>LQNS02277999.1:2004220-2056393 GCA_001587735.2 Parhyale hawaiensis
AATGCCATAAAGTTGTAATTGGGTAGTTCTTGCTCCGAGGCGCTGGCTCTGGAAGGCGGTGCCGTGTTCTTGTGTTGGGATGCTACGCCTTTACTGGAGCAAAATGCCGTTAGAAATGTTTATAGTTCGGCCATGAAATGCGCTTGTTCCTCGGTGTACATATCAACACAAGGATGACTGAGAAGACGCTATTTTTTGCACTGAATAAGTAATTTTCTATAGTTATTGATGTGTCATTTATTTTAACTGAAAAATAGGGATTTGATGCTCACAATCTTCATATTCTGATCAATTTTATGCCCTAGATATTGTCTGCCATGCAGTTTATGCAATTTGGGGCTGTTGGCAGAACTTATTTTCGGCACTTCTGTGCCTTCATCATATTTAATATGTACTAAGATTTATTGTTTCTACCATCACATTTTCATTTCTTTTACAAAGTAGCTGCAAAACCGAGCATTCTTTACTGTAGCCTTTGCTTTTGATCAAGTTAATTGAAAACATTGGGTAATTTTATACGAGAATCCGCGATGAATCATTTTTACGGGCGGCATTAAACGTCCAACAACCAAATAAAACTGAGATTATTTTAAGAATGGGACCGTTTTATGTAAGGGACGTCGTGGATATCATTCGATTTCCTAGACGCTTCTGATTAGAAACCCCCTCGGGGGATACAGCTAGGGTGGGGCGGTAGGGTTTAGCTTTTCCATATCACGTTATGGGAAGCTGCGCCCATAAGGGACGGAGACCATTTAGATCACCTTAGCTTATCTTTAACTGGGCCTTCAAGACGCCATTCTACCAAGTGAAGTTACTGTTACCTGGCTCCAGTGATGCACTGGTTAGGGGTGCTGTCTCGCTCGTTGTCCCGAACCTGGACGTTCTATTCCCAAGCGAGAAGGAAAGTCTAGTACTCGTCATTGCAGCGACAGCATTTCTGACAATGATCAACTTCCTTTGTACTTATCTCATCGTGGGGGTGCAGTTTTCATGCGAGTCTTCCATCAATGACGCCATAGCTCAGACTATCAGTCATCGGCTGCAGCCGTACACTCTTAGCTCCTAGAGAGATTTCATATGCAGAATAAAACCGTGCATATAGGTGTAAAGTTAATGAAAGTAAACCTGTATAATAAAGAAAAGCAAATAGTATTCTTTACCCAAGTGACGTTTTTGTCATTTTTTATTATTATTAAATCTCACCAGAATGACCACTTGGAAACAGAGGAACTCCATAAGGTTGACAAACCCCCACGGAACCGGCCCAGCGAGTAAAGAAAAAGAAAGAGAGAGATCCGAGATCGCAGAATAGCTCGGTGTACAGATCGTTTTAAGCTGTCAATACTCGCACCAGCAAAGACAGAGCCATCAAGACCATTCCAAACATCCGCACACGATGGAAAAAACGAACGAGAATACTGGCCCGTACGGCATCGTCACGATTCCAATGCAAACTCATGAAGAGCACCAGTAACCAATACGCCGAGTATACCTCGCCCGAACAAATGGCTCCGGAATAAAATCATACAATGGATGACTAGGGCAGATATAAATTTTTATCAAAAAAGCAGACGCCACCAACTCTGCGACGGTGCGCCAGATCACAAGGCACAACACCATCCAGCATGAACGCCGCCTCGGTAGCAGCATGCTTCTGTTCTCAGCTCTAACACCTTGTATCGCTCGTTCGATGCCCCGAGAGGCACGTTAGCTCTTTGCAGATCTTGGTGTGCTGACTCGGCAGTTGTGTGTGCATGCACGGCGCTGGGGTGGAACTGCCTGCCACAGAGATGAGGGGGGGGGGGGTCTCGGGTCATTTGTTCCTTCCGTCAAATTGGCGCCATAGTTCTTGGTGACCCGAGGTCGACTGCAACTACACTTACCCATCTGGGGCCAGTGTGCCTATACCCGCCGCACAAACCATTGCATGTGGGTTTCCCAGGTGAGGGTGTGGTCTAAGTTGACTTTACCTTTACCTTTAACCACTTTGTCAAGCAAACACAGATGACAAGCGGCAACAGAACCCCAGACTACGGAGCAGTTTTCCAGAAGAGGGAGAACATAGCAATTAAAGCAGCGACGTGTCAATTCTACCTGGGCCAAGCACCTTACAAGCACGCCTCATAAGACCAATTTTCTGCGATGCACGTGAGGCAACCGAACGAATGTGAGCTCAAACGTCAGCTTGTAATAAATGAACAGATCAATAGAGTGTTCGCACTAATAAGAAACTTCGAGTATTACATCTAACTTCCACTCTATTCGTTTCATATGCTAATTACATATATTTTTCTGTACTTGTTCTATGAAAACCGCCTTGTCAAATAAACTTCTCAGTACGGGGCTCTTTATTATCATTTTGTTCCTTTACTCTGTTGGTCCTGCTTAATTTCTGTGCCATGACTGCAGTTTTTGGCATGCTGCGTGTCTCTTTTTTTTCTCTCTCAATTTAAATGACAGTGTCTGGTGTTGTTGGATGGGATTAATTCCTTACCGGGCGGTTGAAAAACATCTTCTTAGGAATGACGTTATAGAAATGACTATGTATGGCTACCTGCCCGGTAAAAAGTTCAACCAAGAATTCAACAAAATTAATATAGCCAGACAGATGATGTTGATGATGTCTTGTTGAGAAAAGTTCAACAGTTAATTCTGCCTGGCTATAAAAAAAGAACACATCTTTCGAACGAGCGTGTGTAACGGTAAGACTTACAAATACAAGTCATTATACGCGTTACATCGTAGAAATGTGTATAAGCGGCATGCTTATATAATTAACAATGAGTGTGTTATATATGTACTGCAATATATGCCTACATATTAAGGCATATCGAATTGGCTGACATTTTCTCTGTACTTAAGAAGCATATTCAATTGTCAGTGAACTGGCGAGGAAGCTGGATATATATATGTGTTACTAATTATTGTTTTACAGCGTCGAGTAAACGTTAAATAGTTGATCTTTGCTTCTATGGATTGTAATCAACTTTCAAAGAAAGGATTTACTGTACTTTTATCGATGTTGTGATGAACTGGAGCTGGAAGTATCGCTTGATATTTCAGAATAATTGAATTACGCATCGGATTAATCATCTCACGATGTTGTTTTCTCGGTAGAGCGGTGAAGAATAAATTGGCAATATTCCTTTAGTAATAACTGATCAAGAAGCGAGTGAGTTGACAATGAAATTAAAACAGTTTTATGTAAACATTCCTACTCTGGCTTCAAGTTTCTTTGTGTTCCTAACTAGCAAATTTTCTATTTTATCTGTGCTGTTTGATATGCATAATATGCAATATTATATCTGCTTGCGAAGAGCAAGGTTATATCGTTTTTTGCATGAAAAAAAAAAAAAATGCTGGATGCTGGGAAAATATGAAGTTTACTGCAGCTGTTGGTCACTGGCTGTACATAAAAGCGCGATAGCAGTGAATGACTGCGTGATTCTGGCGAGCATCCAAGAAACTTCCTCACGGAGGGAGTCTCTGATCGTTCTGAGTCAGCGAGCGGCTAATACCATGACTAACCTCTGGCTCCTAGCATCTACAGTCATGGATAATAATAGGCTGTTAGTACCATGACTATTAAAAGCTGGATCCTTATATTTACAGGCCTCTATAAGAATTGGGCAGCTAACGCCATGACTAACCGCTGGCTCATTGCATGTGCAAACGTACGTCCTTCTCAGGCCAGCAATCGTTCTAGATTTTATGTGTACTTGGATATAGGTACTAGCTATATAGCGTCTACTATGCAGAGATAAAATCGCTAATGTTTTTTTTTGTTTTACGCTGAAATGCGCTATTTCTTTCTCCTTTCACATATTAAAAATTGTACTTTGGGTTATCGGGGTACTACGCAGTAAACATCTTCCTATGGTAATATCTAAGTTGTTTAATGTAACCCTAGCCTCAGAGCATGCGCCTGTCCTCCTTCCTTATCATACTTTCCTGACACTTTAATCCATTATGCCTCTTCTATCCAAATTTCTTGTTCACGTACTTGATGTGTTGTTTGGCGTTGTTTTAATATACATATTATTTTAGGAGTGTGCTAAATGTCTCTTTTTTTTCCCTGTCTTTGAAAAATCATATAGTAACCGAGGAGTCCTGAACTAATATGTAATCGCTTTATGTACAAGCTAAATACATGCCGTGCATTATTATAGCTCCGTACAAGGGGTAACAGCCCCGCGGTCTGTTTGGCCGTGCATCTCTTTTCGTGAACTGCCATAAAGATGCAATCGATGCTGCGGTGGGGCAATATGGATGGGCCTGCTCCGTCTGGGCTTAGCCTTTAGGCAGAAGAGGTCCCCGTCCCTGCACGCTATGCATATATTTGGCTAAGCTCCTGATACGCTCGGCTGCGGGAAGACTCCTCATGCTCCTCAGAATAGCTTTGGTTAGTACACTTTGTCTTGCATCTGAGAAAAACCTCCTGGGGTATAAATGGTCCACAGAACTGCATAGGTTAGCCTAGTTGATCCTCGTGGCATATAAATCTTGCACTGCAGGGATTGTTTGCGTTAGTAGAACTGCTATGGTGTCGTGGTGGACTAAGTGCAACCCAAATTTGTAATGCTTATATTTCTCTAACGTTTTCTGTTAGATGGTTGACTGTATCAGTGAAATTCAAACTAGTTGAATACGCACTAATGCGGGGGCAAATGCTTTTTCCCCATTGTATTTGGGTTGTGCTGCGTCACTACATGGATTTTTGCTCCTCTCCGCTAAGGACATGCAAAAGGCTGATATGCTATACCAGGCATAGCGGCTGTGTAACATTGAAGAGGTGTGGCGGCTGAATCTCACTTTGTACTTTGCCCCTTCCTCAGTACCAGTTAGGTTGCAACCTTCGGAAGTTATGCATGGAAAGTATCAACTAGTTAGCTGTCCTTGACCCTAATGGGCCAATTACACTGCGGAATTCTTGTAGAACTTACGCGCAATTCCAGAATTGTGAAACTCAAACTTCAGCCGGAAAACCCACGCAGCGCTACTCGAACTATGTTGGATCTACCTACAATTCATGGGTCCCAGATTTTAGTAGCACCTCAATCGCTTTGGAAGTTGAGGAAGGTTACCGCAAAGCTGGCCTACACGTGGACGAGAGAATTTGTACTGGCACTGATGCCTAAGTACAAAGAGCATGACGCATGTAGAAGGTCAAGAGCGATCTTTAAAAATATAGAATGATGAAAGACAATTTTAGGATTAAGACATGCAGCACTTAGACTCAAATTTAATAGAAGATGAGAACAAAAAGAGGATGCATGACTTGTGTGAACACAATACAGAAAGAACCTCCGAATTCTGCCATCTTCGAAGAAATCAAGGGTAGGGACTGATGAGGTCCTCATGCTTAAACTGTGGTGCTACAAAGAACATGTCTTCCCTGAGCAAAGGCGAAATTAATCATCGATCGACTTCTGCGCCCGACTTCTCCCAAATGACTCCTGAAGATGAATGAAGCTGCAGCATCACAAGGTTCCCTGCCTCATCACGAAATGTTGATGCACCGGTAAGTCGGAAAAATTTTCTTTGTGGAATACAACAAACTATAACCCTAACAACTATTTACTGAAATTAGATACATTAATACTTAGTTGTGTATATATATATATATATTTGTTTTTCGATATTTCTTTGTCCTGCTGCATTCCTCCTTGGAAGAAGCCTCTGCAGCGAGGTATCCGAGATCAATACAAATGGGGTTAACCTTAGTTTTGCTGAATTACATGAAAAATTAGGTTAGACAAGGGATGCACGCTCGTACGAACAACACTGGTCGGCCCCAAAGCCAACTCAAGTGAACTGGTAACATACGGTATGGTACCACTGGCAATAGATTAATAGAATTAAAAAATACGTAGATGGGAGTAATGTATTTTGACATAAACATGGCTAATTATTATTACTAATAACAAAACAAAGGATAAATACGTTCTAACGAGTCTAAAGTTATGTCTAGACGTGACAGTATTCAGCCGGATTCACACAACTGCTTATCTACATCGCCAGAGCCCATCAAGCGTTCGAATGTCTTGTTACTTTATCGTAAACTTAAAAAAATTGAAAAGCTAGTTAAGTTTTAATTCACTCCAAATGTAACCCTTTCATGAATTACTCTGCTTTCTAGTAGAAGTTTTTGCATTTACCACTTTATGAAAGGAAAGGTTAACGACATCAAAACCTTCCGCAAGGGATACTTCCCAAGAGCCCACTAACATGACGACTCAAGTAAATATTTGTGCTAGACACAAACTGTAATTGTGTTTACGACAATGCTGTTCCAGCGATAAACAACTGTTGTGTGAACCAGGCTCTTAAGAAACTGAATTAATCGACAACTGAGAAATAAAAAATTGTTTTGTTTTAGAGGTTTTATTTCAAGCGGCTCCTGTTTTCTAGTTTAAATAAATTTTATGAATTTTTAAATCATTCTCTTTTGCCTCAGAACTACCACTTTGTGGTTAAAACAGTCATTAATTGATCACGGGTTGCTTTAGCGTGACGGGATGTTCGTCGGGGTACAGCTTCTAGGGGCATGAGCGAGTCCTTCCTCCCGCCGAGCTCCAGGAGCAAAAATACCATCGCCAGTTGTTTCTTTGTCGATCGCTCCACATGGAGTCTATAATCATCGGAATAGTTTCGCCTCAGCAGATTGTCAATATCCCCATAGTAATACACAATGTGCTCAATTTATTTTTTCTACCCACACAATGTGCTCAACTTTGTTTGGTGATAGGTTCATTGCTCAGCAAAAAATCGAAATTTAATTGAGAGAATACAGAACGCGTTGTTAGCAGTGCACCGAACTCGTATGTTTTATGAAAAAGCACGCTCATGTATAATATGGTGCCTGAAAACTAACGCCTTGAGAAGATGAAATGAGAAAAGCACCATTGCTGACGATTACATACAGCAGTTTCCAATTAGAATTTGGTAATAGTAATTTGTAATATTTGCCTTATCCTCTTTTATCGTTGAAGCAAGAGAGCTATTGGCCCATCCACCTCCGTCTGAGATCCTTCCATTCGTTCCAACATCAACTTAAAGGAACCCCTAATTCGAGTCAACAACTGCCGCGAATGCAGTGCTGTGGGTATCTTTCTAGCTGAAGTAGTACCGAGCTGCCGTCATGTCTAGTACTGATTTGTACGAACATGCTACCCATGAACTCCACTGTAACTATGGGAAAAATTCCCCTGTAATTCGCATCCTCTTGCCACTGCTCCCGTGTTGAAGCAGGCTGCAAAAAATACTTATTTGTCGGCATTAGGAAATCGGAGACGTTTACTAATTTACTTTAGCTCTTTTAACTTGTTTAGTGACAGTTGTATTATTATACAAGTTGTTTTCTCTTTCATTGCAGATGCTGCAAGGTCATTGACTCGGAAGCTGATATTCCTCAGTTATCCGTGCCCGACACCGCCGGCCATGCTTCTGCCCCACCCACTCCTACTGGGTCACGTGCTCCAATTTCGACTCCACCGCCTCCAGTACCATCGATAAAATGTGAGCAACCAGCAACTGCACGTGCGAAGTCTAAAGAAAGGAAGAAAGCATCGCCTCGTACAACTGATGAGCTGAGGAAGCTAGCAATGACTAAGCTTCTGCCATCGGAAAAACAAAATAAGTTTACTGCCTTTGGACAGTCGGTGGCAACGGATTTGTCCGAAATGGAAACTGAACAAGCCATTATCGCTAAACATATAATCAGCCAAACTTTATTTCTTGGAGCACTTGGCAAATTGTCAGTTAATATGTCTCCAAAATAATAACGATCTCAAAAAAGTAAAGAAAAAGTTTTGTTTTGGCTTGTGTTAGTATTAGTATAATTATAGGTATTCAGGATTAATTTGTAATCTACTTAATTGTTAATGCCGGTATACGCTCTAATTTTCTCTTGTAATGAGTTATGTAACTCAAAAATATCAATCTAAAATCCTCAGGGAGATATTTTGCTGAACCCTCTCCTCGTCAGAATATCTTGGCCTCATGCCCTCAATGGTTCCATGAGGGAACTCTGTTGATCAAGTTAGTTTGTAAGGTTAGGTAGGTATGTAGTTCTCTCTCCTGCTAAGTTTCTTCAGGTGAGCCACCTATTGTTGTAATCGACCTGTCGTAAGGGATTATTACCAGCTCTCGTGNGGGGGGGGGGGGGGGGGGGGGCATGGAAGGGGTCTTTTGCACTAGCGTCACTTTCCTCTGTTTTTCTCTTTTCCTCTTTCGTCTCTTATGAGAGGTAGTGCGCAGTATTTACCGGCCAGTAGTAGCGCACTAGGCCTAGCTTGAGACAAATAGAATTCACCAGGTGAGTTTGCCCTTTAATAGAGTTTCCTGTTGCAATGCCCAGATAAACTGCATATCACTGCTGGTATAGCCCCTAGTGGGCTCTGCTACCGTTGTTAAACAAGGACTGTAATAACAAAAATATTATAAAGGTAAGATATTCCTGAAACGCTTTTTAGTCGTGTAGTGTTAGTCTACTGTCGCATTTATCTATTGTACAAGGAAAATTAGATGGTACGTTTAAAATTTTTGTTTCATTATAACCTCCTTACTGTTCCATGTTTGATCATAGTAAACAATATTAGAATATACACCTACAAGTTGTCACCTTCGACGACAGTGTAGACCCGAGTATAAGAACAATGACGGGTCATCCAAACGACATAATCATGGCTCAGAAAAAACAGTACCTGGTGTCAAACTATGACGTACTCGCAACCGACCCAGACCTAGATATATGCGAAAACAAACTTAGACGCATGTTTACTGTCAGTTTGACGAAGTTGCAATATCTTCTGAAACACAATGCAATGAATTTCATAATAATATACCAAGAAAGAGTGGTAGTTATAATACTTGAAATACGGCCCACTCTGCAGTGACGGTTCATATTTTAACTCTCCTCAATGGAGCTCATAGTCGTCAGAACCATTAGGATAGGTAAATTGGGTTCGCCTATCGTATGTTCTGGGGAGAAGTGATACCAAAGGGACCCTAGGTATAGGTTACCTTGGCCATTAGCTAGGCCTTCGAGACGTCTCTCTCTCGTGTCCACTTTACTTCTTTTCGATATCATACTCCTAATGATCTTGCATTCCCTCATTCTTCCTCTTCATTCCCGATTTGCTCTTCTCTTCCGCGCTGCGTTGATCCTGTGTGGAAACACCCTCGTGCATAGGTTCCGCGTTTGTATCGACATGCTACACATTTCTCCCCCTCCACTGCCATTGCCGTGGAAACAGAGGCTTAAACTATTCAATATAGCACTAATCATATTTTGACTCCGTGAGGTGGACATATGCACCATATTGCAGCAGTGTTGTCTTGGTACCGTACGCAATGCTATTTTGTTGCCATTTTAGTTGAAGTAACCGCCAAACTTTCTAGAGCAAAAGTTGGGGTCTTGATACGACGCATGTGAAGGCTAGTCACCGCTTACTTGTTTTCTGGCATTGCTATTTAATTTTTGCTGTTGTTGGAAGATTTTTTTTTCTTTATGTAGGTACTTTTAAGTTTGGTGTAATTGCTTCATATTATCACCCCTGAACGAAGTGTGTGAGTTGATCATGTTTTTAAATGCAGGTTTAAGTACATATAAACATTTGTATATACAGAACTTGAGTCTGCCTGTTAGAGGTACACCCCTGCCAATGAGCTCTTTCTCATTAAGGTTAAGTAGACCAGGACTGGTTCTGCTAGCGTTCAAATTGTTCAAGAGGCTCATTATAGACGTTAACAGAACCTAACCTGGCCTACATGTCATTAATGAGTAAGAGCTCGTCGGGTCCGAAAGCTCCTCTGGAGAGAGTGGTCAATTGGGACGGTCCAGCACCAAAGATTTTGGACCGTTTATTTGTCGAAAAAGGGGTTTTACGCCCGTAGACTAATTTTTCAGTAAAATGAGATAAGACCCGGAGTTTTCCGTACAGCTTAGAAAATTATCCGCCAATTTTTAAATGCTCTTACCATTAAACGTACCAGATTTTTGGTACGTCTATTGAGGCATTGTCGGTCTTACGTAGTATATTAATATTTGTGGCCCGCTAATAGTTTTTATCGATATATGTTTGTCTCTCCACTCAAAAACGAGGGAGAAAGAGTTGAGCAATGTTCATAATTTCTAGCAAGGAGTCAGGTGGGTTGACCTAAAAGTGAAAAATGCCACAACTCCAGAGTTAGGTAGCCATAAAAAAATGACGACGTTGAAATTTACGTTACGAGGCGTTCTAGTTTCATTCGTCTTCTTAATGGAGCCCTCTCGGGAAATTGAAATATCTAGGAATTATATCAACAAAGTATTAATATCAAACTGTATTCGAAGCAGGGAATAATGATATATGCGAAGCTATCGGACAATTATTTAGGCTGTAAATGTGCCTTTAGCCAGCATCGAAACACAGAACAGCTAGCGTCACATAGTTATATGAATCCCAATGCTTAATTCTCTGCTGCATAATGAGTCAAAACTGAGACTGAGTGAGAATAGTATGTCTTAGGATGAACATGAAAGTATTCAGGATTACTATTCATAATCTCGTATAAGAAATAAAGGGTCTCCACAAGCCAAAATCTCTGTTTAGTTTAGAGTTACCTTTTAAAAGGTAACTTTAGTCAGACTCCTTTTAGATTTACCATTCAAAGGTAGATGTAAGCTTATCGTTACAAAGATTTTCTCTGTGCGTGAAAAATTGCTGAAACTTAGCTTTTGGCCCGCAGTAGCAGCAGACTAGAGCGTCTGGCTTTGACTCTCAAGGTCGCAGGGTCGAACCTTGCTCCCAGCTAGGTAAGACCTTTGCGCGCTTGATGTGATCGGTCAGCATCCGGTCTGCATACTACTGTGGGTTTACTGACCTTCCCCAGCAATGAGGAAGGTTGAAGGGTCGTAGATATTTCCGTATGGAGTCTTCCGCCACTGGCGCCATAGCTTTAGGCATCTGTGGTCGACTGCAGCCGTATGCTTCTCTGGGGCCTGTTGATCTATATCTGCAGCACAAACCAGTGCATGCAGGTTTCCCAGTTGGGAGTACGGTCGAGTTGACTTTACTTTTACCTTTTCCATGCACGGTAAACAGTCGCTTGGCTCCAATGGCATCTCTGCCTCTGGTCGCGCCCCGCCACCCCTGCTCAACCAACTCTGCTAATTATTGACTGGCTCAACCGTTAGTGTTATTACACCTTGGTGTTAGAAGCTGCGCGTGTTTTCAGGATGATGATGCTCGGACTTGAAATATACATGCGGGTGAAGTACTTTAGTTTTGAGTAGGGAAGTCCCTTAATAGAAAGAACAACGTTTCTTCTAGGCTTGTGTCCGGAGATGCGCTCTCTCCCTCTATATGGTGTCCTGTCTTCCAGTCATTGTCTCAGTGTGACGTTTAGAAGCCAGTGGAAACACTTAAAAACAAAATTCCTTGTAGTTCCTAAGTCCTTTTGGCTTTCGTAACTTCGTTATTGAAAAACGGGAAACTGCCCGATACATTTCTTTGGGTAATGTATGGCTTCAATCAAAGCTTCATCTTTCTGTGATTTCTTTCCCCCTTCACAGCGCATCCGATGATGATGATGACTATAGCAGAGCGCAACGTCGGCTATCAATCCTCCTCAAACTCGGGTACAGCATTTACTTATAGGGAACGCTCAGAGCAAGCCAACAATAATACGTTTCGGAGACTTGGTGTAATCAGAATTATCCTTCGTTACGCGATGTAACTCGGTGTTACCCGTTCAATGTTACTCTGGATGGAAGTGAATGAGACGGGATCTCTCACAGCGCAGTCCCAACATTATTAATACAGCATACAGCTGTTTTTATACATAATTATTGCTATAAGAGATGACATAGTCACTTAAAAGTTTTCTAAAAGGCCCATGTATATATAGATGAGTCTTTCATGAAAATATACTGAATGACATCAATCGTAGGATTTTCTCTAAAAAATTAATAGACCTACGGTGCATGTGAGATCTTCAGATGTAAACAAGGCGATCGGCACCAGCAGGCGCAATCGAAATATCTAATCACTCAACGAAATAAAAATATTCAGCTTTGTTTGAAATATATAGAAACAAAATAATACTTGTACCGCATAGTTAAGGAAAAGTGCGACTTCAAAAGCTATAGACCGTAATTATAGGCTCTATTATTCAATTCATATTTGGAGCGATCTGGCAACTGCACGGTGTTACACAGCTCACAACCCACCGTTTTCGCAGGGTAGCGAACTAGGGTGTCACCCGGTAGCACTGGCGTCAAACTCGCCACGCTGTGTATGTTCATCACTGTGCGTGCGTTCAAGTTCGATTTCTTGCTTGCCGCTTCACAACCACGAGAAGCACTAACTAACCTTACCTAACCTAATCTGCGATACAGCGAGCAGCACAGCACACGAATTTGAACACCGTCCGCACGCACAGCAATGCACCTACACAGAATCGTCGCAACCGTACTTAGCGCGTGGCGAGTTTGACGCCTGTGCCTCCGGGTTAACCCGCGCGCTGATTACAACAGGCTCTCAGGTATACACGTGCCAACTTTGAATTGCACGCAACGAGTTGCGTTCAAGCTGGAGCTACAACAGCTTTTATTGCCCAGTGTAAATGGCTATATGGGATATTCTGCCATATCCCATTCGTATGGGAATTACCAGGCGACTGGCGCTTTCCCCGGGATTACCCTGGTGCTTGATCGCTGAGGTCGTAGCATCTGGCCACCGCTCTTCTGTGAGGTTACTTTCCAAGATTAAGCAGGAAGGTTTTTTTCCTTTTCGCTTTGAACCTTTTCGTGCCAGATGCAGCACCTTCGAGAGAACTTATATATGTAGAAATCACCTCGTTAGTTCACCAGTAAACTGAGACTTTTGAACAAATAATACCAAGATAAACACAAAACTGCGTATCACAGCTGACGTAACGCCTTTGTATCTGCTGCTCCGATAGTTCAACTAGCACCCGAGTAGCACTCTTTTTTTTTTTTCCTATCGTATTCGTGCAGGAGAAAGAACCCTTTTTAGCGAAGTAGCAGAGCATGAGTAAGATAGAAGGCAGAGGGAAGGGATAACGGGATATCGATAACTTGCAGTACCTACAGTATGTTTCTATTATTTCTCGAAATGAATTTGCTACGGTTTACGGAGGTCGAATCCAGTGTGTTCCTTTGCCTGTATTCTGTAATTGTTCATCTTTATGACCATGTCTGCTCAGACGGCGCTCAAATGGGATATCCAATGAGTCATATCACATGCACAAAGTCTTTACTTATCTGTACGTCAGTAAATGGACTATTAGGAGATAAATAGCACGCACCAGGCCCAAGCGCTATTAACTTGGCAGTGGGCTTGGGCTGTGCCGTGATAGGCATCGTTATATTGGAGCAGCTCACGCCATGTCTGGCGCTCTACCTTGGGTAAATTGGTGACTATATTGAGCACTGCCGTGTTGCTCCAGCAACCGAACCCGTAACCCTTACTGGACCTCTCCTCACTCCGTGTCAGGGGCTGTGTTTGGGGTTGTATTGCAGGTCTTAAGCGTTGCTCCAGCACTTGGCTCACCCGCATTTGCTAAATAAGGGAATTTATTAGTAATACTATGTTGAGGAAATTTATGTTTTCCGGAGCCCTTTAGGGTGACGTTTGCCTGCTTCAGGCTCATTGGCGATTATCCTTTCTTACCTATTCCTCTTCTACTCATCAAACCCTATACCATTAATCACTTTTTTCTGCTTTATTTTATATCCCCTGAATGGATAACTCGTTTTTCATGACACACATCTGTTCTTTCTTTGGGTATCAACTTAAACTTAGACGATGTTTCCACTGCTGCTGCTGCTACCAATTCAAAGGGAGAATCGAGAGTTTTAGCGAAACAGGCGATTGGATCCACAAAAATTTCTGCAATTTTAATATTTCATGCCTATTATTTGCATTGTAGTTTTTTTCTGACTCGACAGAAGACCTCTGTCATCTCACCATTCCACTAGATAAGGACCAGCGCACTTCATACGCGATGTTTCAAATAATGTCCTTCGTACGACAAACCGACATCTTAATTCGTCCTTGTTTGATTAACCCAGATGTTGGCCACACCACTGAAGTGCTTGCAAATCATTTTCTCAACCCTGAACTGTTAACGTCTTTGTGGGTCGGACACGTCATATGCGATTTTTGATCACCCAAGGGTCCCGAGTGCCTTCTCCGCAGGGGATGTAGCATCTGTCCATAGTTCCTGCTGAAAAGGTTAGTTTTGTAGAGTTAGGTAGGTTCTCTATATTACCCCTTCTGTTCCGCGAGCAAGTATTTTGTGAGAAGTTATGTACATTTAAAGTAAAAGCCGCTGAACGTGTTGGGTTAGTGTACTATGGGGTTACGCTACTGCGAGTCGAGCGCATAGGCTGTTTGATTGTACAGGTTCTAAAGTAGGGTTAAATGTCAGTGATATTCCGTAGATATGTTGAAACTTTTGTTGTACAGGTAAGGTGGCAGAGAGCTGAAGCATGACTTGAGATACGAAATGACAAAAATGATCATGACTCTGGATGAGCTCTGTGCGTACGGTGGCCATAGCAGGAGCAAGAAGAGGAAAATTTGTCCGGTATTTGCATCTAACGAGCGGTTGGTGCAAATGGTTTCAACAGTTTTCGAAATAGGGTATGCCATACAAACCTCAATTGCGGAATGCTTTCAGTAAATATATTACTTTAAAATCCTAATTTTATCAGTCCTCTGCAGCTTGCCTCAATAGGTAAGAGATTAGGCCATAGGGTTGGGATAGCTAGTTTCCTCCATCCTACCTGCTACTGGGAGCAGTGCTCCCCTGCGAACCCTACAGGGTACCTCAGCTTTAGCTAGGCTTTCGGGTCGTCTTACCTTTGTGCCCACTTTACTCCCTTCTGTATTTGTACTCTATTCTACTAATGCTCAATTCTGTTCTTCCTCTGCTATCCCAACTTGCCGTTGCCATGCGAGTTGATCCTGAGTGGGCACGTTCGCGCATGGGTTTAACGTTTCTATCGACCTACTGTATGCCCCGTATCTCTTCCTCTGTTAGGAAGCTTAAGCTGTTTAATATAATTATAATTACCAAGTACTACACTGAGAGCAAAACTTCATATTAATGAACTTCCAACGACTTCGGTAGCAACCACTTGTAAGTCACGCTAGAAAGAATAAATTGTTCATTCACCTAAGTGAATCAAAATTACGTTGAAGCAAGTAGAATTCAACACGTGGAAAAAAGTACCACAGCTGCCAGAGCATAATATGTGAAAGATCGCAGGAACGCTTAAATATAGATTAACTATTTCTATTAAAAAGAAATGAGGAGCCAGGAGCACCTTCCACTTTATAAGATATGGTAGAGAAGCAATGTCGAATTTTGTTACTCTACGTGTATAATAAACAGGGATGGCAAAGAACATGGGGTGGATACCTTACATTCGACAGAAGTCACCAAAATTACTTAAAAATTCAGGTGTTTAATGGACACCGTTTTCCATCCACATAACCGCAGGTTTTATTTCTGCTTTTTTTAATACATTGGTTTTTACTGTTAGGCGATATCCAGGCCGTTTCAGCACATGAAAATGTATAGCAACTAACACTTTGTGATGAAGTAGTACATTATAAAATCTCCCAGGGGCAAAGAGCGGGCATTATCCCATAGAGTTTCGGTCAGTGCTTCAGTAGCCACCTTAATCCATTATCTTTCATTATCCTTCTTACCCCTACTAACTTCACGTCTCCGTGGAACTGCAGCAAGAAATTGTGCTTTCATGATCATCTCTTTCGCCGAGCTTATTCTCTTATTGGGAATCGGCCTATGTGTCCGTCTACCGCCCGCAACCTCATCTAATCTAATTAGGTTCGCTCATGCAATGCTATGGGGAGGTAAGTCCCTTAAGACCCAACAGGTTCACTTAGCCTCAAGCCTGTGGGAGATGTTTTTTTTTCGGCGTGGCCACCGTGCTTTCTTTCTTTTATACTTTCAGCGCAGTGATCGTTCATCTGTTCTTTCCCTAATTGCTGCACTCATTCGCGTTGATCTAGTTGGGGAGCACCTTCGTTCAATAGTTCCACACTTCATACTATATGTCCCTTCTTCTTCGAGTTTTTGGTTGCACTTCCAATAACGGATAAGCTGTAATGCTTATGAGTTCATTCTCAAATCAAAGAAAAATGGTCACTGGCTGCACGTCCAAGAGAGGATAAGCTACAATGTTTATGGTTCATTCACAAATGAAAGAAAAATGGTTAAAATTGTATGTAACTTGACTGGTATCGTTCAAGAAAATCTACGTTAATAGCTTATAAGGTTTGGGACTGATGAGCCTACCAACTGTCACCAAATTTTTAGTGCTGAAGACACATTCTGATTGCTTCTCTGACTGATAACCAGTGTAGTTGAGAAAAAAATATCGTGCGCCACGTTTAGGAATCAATAACAGTGGTTGTCGGCCATAAACTGATAAGGATAGAGATAAATGACTGGGGTGTGAGAGGCCTGCAGCAGGGTCGATACGATGGTTCATTGGGTAGCTGAAAGTTCTGTTTTATGGACTGATATAAGTTGTGCATGAGATTGTCGGGGTTATGTGTTTCCTCACGTGTCATTGGCCATAGGCTATCGAAATTCAAGAAGGGGATAGTTAGATGTGGAGCCGAAAGTTTCTATTCTGTGATTTGCGACAAGTCTGGTAATACCCACTCGTTGTTATACTTTTCAGGAGTGCACAATGGATCTAGGCTACATACTACAGTATATTTGGTCCAAGAAAGTTCATATCATGTGGTTTTGTGGCAAATTGTCTATCCGACAAGCGCAAGAATTTTCTTGGCCGCCTGATGTGCGAAGGCGTTTGTTAGCTACAGGGTAACACAATAAAGTTCTGCAAGGGAGGATTGTTCGGTGTGCCCCAGAGGCTTTCTGTATTGCGATCTGATGCAGGTTGTGAAACGTTATCGTATCTAATCTTCCCGGGTGCCCTAAAACGAACAATAGCGTTAACTTTTTATCAGATAATGTATATTTTTACAGTGTGTGTGAAACAGAATATTATCTAAAATTTGTTATTTGACAACATTTTAGTAGATACCTTACAGCTCAACGAGCTAGATGCTTTAAAAATATCTACTGTTGAAAGGATGACACTTGTCGCTTATATACAGTACACAACTCACTGTCTGAACAGTAGATATCTTAGCGGCTAACTCTTAGAGGTTGCACTCGTCACCCACAAAGTGCCAATTACAGCGGGAGCACATTTTATCTTTTCGTCTCCGGGTGACTTGTTCTCGTATCTTTCCACAACTCTGCAACGCAATTTTGAATCTTTCCAGCTCGGCCATAATGTCATGTAGTTCCTGCTCATCATGAAGCCCGCGTGCCTGACGGACTGCCAGCGGTGACATTATAGTATAGATTTGCTGTCCAGCTGGCGCCGTCCCTAGTCTCACCCTCACTGGGTTTCCCTCACTTCAGCCCTCGTCCAGACATTGCGGCGACGCAGGGTCTCTTCATTTGATCTTTTCATGCGAACTTCTGCCTTTGCTTTGCTTTTGATGGCAACGGCGACTTGTTTTTGGCTGAAGTTTCCCCGGAAACTTTGCAAGAGATTACTTGTAATATATTCCAGCAAAGAAATGCACAAGAAACTGGCGCTTGTTTTTTCATTATCATATGTTGCACTATATAGGGGATCCCGAGACTATCGGTAACTTGTTTTGACCTAATCAAACATCATACTTTTAAATCACGGTCCTGTAGGTTTCTCCTTTCCTCTCCTGTAATATGTACTACTGATTCGTGGTCCCCCGCCCTCAGGGACATAGGCTATTCTGGCAGGCCCTTTCCCTGCCACAATGTGTTTGGACATCACGCACCCAAGGGTCCCGAGTGTCTTCTCCGCATGGGATGTAGCATATGTATGGCCGCAATTCCTGCTGATGAAGTTAGTTTCGTAAAGTTAGGTAGGTTCTCTACTTTCTTCTTTCTGTCCCGTGAGGTGGGCTGTTGATGGAGATAGCCGACCTGGTACGCGGGACATCTCTAGTCTCTCTCGCGTGGAAGGACACAAAAGGGGCCGACCACTTGAGTGTCTCTACTATACTTTGAGCCTTGTTTCTCTGCCTGCAGTAGCGCACGTGGTCACCACGCCTACCCAATATGCGGTATTTGAATACTGCACAAGTAGTTTCTCTGTTGAAACGCCTGAGTTGCGGCTACGGAGGTTAAACATAATATATAATAATACATAAAAAAGCCTACATGAAAGTAGCCTAGTGTTTTCACGTTATAAAAATGCTATAGGTACTTGAAGATCCCTGCTCTGTTGAATTTTTCGTTTCACCTAAAAAAAGGTGCATGTTTGTACTTAACAGATCGATCGATGGTGTCCACTACGAAGAACGTAATTGGTAGTGCAATGTATTCTGGTGAACTGATGCCATTTTTTTGCTTTGTAGTAGGTAGTGCATCTTTTTATTTAGGAGCGCAGCACTATAATTATACGTACATATAAGTGAAGCATTTTGTTCTTTTTTACTGCGGTTTTGAAGTGCCCTAGAGTACGATCCATTTATTCTGGCTTAATCGCTCCAAAGCACTAAAGCCATTGGCTTTGAATTATCTCTACTTCATTAATTAAACTTCAAATTATTCAGGTACAGATTATTACTTCCTAACAAACTTGTTTGAGAATTACAACTGTTTTTGTTAAATTCAGCTGTGAGTTTCAGCATATTACGAGCTATACCTGTCCCTCTCGCATTGCTTGTTCTCATGTATTAGACGTGAGTAAGAATATAAGTCGCAGAAGATGTGCAATGATCCATAGATTGATATGTGTTGAGGTTGGCTTGGCCAGAACGTAGTTAAATATCAGGAGGCCTTTCCGTAGAGTTTGCAAACCCGACAATCTGTGAGTTCTTGGTGATAATATGGGTAGGCCTACTTTACTTGCTTAGATCTTTTCTCGGCTCTCACTGATGCGCATTTTTACCTGCCTGTGAATATCTGAATACTGCAAATTGCCAATGATCATATTTCCTCCACTGTTTTACTTACTTCAACAGGTCTACTGTATGTCCATCGGCGACAAACCTTCATGCATTCATTCACCATTTTGCTTGGCTTACTTATTGTATTTGTCCTTTTCCCCTCTCTTTGGATGCCAGCAAATCCTGCGGGCTTGAATTCGCATATGTGCATTTGAATAGAACTATAACAGTTTATCACGGTAATTGTTATAACACACGGAAACTCTCTAATCTAATCCGTCTGTCATATCCCTATGGCAATAACGATACATCGTTTGAAGGTTCGTGTTCTTGATCCGTATCACAGAGTGCTATTGTTTCACAAACCAAACACAGCGAGACGGTTGCTCAAAGCCTCTATCCTCCTACATCCAGTGCGGCCTAAGCAGTATTCAGGAGAGGGTTCATTGAGATCAGGGAATGCGCTCCGACACGCTTCCCCAGGTTTATTAAAGCAAGGACAGCGGGTGCGTGCGGTAGAAGATCGCCTTGAAAGGGCGTTTCCGAGCTGCGTCTACGCCGCCGCCGAATTTCTGCAAATGAAGGATCCTTGCAGTGACTTGGCGTTGGCGACTTCCCCTTGAGATTCATCGCACATCGTAGAGGAGAGATTACTATCGAAAAGTCCGTAGCTTTTTGTTCAGCCGTTTTTACTTATAAAGTTGTGTAACCAATTTGAAAACACAACGAACGATCGAAGTCGTGTTGTGGCGACACCTCAGATAAAAAGTTTTCTAACCTTCATGTGGGTGTCACCAATTTGGTAATACAGTATCTAAGAGTAACTCTGAGAAACATTTATTGGTATCATAGTGGGTAAAACTTAACCAGTTATGTCACTAGTACCTACCATTCACAGCTTCGTGCCAGCGCACACGCACGCTCTTCGTGACGTCATTAGGGACGGGCCAGGGGAAGGGGGGTGGATGTTAGGCCTCTGCAAGCTCGCCGCCGCTAGTCTTACATGAGCTACGACGTTAGAAGGTTGTGGGGTGTGCAGCACTGCCGTGAAGTATCTGCGGCGACTTCGTGCGCACGTTTAGGGAGTGTCACACGCCGGGCTTGTGGCCTTTTGTACTTTATTCATAGTCTGGTGCCCCAGTGAACTGTGCCAGAGACGCTTTCTGCATTACCGGGTGCCTGACTCAATATATTATTCATTTCTAACTGTGGTAATGTTCCTTACAGGTGTTACTATTAAACTTGGTGGCAAATGGGACGCGTCTCTGTATCTCACACTGTTTGTATCATTAAGGCTGTTTCTTCTTTGGAGCAAGCGTTATCTTACGGAGCGCTGGTGATTATGTAATAACGTTAGTGTGAACAATTTTCTTAAATTATGAAATAGACGTGAAATGACTAATAATTCATGCCAATAATAGGATCAATGGGAGTGGCACTGCACAGTACTTGTGCCCGTTGATTGCCATTAAAACGCTATGGAATGAAATTTTCAATTTCAGTTGATGGTGGGAGGTACTCGTTTGCTGTAAGGGTATTACCTAATTCCGCTAGCTACTAGGAAATTCCTTTTACAGTTATATAAAAAAGCATCGTAATAAGTTTCTTCATTTCATTCAGTATCATCTTGAGTTTACTGATTCAGCAAGAACTGTTTAAATATAATAAATAAATCCACAATGTAATACAATTTTTTCTCCCAGGCTTCTAGTGTTTATATTTCAACTGCTTATGTCTAAAGCCTAGGAAAAAACTATTGCATTCGGCACAAACTTTGATATTATGACCACAACCATGGAAATTTTGTATTTACAAAACAAATGTTAAATTTTGTTGCATGTGCTCTGATAAAAAACAACACTTGCATGGTAAATAGGCAAAGACTGTCAAAAATCACTCAAAAAGATCAGAAATGAGTAGTTTTTCTAGATTTGCAAATCGCTTTCTCGAAGAAACCCCCAAACGTAGTCTCCCATCTTGTTTGCGTTATAGGTACTGTATTAGGTGACGATCAAAGTCCAATATTTCTTGAGTAAGACCCCATGTTCTCCTTGAGTTTATCAAGATGAACGTCCAGGATATGGACTTTGAGAGACATTTTGCATGCCATTTTGGTATTATTCTCGAAAACGGATGAATTTCAAAATATTGTCACGACCACTGAAGCAAAGTTTTTGTGGAACAGCTATATCCTATTTGTTTTAGGCACAACAAATTAGGTAGACACTCTTTGTATTCAGGAACAAAATAAAATTTGTTACGCAATGAAAACATATTTTTCCCGGCACAGAAATAGTGCTGGAGCGTTCAATTCGTTTCAGGATAGAGTATGTCAGTGCAATGCATGCATAATTATAGTGGAGTTGAAAAAAAACCATGCTAATGTTACCCAGCTATTGAGATTACTTTCTCTCTAGCAAGCTGCTGAAGTGCTGATTTGCTCTAAATTGTTTCTGATCTAGGTAATGAAGGCCAGAGCGTTCTAATGAGTGAGCCTTAAGAAGTTCTCAACTTTTAACCCGTTCGAGAATCTATTTTATATTGTCAGTCACTGATTGAATATTATCCGGGTCCGGATTGGATAGCGGCCTCCGATTAAAAGTAAACGTAAACTGATCTCAAACATCACAGCTATCAAGTCCACATTGGCCTTCACTCTTTTCTGCTGCACATAGACATCTGCTAGGCCCAGAAGAGCGTGCACGGTTGCGGTCAACTACAGAAGTTCAGAGCTATGGCATCAAAGATGAAAGGCTCAAAGGGCGGCTGCAACCCCCCCGTGCGTCCTCTTCTTGGATTAATTAGGTCGGTGCCCACGCACTGGACCAGCTATGTCAGGCAATTTGCTATTGAAATTCTACGCAACGCAAGAGTCAGCTCCTCTTGCTCTTCTTGCTGGGAAGTGAAGTTCAGACCTCAAGACGTAGCACTCTCACCACGCAGCCACTGCGAGCAGTAATGTTCTAGCTAATGACCCCTAAATTGGTGATTTCCTAAGTGAGGAGACGCATGTCCCCACATGGGGATGATTCGAATTGCAACTGGGTAATTTTAGCAGCAGTTATTACCGGTAATTCTTTCTAGTATGTCTGCTTGAGTGAAAGTGTATGAGCGATATTAAACTTAGCGTATTATATATACAGTGTATACACATAGGTATGTATATTAAGTATAAAAATAATCTTACACATGCTTATATGCGCACGTGCTGTAACGTATACAACCACAGGTGAAGACAAATTCACTTTTTGAAGATAGAGAATGATTTATTCTTGAAAGGGGCATTAGGTTTTTAGAAGCGCTGAGGTGGCGGAGGGCTAAAACAACTAGAAACCATTAAGCGGTAATTTGCATGATATTTACTGTATAACCAAACAAGACCTCACTGGACTGACCTCCATCCCCAGTATGTACGGGACACGCAATTGATTTCCAGCGCGCGTAGTTCCTGAAAAAAGTTTTGTTTTTTAAATTTTCGTCAAATATCCATTTACTTAAGTAACGTACCCCAAGCCTTGTTTTCAGGCTAAGTTATTTAACCTAAACGCTGCGTAAACCTCAAATTTGTTGTATTCATTTCTGTAGAAAATGTTGAATAACTAGTATCAACTTGAAACGAAGGTTCTGTCCCATTTTAGATGTAAGATTTTCCTTGTGATATGAAAGGAATTGTTCATTATGAGCTTCTAGGAGGCAAACAATAACTTCTGAAGTGTACTGTCAGCAGCTAACCCGGTTAAGGACAGTTTTATGAAAGAAGCGACCTTTGTTTGTAAGCGAAAAAGGTGTGATCCTCCACCACGACAATGCCAGACCGCACATCATTTCAATAGTGACTAAGAATATCATAGGTGAATTTGGTTGGGATATTTTATTCACCCACAGTATTCTTCCGATCTTGCTCCAACAGATCTTCATCTTTTTAGAAGCTTACAGAACCACTTATCAGGACAAAAGCTTCCTTCAAGAAAAGAGGTTGATATGATGCTAGCTTCTTTTTTTCAGTAAAAAAAAAATGCTATGAAGATGGTATCGAAAAGTTTACGGGGAGATGGAAGAGGTCAATGATTAGAAAGGCGATGATGCTAATGATCAAAAAAGTTGAATTTTGCTTAATCGTTATTTCATTTAAAATCAACAAAAGCGACAGAACTTTCGTTCCAACTTGATATTTCCTGTGATATGTAGCAGCACCATAATGCTAATTTCCTTTTTTCAGTAAAAAAAAATGCTATGAAGATGGTATCGAAAAGTTTACGGGGAGATGGGAAGAGGTCAATGATTAGAAAGGCGATGATGCTAATGATGAAAAAAGTTGAGTTTTGCTTAATCGTTATTTCATTTTAACTCAACAAAAGCGACAGAACTTTCGTTCCAACTTGATATTTCCTGTGATATGTAGCAGCACCATTAACTGCATCGCTCTAGACTGGCTAGTGGAATATTGGACTAACTGTTCAGGGAAAGACTCATGCGCTTACTCTGGAAAAATGACACACTGATGCTGGTCGGCAGACCAGTGATGATACGTTGAGGAGAGTCGCCCCTCCTCCAGTAAGATGGCTCGACTTTCGACAGGGACGTCTGTGGCATTACTTCGATGAATTTTCACACTCCTTACGATCTTTGTTTGGTGCACATTTCATTTACTCTAGTAGTTATGTCAGATCTGAGTGTATGCGCTATGCTCATGAAATCTTCCGAATTGTGACGTCAAAATTACGTCACGCCACTGTGGAAATACCAAAGATTCCTCGTTGCAACAGTGGTGTGACGCAATTGTGACGTCATAATTCTGAAAATTCGTGAGTTTGTTGCAAACACTCAAATGTGACTCAACTGATTCTGTGTTCACTCTACGCTGATAATGCCTATTAGTCTGGGCAGCGTTATACCCTGTGCATGGGATCCCCATACACTCCTATTACCAAACTTTATGTACCTGAATAGACTGTTAAATGTTATGTATAAAATTTGTAAATATTAAGTACAATAGGTTATGAAAAGACGATAGAAAGACCTAATATATAATGAAATTCGAGAACGTGCTTATATCAGAGTAGCAACGGACGCTTATTTTATTATACCGTTATAAGAGAATTAGGGCAACCATAAACCTCTATTTTTACCTTGACGCGTGTAGTTGTTTTAATTTCTTTGCGCATCGGTCTGATCTTGTGCGTCCTTATTTTTCAGAACAAAACATTTAGGGTTTCATTCAAAGGATACCGGCGTAGAACAATTTTCAAAGGTTCTATATGGAGCATTTGGTTTTAAAAGTATTTAGTGTCATATAACGAGTATGTTTTACATCGTCATCCCATTCTCCAAATTTTACATTCTGTTCCTAGTTAGTTTTTATAATAGAAAGAAGAGAAACTAAAACACTAAAGATTTTTTTACATCGTGCGCTCGTTGAAATAAAACTATCCGTTTCACTGCAGTGGAATTCCTATCCCGATAAACAAACCAAAATATTTTTTGTGTGTTAACAGTCAGGGGTCGGTAATCGCTGGCTCACGAGCCAGATCCTGGCTCCTGTGATAACTGCTTCTGGCTCCGAGATAAATCTAAGCTGATATTTCTTGACAAGAGTAGCGAATAATTCCGCAGTTATTCTGTAAAATTATAACTATACGTCGTCAGAACTCGCTCTAGGAATAATGGCAAGAAGCAGTGCACTTAGTATCGTTTACGCTCAGTGTAACGTTATTAAAAAGAATCTGACTATTTTATGATTAGCAACTTCTAGCTTTCTTTTAAAACAATTACTGTAATTTTTTAGTTGTACTCAGTGTTAAAAATATATGGCTCTCACAGAGATGCATTTATTAATATTTAACCCTCATAGCTCTCCCAAACAAAAAGCTTATAGAGTGATTGCTAACTACCTCCGCCAAGGAGGTTATGTTTTCGTCGGATCAGTCTGTCTGGCTGTGTGTCTGTATTCTGTTATTCTGTCCGTCTGTCTGTCACCAAGATAATTCAAAAAGTTATGGACGGATTTTGACAAAATTTGCAGAGATTGTTAAGCATGTTAAAGGGAACAGATGATTAACTTCTACTGAAGATTTTTCCATCCATTTGTTTGTTTATCTGTCTTCCTCATTTTTCTCAATGTCATAACTCAAAAAGCTATGGGCGGATTTTTATGAAATTCACATGATTTGTTAGGTATATTATGAAGAGTAAATGACCAAATTTTTTAAACGATTTGTTTGTGCATTCGCTCGTTTGTCACTGATTTTAATTTTATGTTAGCACAATAATTAAAATAAATTATGAATGGATCTTTATGAAATTTTTAGGAGTTGTTAGTAACGCTAAAAGACATAAATAGGTAAATTTTGGTGCAGATCGGTTTGTTCGGTGGTATGTTTGACTCATTTTCGCCGTAATGTTTGTTAGCAGCATAACTGAAAAAGTTATGTACGGATCTTCCAGAAAATTGCATAAACTGTTATCAGTATCAAACGGCGCAAATGATTATAGATTTTGGAGTTGATGAAAAGAAAATCATGGTTTCAGAGCCAATTTGACTTTTTCGTTACTGTTGTCTCGCTTGGCGGAGGTATGCGCTCTCAGAGTGCTCTAGTTGTTAATGATTTCCCTTGAGGCAATAGACGGATCTTTACCCCAAAACAGACTCAATTTTTATTCATTGATGCTTCTGTAGGCTAAATGGCAGTTGAACCCACTGATGGACTGCATGGATGACTTTTCAGTCGTGTTCTTAATTGCGTCCGTAAAGTCGGGTTCGCACGTACGATTTCCGTCGGCGCTTTCAGGATCGAGCCAATTCACCTGATCCGATTATATTGCCGTGACTGTGACTGGAACTTGAAGTACTTGAAAAACGCGCTAAAAACGATCAAGAATGAATTTTTGGCAATTAAATTCACCGAAAAGTGGTAGAAATAGTCGAAAGTTTACCATTACATTCGCTATAGTGTAAAAATTTCAGCGGCGGCCAAGTTGTCAACAGTTTATTTAAAAGTTTAATTTCGGCCAAAGCGGAAGCCGTGCTGCGGAAAGAGAATTGGGTTCGTTACGCTGCCTCTATGCTTAAAGCGCCGATAAAAGTTGTCAGTACGAACCCGGCTTCAGTCAATTTTCTTTCAAGAACTAATTTGCGTCTTCCGTAGGAACAACACTATACGAAGTGTAACATGTATGTAACTGCATGAAAGAAAGGGGTTACCTGCATACCATTATCGCATGCAAAAATTTCCTCTTAAATTTGACAGCGCACTTCGGGACGTCTTTCCTTCTTGTCCACTTTAATCATTTTGTTTTCTTGCTTTTATGCTCATAACCTTTCTTTGCTACTCTTCCCCTTTTTTCCCTTTACGTTGGTTCCACGCTTAGCTTGACGTAGATCGTGTACGCTGTTGCTGAGTAGGAAGCCCAACGTATAAATTAAAAATTAAGAAACACAAGTCTGTCCTGACGCTCACAGCCCTTTAGGGGCGCGCATCATCACCTGGGCAGACCACAACGTCCGTACGTCGCTGCTTGCTCGCAACTAATGACCTAATCCGCACTAGCGGATGCCGGATGCGGATACTCAGACTCGTCCAACAGCCACCACGCATTTTTCTACACCGCCAATTTCCGCTTACGCTGCAACTGGCTGTAACTAATCGCTTGGAGCTAGGTTTGCTTTAGCTAGGTGCATTTGCCGCTGGTGCGGAGACCACAGTTGGAAATCCCTGGTGTCCTTATCAGGGGTCATGTGCTCGCTAGCGTACAAGCTTGCATGTATGAATAGTATGATACAACTGTATTGTACAGCGTGGTTTTATTAGCACTTCTTTCTCGAATTGTTCGCATTCTGTGTGACCGTTCCTTTATCGAGGAGCAACCCATAGGTTACATTACATTGCCTTAACCGTAGCTAGGTCTTGGGACGTATTTTCTGCAGTGCACACTGAAGTGTTTTGCTGCTGCTGCTGACCATTTTCGTTTTGTTCCTCATCGTCATCATTTTTCTCGGGTTCTACTATTATGTCCTTTCCTCTTATGAAGTACCTATGCTGTGGCTAGGGAGCGTGAAACTGGATTAAATAACGAGATAATTCACTTTTCTCAACTTGTGTGTTTTGGGACATGTGCCTCATTTCCCTACACTGACATGTTCATTTGGGCCGTCGAAGTCGATATAAACCAACTGCACTTTACTTGTCCGGAAATGCAGATATTAACGTCGGCTACGTCACCTTGAAATGTGTTTCAGGTGGCTGTTGGAAGCAATCCATTCCATTTATATTGAGGTGACTGAAAACTCCAATTTACGGAGTAAGACTGAGTTCACGGAAGTCTTACAGGTAAAAGTCTACAACTTAAATTAACGGATCAAAGCCAGAACACTTGCCTGAAATTTCAAACAAATCAAGCTTCGAAAGCTTAACTTTGCCGCCCAATCGAACGCAGTTCAATACTTGTCCTTTCTACAATTTGATAACCGGACCACCAAAGTGTAACGAGACTTTGTGGACACTCGGTGCACAACACTAATGATAATTCTGTACTCTTAAAGTTTGCAGTTCTTAGTCTCATATACTGCCTTGGCATTCCGAAACCTCATTCATATTAGCAACTGTTATTGCACAGCTACCACTATTTAGAGGCTCAAACTTACATGCTGCTGCTGCAGCAGCAGCAAGCGTATGCTGCAGAGATGAGGGGCCGTTTGGACGCACAGCACGCGTCCGTGTAGCTATTGATCCCTGCGTGTGTGTCTCTGACGTAGAGCTCTGCTGACTTGCTGCCACCGCCTCTTCGTAATGGCATTACCGTCCCTGCAACACGAGAGGGTTCTGCTTCCAGCCACGAGGGGATAGATTCATCAAAGACTAATGGGATATGCGGGACCTGGGACATCAACATCGATGCCTGCCAGATTGATTTTAAATTGTCTGGTAACTTTGGTGAACCTTGGGTAATCTTGCGTTGACCAGTGTCCTGGTGTTATTGTGTTTTGGTCAGTTAGGAATATTAATGGGTAAAGTGTGAGCTGATTGCCAGTGCCATGCAGTTAAGTCTGGAAATTTTAATTTTTTTTCAAATTTTTCAGTATATATTTGGGTGGCGATGTAAAGAATCTCAGATGCAATGAATGCTCTCCACGACATCAATTGGAACAAATTTGAAATGTTTTCATGAAATGTTTGAGTTGGGGCGGTAAACAGCTTTGGATTTATGCATATTATAATAGATATTTCGAATTTTCAGTTACAGATATCATTTGAAATTTTGATTGAATTATTAAACGATTTCTGGGATACATGATGTAAGTCGTGCTAGGTTCGGTGCTATCAACAGGCCTACTATATATATACAGTAAAATTCGTCTTCGTCTCACAGAGGTGACATTAAGGCACACAAAGGGATATCCAGTGAGCATCTCACGTGCAATAAAGTGATCGGAAGCGTCCATCCCGTTTTCTGGCTAGTTTGGAACGGTCAGTGAGAGCCGATCCATCAAGGCCCATGGGGGAGCTTGCTATTACCTGTGTAGTGACTGTTTGGGAGGTTGTGCGTCACGCACCACCTTAAAATGAAGTCTTTCGATAGAAGGCCCTGTATATCCTCACTGCTCGTTCCAAGAACCATATTGACCTCGAGATGCCGCAAGCTCCTGAGCCGTATGACGCAGCGGGTTGGAGATGGTAGATTTTTTTCAAGACCGAAAAGAAGTTCAACATGGACCAGTTGAACAATTTTCAGAACTCGATTGCATTTAACTTCTCTGTTCTTCCTGCGGTGGGGACGAGGGAAACGCTTACATCGCCATCGCATTCGGAGCCATTGCGTGTGACCGGCTAGTGATAGCGCCTCATTTCGTGAAAGCAAGGCTTCAAATCAACTCTGTCGCATATCTAACTAATTTTTATCGCAGTTATACCTTGATCGGGATATAGAACGAATCAAAACGTGTATATACGTCCAGGAATCTGCACCTGGCCACACGCCTGTCAATCGAATGCCGAGCACAACCACTTCAAGAAAAATTTAGTTCACTCTTTTTGTATTAAAAGCCACATGGTCATTTATGTCTTCAACTTATACCCTTGAAATCATAATTTGTGGGTCGGACACTGATGCAGTATCTATCGCCAAAGGACACGACAGCGCGACGAGACGTGACTCCTCCATCAGGCGAGCGTGGTAGTCCACAAAACCAGATGAAGTTGCGAGGACTTGTGCCTCTTTTCCGAAGCAGGTTGGCTCATTATCGATGATAGTAAAGGTCCTATTGCGCAAATAAACAGCTGCGTCATTATTAGTAATGCTCAAAGTCAAGTCTTCAAATATCTTAACTGTCAGGACTACTTTATCTGTATTAAAAAGAAAGGAAAGAAGTCACAATTTATCTGTTTGTGACTTTGATTATTTTATCTTAACCTTAACAGTTTATTTGGGTTAGATTACTATAGCCTTGGCTAAGCATTCGAGTTCATTATTTTTCTCCGTTCACGCTACTTTTGCTTTTATTTTCTTTGGCGTTTCCTTCTCAGCTCTCTACTTCGTCTTAGATCCTGACTGACAAATCCTAGTTTTTTTGATGAACGTCGCACGTCTTCCACATGAGTCTTGCCACATGCTACCCAGTGCTTGCTTCTTCATTGTTTTGGATTGCCAACATTGGGAGAAGGGAGGTTGATATCTTGCATTATTTAATCATATCTCTCTCGTCTCGCATGAAGTACAAAGCCTAATCCACTTCCACTGGGCACGCCAACAAGCAAATCTTGCCTCCATTCCAACAATAGTAAATGCTAACCCCGTGTAGTTTGATCCTTGCATTCGTATCCTCCACCCCGGCATTGTGAGTGGTTTGTGAACAGCACGAGCCTGTCAGCGGGACTGTCCAATTTAGCAGCCAGTGAAGTTTGACATTTGATCTGTAGTGCCCGATTGAGCTTGGTATTCAAGAGAAGCTTGCTTGTAGAACCAGGTTGGTTCTGTTAGTGAGTGACTTATAAACTGACAGTGAATTGACAAATATAAAGGTAGATACGTCGCACAAAGCATGTTTAGGTAGGTGGCATGGGAAACAAGTGGGTCCATTCTTATCCTGAATGGCAAGCTTTGTACCCATTCGTGTTTTGACTGACGTTAGTACGATGGGCAACATTCGTTACCGTTCATCTTCTGATTCACATGCGGGAAATTCGTTCCATTGACCGAGACCAAAGTCTTTTATATATCCTGAGTTCACTTAATATTTGGCAAGCTATAACTCCCTCCTTAGTTACGGGGAGCCGCGGCCCAGGAGGATGCCACAGGTTACCTCACCCTCATCGAGGCCTGGGAACGTATATACTTTCGTGTCCATTATACTTTTATATTTGTGCTTCCACTGATGATAATTGACTACCATTCTTCCCCTATTGTCCCGGCTTACCATCTCCAATCGTTGCTACCTCGTGTACCTCATCGCACTGCATGTCCCTTCTTCCTTCCTCCTTTTGATCTCAGTGAGCTCCCTTGGCAGGGAGACTCAAACTAGTAAGGGAATTCCATGATAAAAATAATATTATTAACACTTATAAACAAGGTTGGCTGGTTTAAGCCAAATGGCTTAAAGCAAATAAAAAACATGGTTAGAATTAACAAAAAAACATGATTTATTTTTTATTCGATTTGTTTTGTTTTTATTCATATATATTGCAGAATAAACAGTTGTACTTCTATAAATTATTAAATATTACTTTCACGACTGAAAGGATGAGTTAATATGTTTCTATTTAGGAATCCATTTCACTGTTAGGACAGTTAGGGGTCAACTATTGCTTATGTTTAATTAAAACCTATAACCTATTGAATTTTGTGTAATTTAATTTTAGAGATGCATTTTTAATTATATTCTTGTGTGCTAGCAGCCACTGAAATTTAGAAGTAGTAGTTAAAGTTGCTATTAGATAGCTAGTGAGCTCATGAGAAGGATGCAGACATATAGCTATTTCACTTTCTTTAGGTCATTATTCTGCTTGTAATTAGCTAGTAGGTAGCTAAAGCAGTCAATTTTTATTTGTAATTTGAAGTTTTTTCAAGTTTTTCAGAGGATTGTATATTGCAATAATTATAAATCGTAGCTTCTCTGCAATTTGGATATCAAATGTAACCATACCAAATACAGGCACTGTGCTAACTGCTCTTTCTAAACCCCTTTTCTTATAATCTTTCTTCTACAATAGGAAGTTGGAATGAAGCGACTAAGTTTCGTGATGATAAGCTAACTACATGTTTATAAAGCAGAAAACCCTTTAAATTTTGGATAAAATTCCTAGAGCTAGATAAAAACTTACACAATATAAGCCCTCAGGGGCATATTGTGGCGGGCCCTTTCCCTGCCACAATGTGTTTGGGCACCACGCACTCGAGGCTTCCCGAGTGCCTTCTCCGCAGGGGATGTAGCATCTGGCGGCAGTTCCTGCTGAGAAGATTAGTTTTATAGAGTTAGGTAGGTTCTCTATTTTTCCTTTCTGTACCGCGAGGTGGGCCGCCGATCGAGGTGACCGACTTTTTCTGCGGGGCTCTTACCTTCGCCCGTGCGGAGGGCCACAGAAAGGACCGACCGCAGGGGCGCTGCTTCTTTCAGTCTTCTTCTCTTTCCGCCGTTCATCTCTTGCTACCTGAGCATAACGTTGTGGTTCCTGCTGTAAGCCGAGTAAATCATCTTACATCGCTATTGATTGTCTAAGTTTCAGAAATAGCGGGACAATACCAATATAATAATAACATAATATAAAAGACGAATAAACAAAAAAAAAAAAAAAACCATCTTTTTAGCCAAAAAAAACATGGCTTTTGGTTTAAACAAAAAAATTGTTTTTGTCAACCCTGCTTATAAACAAAGTCCATCGGGACTCACACAAAGCCCGCTGGGGCATGCACCATCATCAACACAGACAAATGTGGAGCATAGCCATAAAAGCACGCATGCTGTGGTCAGCCGAAAACGATCTAGTTTAGGTCATAAGTTCGTACGTCTTATGTTATGAGGATTCGCACCTCCAACGGACCCTACAAGCTTCTTAGCCTTAGCTAGGATCGACCTTCAGGACGCATTTCCTGCATGCCACGTTGCTTCATAATTTTCCTGCTCCTGCTGTTCGACCGCTTTTCTGTTCTTCCTCTTCGTTTCTGACTTTTTGTTCCGACGCGTGTTGAACATGAATAGAAACGCCCTGGTGCGTAGGTTGTACGCTGCTATCGACATGGTGTTCGTCTATTGGTAGGTATTTAATCCTCTCTCAAGATGACAGACAATGCTATGGATAGGGAGGCTTAAACTAGGACTATAAAAATGATAGCTAGAGAACTAAAAGAGCGTATAAATTCGCCAAGCGAAGCAATGTTAACGAAAAATTAAAATTTGAATACCCTTCTATCGCCAGCAAAATTTAATCAAGTGTGCCTTTTGAGATTAAAAACAGTTCTTGTAATTTTTTTTAAGATCCGTTCGTAACTTTTTGAGTTACTGTCTAATGAGCATAAAAATGAACACAGAGACAAATAGGCATACATACTAGGTAATAGATCGCAAAAAATTGATCAGTTGGTCTTCGTGACAGTTCCTACAATTTTTTCAAATTGCAAGAAGAATTACTTTAACTGTTCGAACTGTGTTACAAAGAAAAAATACGCAATCAGACAAATGGTTGAACGAATCTTCACCAAAAGTGAACCACTTATTTCTCCCAACATTCCCGGTAAACTTCATAAAGGCCCGTCCACAACTCTTTGAGTTATCGTAGTGAAAGACAAACAGACAAGCTTTGACAAAGACATTACCTCTTTGAGGAAGTAATCCAGATTGAAGAAGAAGTATGCATGAAAAGAATCCGCCTCCGGGCACCCACCCATTAGGACAACATGCATCATCATCCAGACTGAAAAACGGAAACATACTAACAAGGCCAACGCTGCAACCGGGCTACAGCTATGTCCTGGGACTCGTGCACGTGTTCCTGCCGTGTTTCATAAAGACTAAAGCCGGATCCAAATTGCGTACTTTTACCACCCCAGCCAGCAATTCCAGGCACGAAGCGTTGCCTTTGTTGAGGCGGGAAGGAGTTACCCCACCCGAGTTAGAGCCGCCGGACCGCTAATATCGCCGGCATTTCTTTCAGCGGCTGTGGTTTCAAATCCTTTCCTTTTATGATGCCTTCCGATATGAAATAGCGGAACAATTAATCCTTGAGATTGCGCCGGCGATGAAAGACTTTCGCGGTATTAGAAGACTGACTGAAATTAATCTGAAGTGTGGGAATTTTCCGAAGTTCTGTCTTTGTGGCAGAGATGAAGGAGTAGAATGTGTTCTATGAGATCCTTTGGTATGGAGATCCGACACGATTTAGTGTTTTAAATTGAACGCATTGGCGTAAATGTTGAAAAAAATGTTCTTGTCGAGTTGATAATCGTTATATTACAAACCGAAAATATCAACGGGCGATGCACAGCTAGTAGTGTTCTAGATGATCATGCCACACATGTTTCCTCGATGGACATAGGATGGACCACAGGTCAGGTCACCTCGGAGAAGAGAGACGGACCGCACGTTATTTTTCTAGTAGCTTAGCCTTCGGAATATTTATCTCTCCCTGCCACTGGGTTTCCTTCCTCTTTCGTACATTTGATAATAAACTTTGATTTGGTCTTCTTTCCCGACGAGCTGTTCCCACTTGCGGCGGTTTCTCCAGGCGTGCACGGGTTCATATTTTTGCACGACCATGTGTTGTAATCTCTTGCAATACCATTCTGCTACAAAGGAAGGCATACAATTTGAATAGATATAGCTAACTGCCACACTGTAATTGGATGCTCGTGAGATGACGTTCTCTATTGGACAGTCCTGTCTTTCCAAAATATTATTTCGTCTGTCACCTCAATGCACCGCGACCTTGGGCTCATGGCCACATTCGCAAATGCGGCGCACCGTCCTTTCATTTTGCCGGATTCCTGTGTCCTATTTTGAGAATTCAGGCCGCTATTCCAAGGTCCACTGATGGTGGAAGTCGATAATGGAACTGCAATGGAACCGGCCCGCCACCTTGGGCGCTATCAAGCGTCTTGATCGCACGGACTGCAGACGCGCGTCGCTTGAGGAAAATGAACAAATATGCTCCATGAATGTAAATTTCCCGATATTTTCAGTCAATCTTCAGAGAGTAGTTTTTTTCTTTGGTCGCGAATTCATTAAAGATTTAAAAGCAAAGACGACAGCCAAAATTAAAGCATTTTAAGGAAAAGTTTCTGAGACCTTCTCCAGCATGAGTTTTATTAAATCAGTTTATTCTGCTCAGCCTTATCCTATTATATGAAAAAATATACAAGGGATCCTCAATTACGACGAAGATCCGTTCTTATGATACATTGTAACACGATCTTCATCGTAAGTCGGAATACACCCAAATGCAGTACGTACTGTATATAATCACCGGTCATTTACTCACGCACGTTTGCTAATGCAGTACCGCATACATATTCAAGTTACAATACAGAGCAAATCACAGCCTAGACAAACAAGTTAACCCGAGAGGTTCGCATTCACGATATAACCTTTGTAGGTTAAAGATTAATTTCTAATAATTTATGGAAGATTGTATCGTCTCCATGAGACGTCGCAGGACGATACCGTTGTAAGCCGAGGACCCTCCCTCCATGCAGTTTGTGGATCGAGTGACCCATTCGTGCTTGAATGAAACGCCTCCGTTCGTAAGACGACTTCCATTTGCTACCAATACTTACTATGGCATAGTAAATGGACGCTGCGTTTAGTATTTCGAGGTCTGAGGTTCGCTTTCTTGCCAGAGGGGGTCAAGTTTGGAAATGTTTGGGATTGCAACGTCAGTATTTCTGACCTTCAGAATCTGCTGCGATGGCACTGACTCAACCAGTATTGGGGGGCGGCCGATGTTTGCAGTTGTCATACGATCTTCCATCTGCACCGCAATAGCTCCAAGAATTTTTGCTTGATTGCAGCCGTGCACTCATCTGGGCCGAACGGGGATTTATCTGCAGCACCAATCAGTGCACGTGGATTTCCTAATTTGTGACTACTGTCAAGTTGACTTTACGTTTTGCCGCTAATGGAAATAATAAGCACGAAAAGGTTCGAGATGAACTTTGTACACACAGTCTCTCTTGGTCTATTTTTATATATTTTATGGATATCTGGGAATAAAGACGTCCGAAGTTTTTAATGTGTAAAGATGCATAGTGTCTGAAAATGTTTCTTTAACCGAATAAAATTTTTCCACTGACGCGCAATGTTAATAAACAACGTATGGACGGTTACGGTTTTAAGTAAGAAGTTTTCAGTTGAAGGCGCGTCACGAAAAAAGAATATTCAGAATTATAAAGAAATTGCAGTCTCATTCTTACATTTAACTAAAACAAATTCAGTTCATTCAACATAGTTACAAAGTATTCTTTAAGAAAGTTTGAGTCGTTTTTTATAATAATTAAAATGCAAGAGTCGCTTAAAAAATTATAAAAAATCATTCAGTTAACGCCAGGTGATGTACAAATAATGAAAGCGGAGCTTCCAATGAATTGCCCCCACCCGTCTGATCTACTTCAGGTTCTGGGAAGCTGACAACACAGAGACCACCAATAAGTCAGTATGACTCATCAGATACATATTTTTACCTCCGCCAAGGAGGTCAAGTTTTCCTAGGGTTTGTCTTTCTGACTGTCACCAAGATAACTCAAGAAGTTACGGACGGATTTTGACGAAAATTACAGGGATTGCTAGGTACGTTAGGAGGAACAGATGATTAACTTTTGGTGAAGATATGTTCATCCGTTTGTGTGTTTGTCTGCCTCATTTTTCTCAATGCCATAACTCAAAAAGTTATGGGCGGATTCTTATGAAATTCATATCAGTTGTTAGGTATATTACAAAGAGTATATGACCAAATTTTTGTGATTATCCGTTTGTTTGTTTGTTGGTCGCTGTTTTTAATTTTATGCTTGTTAGCACAATAACTCAAAAAATAATCAATGGATCTTTATGAAATTCTTATGGCTTGTTACTAATGTTAAAAGACATAAATAATTAAATTTTGGTGCAGATCGATTCGTTGCATGTTTGAATCATATTTGTTATAATGTTTGTTAGCAGCATAACTCAAAAAGTAATGAACGGATCTTCAAGAAAATTGCACAAGCTGTTATAACTATCAAAAAGCAGAAATGATTAGGTTTTGGAGTTGATGCAACGAAAATCATGGTTTCAGAGCCAATTTGAATTTTTTGCTACCGTTGCCTCGATTGGCGGATGTATGCGCTTTCAGAGTGCTCTAGTTTAACAATGCGATGACTTAAGCTCTAATCAAAGCCCTTGTGTGGCGGCTAAGAATTAATCCATGTGAAGCAAGTTATACTGCCTCCCTTTAGAAAGGATTGTTCTCCCGTCACTGTAAAATAGAACAGGGAGTTTTATAGCAGAATTTGCATGAATAAAGGTAAGGGGTTAAACTAATATGTAAGTTTCAGTTATTTGTCTATCGGTATTTGCCCGTTTTGGCTCGGCCTCATTTTTTATTCACGTTATGGCCTCAGAGGGTTAAAGCAAATTCAGTCTGCAAAAGCCGAGGCACTTCCGGGTCTTGGTTTCAAAGCTTCCCATTGCTTCGTCGAATTCGAGACGGCTGTAGCCGGAGCAGAGCTCCCCGTAGCGTTCAGCTTCTCCTTTCCTTGACATCCGATATCGAATTTCAATGCCGTGGCACAGACGTGGGAATTTTTTGTTCTCTTAAAAAAAAATACACTTGCGCGTACGGAACGAGACCTTCACCACATTCGATACGCCTGCAAATCTATTCTTAAAAGTTTTTATTTCCTCTACGAAATATTTATAGTTATTCATTCTTTCAACTTACGAGTAACAGCCTCCAAACGCTAAAAAACGGCTGGATGTTTCCATTTGAAAGTAGTATTCTCCATCCACTAGACAACTGCGGATGGGTAGGCTCGTTTTAGTTCGTGAAGGAATTAGAAAAAAAAACCGTTTTGGTTCCAGGAAACACTCCCAACTATACGTCTAAAACAAATTCGTCATAGTTAAATGCCATATAGTCTTCATGCATAATTTTAATAAATTATTCTTTTCCAGAAGATCCTGGTGTCCGTTAGCGCTCGCAGCAATGTCTGAAACAAGTATATTTTTAGTTAATAGAATTCTCTTTCGCTTTTGGTAACTTTGCCGAAGGCTTCAACAGAGGTGTAACGATTGTGCTTGATATTCTTGGCTGTGTTTTAGTCGCGTATAGCATCCACTGTGTAAGCCCAGTGTTCGTGCCTTTGTTTATATTGTTCCTCCTGAATGTAACTTCGCAGCGATACCAAGATTCTTCGTCGCAGATAACTGAAGATATTCAGACTGGAAATTCGTCATCCACAACTTCGGACCAGAAACTGCAAGTTCTTTCCAGCCGAAAAAGACGACATCCCCGACATTTTCAAAGTAACTGTTACCAGAATTTTGCAAGTTGTCATTGTAGTCCGCGCCGTGCATGTCCTGCTTTGAAACTTCTGGACATTGCCTTGCGTAATGCAAGCACTTCCACAGAATTCATTGCCATCTTGAGGAAAAACTTTCCTGCTACCCATGCCAATATGGTGTGGACCGAAGCTCCACAGCCGCCCGATCCCCCTTCCTCACTCGCTCTCGACGAATCGTCCTGCTGTTGCTCTTCGTCGTCTTCTTCCTCCCCATCCTCTCCGTCATTGGACTCACCAGACGCATCCTCCACCCCGACCATTTTGCTCACACCGTCTACCCCAACTTCGCCTCCCATTCAATTAGCAGTCCGACGTGTGGTTTCCAAAGTGAAAGCGAGCGACTTCGATCAGGAAAACTCATTACCTGAAGAAGAAGAAGAGTTTACGTATCCCGATACCAGCAACATGTACTCCGAATTTCAAGGAGCTTCCGGATATCAGCAGGATCCATTCAGTCAGGAAAACCGAATGGGTGCATACTTGCGAAACAAGAATTTGTTTGACATGGAAGTGGAGTCTATCACATTGCCCGATTCTCCGTCGACTATTTCATCTCCTTCTACTTCTACATCTTCATCTCCCATTTCTCCTCGTTTTTTTAACCCTTATCTTCCTCTTTCTCCTTCTTCGTCTCCCGTACCTTCCTCTCACTGGGACTCAGACGACGAAGTGCAGGAACCGTCGATTTGTTCCTGCTCGTCTTCATCGTGCTCTCTTCCACCAAGTCCTACGGAGCCTGAACCAGACAATAACTGGAATGTCCCTGATAGCCCCAGCCACCGTAAAACGCCTTGGAAAGACAACGAGATCTGTAATCGGGATATTACGTCTGAGAATCTAGATAACTCGACAGCGGCAACTTCAGGCAAAAAACGGCACATCAGTGCCTGTCAGCTGCAGGCTGTACGAACAATCGAGCGATGCTCCAATTTTGTGGACTATGCTGCGTCCAGGGAAGACGTGATGGACAATCATTTGTACTTTGATGGAACCAACAATGAAATGAGAGATAATTCGAACGAAACTAATATGGAGAGCAGATCTACGCATCTTGCACCGCTTGAAGAAAATTCACAGGATACTACTACAACAACAACAACTACTACTGCCGATGTTACGACAGACGATTCTAGTGATTTGAATGAAAATATAAGAAATACTATGAATCAGTCTGTTACGTTTGCAAGCTTGTCGTCAGTTTGCACAAATCTTGAAGAGCAAGAAGAAATTTTTGATGACTTGGCTAGTACATCATCTGATGATATTACCGACAGTGATATGGAAGATTTGACGACTAATGCGGAATTGATCATAAGCGCTTTGAGGGACACTGAGCAAACGGACGACGAATTCAGCGACAACGAACAACCGGACCCTTATAGCGCTGAAGAACATGAATCCTTTTCCGGCGTTGATCATCGCACAATCGGTGATACATCGCAGGAAACGCGCAGTGTGGAAAAGCGTGACTTTTCATATAGACCGAATTGCGAAGTCATTGATGCTGGAGATGATCAAATAAATCATAATAAAGAACATGAAGCTTTTACAAACATGGTTGATAGTGGACTTGGAGATGAGTTAAAACAAGAACCTTCATTGACGAAGCAGACAGCGAATACCGAGACAGAAAACAAGGAAATCCCTCTAGAAGAAACTTCCTTGGCAGATTCCTTGTTGTCTGATTCTTCGCTCCTAGACGACAGCATTACGGGCGAGGTCACGCAACCGCAAACCCAGAGCAATCAAGGAGAAATTTATGACCCTTCGATGGATAATATCATGAAAGGATTACTGGCAAATTGCACCATTCCCGAGGGACTCTGGGAGAATGGGATTTACAATCCGCTCGTACTTCAGGGCCTTGCCGGTTGCTGCTCCGATGAAGAGGAGGAATATCCTCCTGAATTTTACGAAGGGAGACCGCCAAAAAGGAAATTAAAGCACGAAAATAGAGCACAACAGGAAACGAAACGAATACCTGATGGCCAAAGTTACGAAACTTCCTCCGACATTTCCAAGCGAATAAAATGCGACTGTCGAGTGGAATCTGGAGAGCAGATTGAAAATTCCCAGAATCCATCAGCTGCCATTGGCAGCAGACATTCCGAGCGACGCCTGGGGCGTTCGTTTCCTGGCAGATATGATCGTAACCTCAAAAAGGATAATTCTCGTTCTCTTCAAAGCGAGGATGCCGCAACGAACCCATCTATGAATTGCAAATCACCGGTTGCTAAAAACTCCATCAAAAACAACTCGGCTGGAGCTGGGACCACTACCATTCCACCGCTCGGTACGCCGCACGTAGCGTTATCATTGACCTGCTCTGAAACGGGGCCACGTCTCTTTGCCGAGTTGTGTGCTCTCTGGCCGGATCTTATTGCAAGGTGATGCTGCTTCTTCTCCTGCGTATTATCATTGTGTGAATTATCGATTATTGTTACCTAACTTCAATTGTATCCTAATGCGAATTCTTGATTATTGTTACTTGCAATGAATAATTTTATCCTAACGTGAATTTTCGATTATTGCTATTACTTATTGAATAAAAAGAGAAATGCTCAGAATTTCAAGTTAGCGGGAAGACAGGGCTGACATTATGTGGGCCTTTTGAAGCTAATGGTTCTTCATTTTTTTGGGGGGGGCGTACATGAAAAATATGTATAAATATTTCTGGATTTTCAGAGTTCTCTATATTCGCTGGTGACGTACATATGGCGGCAACTAAATAAATGCCGCTTTATCCTAAAAAAATATGAAGTCCTACTAAGCCCACAAACAATTTTTGAGTATTTTGTCCTTATATTAGCCTAATATTGCAGTTATTATTTCAAGTGCTATATCAGTGTTTAAGTACAAATCAATTCAGTGAGTTACAGCTATAGTGATGTTGAGTTTCGGTTTAAATTTATTTGGTTATGAAATGATACATTACAAAGTCATAGGCTTCAGTCCATATAACGAGTTCGGACATGAATTTAAGTCTTTTAATTATTGCTATTTAAATTGTTGTTGTGTAGTACAAATTTAATTTAGTTATGAGCGTATCACCAGTTGGATTTTGCATTGCCCGGGGATGAGCAACATATTCCTGGTTACCAGTAATTTTCTGCTGACGGTACGCAAGTGTTTTATTGTTATTTAATTGAATCAATTTTATGTTGGTGTGCGGGTCACTTTCTACTGGCGACAAGCAGCTCTGACATTTTCATTTCTGTATTCAGCAATCCGCAGTCGGACAGTAGTGGACACCGATCAGTAGTGCTCCACAGTACATATACTGCGGCATTTATTCGTTCAGTTTAGTTTGACAGCAGTGCTTGGATGCCGAGAGCCCAGCAATTTGCTTCAAGTGTAGCGATCGGTAATATCACATAAGATGGTACATAACGAAACTAACACGCACAATAACAGTCGCACTTCGATACTCGAAAAAGCTGGAGTCTAATGCCAGTGGATACCGCTGACCTGCTTAGCTAGCTAGATTTAAACGCCACCGATCGGTTATATACTGTAAAATAGCGGTTACCCAAAAATTTCGTAGGAGTTTTATCTATATTGGCATACAAATGCCAATGAATATCCAACTTGATTTTTTGTTTGACTCGACACCACGACGAGTTCGACTTCTTGTTCAGGGGCCGGATGCACAAACGCCTCGTAAAGTTACGGTAACGTAAACTGTACAGTTCCTTGAAGAAGTACCGATATCGGAGCTCAGGTTTTGCCACTTTCTTATGCTGACCTTCACAAATTTATGATTAAAGTGTTTGAACCTCTAACCGATGGATACCTAAATACTAGGCAGACTCGGATGTTAAATAGAAGAGTAAAAATGTAAAAATCAGTTACATGGTTGTATTCGTGCCTGCAGCTGTACAGTTACGATGCTTGTAACTTTACAAGGCGTTTGTACATCCGGCCCGTCCGGCCCCTGTTGTTTCATTCCCTAAATCCAACGGAATGAAGTTTTTGGCTACACCAATACTTGGGCTTCGAGTCTTCTTTCTATTCCCGTTACATCAGATGGGCTTTCAGGATATGTTAGTTTGTTTCTACGCGTAAATATATTAATGAAACTGGATAAAAATAGTTACTGAAGTCGATAGTAAGCTGAAGTCAAGGAGAAGGCTTTGTAGCGTTTATAGACGCTGCAATGCATTTACATAAACTAGCTTATCGGCTAAATTTTTAGACTGTCCATTTGTTTTTCTCGGCTTTAGACTTTGTATATATTTATTGTAATCTGCATGTTGTCTTATTTTCAAAACTCTCCTATTTGTTCACCTCTGAGTTGCTTAGTACACCACGTTCTTTTACTATTTGTCAATTGATGCTCAGGCGTGTATGATAATAATACTAGTGGTCATATTAACAATACTTGTACAGCACACACTCCTAATAGACCTACCTCTTATTGGACAAAGCACCTAGTCGACAAATAAAGTTTTGAGACTGCATACACCGAAAAAACTCTGAAGAGAGAAAGAATAATATTGGTGCCTGCTGAAATTCCCGATGAAAGTATACAACGGGTATTATTAAAAATTTTTCTCTGGCTATAAATAAACCTTTTTAACTTATATAGCGTGATGTTTGTTGAAGTCTTATAGTGACAAAAAACATAATACTGGGAAACGGTACCATATCGATGTCTGAACCTACCGTATTCTATCCGATGGATGGAAACTTTTACATTGCCTAAATTTAAATACTCTGTTTTTTTTTTAATTATGTGATGGATATTGAACGTCAATTCAGATTACTGTTTTTGATGTTAGGTCTGGCAGCATTCTGCCGGTTAATGTATTATATCGATTCCAGTAATTATTCATATGAATCCATTCTACGTGACAGTGAGGCTCGTTATTAAATTTGAGCTCTTCTTTTTTGCCCTCGCCGACGCTTGACGATGTCTCTAAAAAAGATAATGCAAGAACAAACTGTAGGAACCAACGTGGTTGCTGTCAGGAAAGTAACCATTTAAGATATATACACTTTTACTGTGAGGGTATGACGGATTGTGATTAAAGTATGAAACTGCAAAGTATTCTATCTTGCCTGTACAGTGTACATACAGTTTATTACGACTAGAAAGAACAAACAGAAAATAAAAACATTTCTGTTTCAAGAAATATTAACAAGAAATGTGAAAGATTTTGATAATGACAATTATATATATGTCTAATATTACACACATTAACCACTCGGTTGCCAATGTTTCATAGTTATGGGTGCGCCTTTTTGTAATGGAAAGTTGAAATTACTCCGGTATCCCTTTCACATTACAAAAACTGCTGTTCTCATAAGAGATGAAACCTCTCAGTAGACAAGCCATGTCTGGAACGCAACCGTGGTCTATTGAGGATATTTGCTGCAATATAAGCAACTTTTCAAACTTATCCAGTGCTTTTTTGTAAGTTATCGTGTACTGTTTTCAATTTAGCCCAATTAAGTTTCTTCCCGCTGCAGTAAAATTTGCATCATTTACGCCCATTTCCTTCTAGAAACTCACCATAAAGTTTTGATTCCCAGGTCGCCAACCTGGTACATCAAGTGTTTCAAATTTAACCTTTTATTTTTGAGTTTAGTGTGTCTTTTTATATGTTCTAAATTGTTACTCGTGTTTTGTAAAGTGCTTGTATTCTTTTATTTCCAAATTCAATTATTGTTTTTCCTGTAAGTTTCGTTGTATACGAGCTCGTTCATTTATCTTTCTACGACCTGATATTATCTTTGGGAAAAAATTCACTCGACTATTTTCCTAACCTGGTATATTCTGTTACAGACTCGCTCACGACATCACTTTAGACTCGCCATCTCCGACAAAATCTCCAGATCCTCCTGATGCAACCAGCGACGACGAGAGGCTTCTTCCAGAGCTTGACGACAACAAATGCTGCACTGACGACGATATATCCTGTCCCCATCTCCCTAGGACAGCTCCTCCGGTCCCCCTTACTTTTCCACCTAGCCCTGAAGTTGAAAATGTTCCTAACCCAATTTGTGGGGCGCCGAGCCCGAGACACAAGCCCGCTTTGCGGTCTGCCAACTCTTCCACAACCAACAGCCCGAAAAGGAAAGTTGATTTTCAGAGCAGTCCCTCGAAGCAGACATCTCCTAAGAAACCCAGAAGTAGTAGAAACAATAGCAGCAGATCCATATCACACAAAAATATCGTTAATAACAATCAGATACATCTTACTCCCACTCACAAACCTTCGTTGTATGCCAGCAACAACAACAACGTCAACTGTTCTTCGCCTTCTCACACAAGCCCTTTCCCTAGTCCGAGAAGAGTTCGGCAAGTAAGCGTTGGTGAGGAGATAGTTGATGCCTTTGTCAGAAGTTGCAGTTCGCCGATTTGCGGCTCACCTCGACCTAAACCAGCTGCTTCTTTGCAGGCCAGTCCTGAAGGGAGTTTGGACAGTGGTGATGGTGCTGTCAACGATGATGAATACGAGGAAGATGATATCAACTTCGAATTGGGGTGCAGTCTTGAAGAAGACGATGAATATGAAGTTGACGAGATCATTGAAGTCGACGAAGTGCTGACTGTAGAAGTAGAGGAGAAATTACTGGAGGATAACTGCAAAGATCATTCGAGAGAAAAATTTCAAGCGGTGACACCTCAGGTAAAGATCGACATCGAGAGCTGTGAAGCTGTTGCTAGTGAAGTAACTGTAAGTGGAAACAGTGCCTCAAAAGAAAATAATGAAGAGCAGGGAAGTAAAAAGGAAGAAACTCAAGCAGATTCGGAGGAAGAGAAGCGGGATGCTGAAAAATCTCCCCAAGAAACTGAAGTTGAGGCTAGTAGCTCTTCACCGCAGCAGTCAGTTACAAGAAGGAGAAGACTGCTGCCAGAAATTCCTAAGAACAAAAAATGTGAGTACCTACCTTAATTACTTCCCTTCCTTAATAGTTGTTTATCATCCTTCAGTGCTCTAAATGAGAATTGAGTTTCTCTTTTTAACGTGTTATTCGTACGGAAACTGGTACTGCGTCTGGACGGTACTGAGTTGAAAAAGTTGATATTTTTTGACATTGTTTTATGTAATTCCTTTATTGAATCAATTGTAAACAGAGTGTTCTTACATATTGTACAACTTAACAAATCTTGACAAGCTAACAATGATGACAGCAATCTGCGCTACCAACACCCATCCTATGTTATGGGGAGCGGCGCCCCCAGGGGGATTGCATAGGTTATTTTAACCATTAGCTAGGCCTTCGGAACGCCTGTCTTTCGTGCCCACTTTGCATCTTTGCATCTTCATACTGTTACTGAGGATGCTTTGTTCAGTTCCTTCTATTCCTTCCCGAGTCGCTGTTCCCATGCTCGTTGACTCGTGCATGGGTTCCACATTTCTCTCGAAATTCTTCGTCCCTTCTTTCTTCCTCTCTTTGGATCACAGTGAACTCTGTGGGTAGGGAGGCTTAAGCTAGGAATATAATAATAATCTGCCCTACCAAACATAAGATACCACAACCTTTTTTGCGTAAACTCTACTACTATTAGAACTAGACTAGAATGTGGGTACCTATCTCAAGCTACTGCGTTAGCTGGCGACGAAGGCTAAAACTAGTATTATACATTTTCGGTTCCAAAATAGTTGTGTCAAAACGACTTTTAGGTTGTTCCGAAATTATTGTTCCATAGGATGAAAAAAAAAACAGGGAAAACAAATTTGAAACATCCATCGACACAAATTTTAGAGGGTGAACTTGATGAAGATCTTGACCAGAGTCAACCCACCGTGTGCCTTTCAGTCCGACCTAATCTGACCTCCTTTACTGCGCCACGTTCCACGACACGATCTTTCGTTCTTTCTGTCAGTGCTTGCAACGCAAAATTGCATACCGACGATACCGTACAGTAGTTGTTAATTTGTCTTTTTTGTTTGCCATTTCTATCTTTTTTTTTCTCTCAATTTTGGTATTTGCGAGCCCTTGGGGATCTGCAAAATTTAGATTTTTTTTTGTGTGTATGTTAAAAAAGAGAAGTTATTGATTGCTTGAAATTCCCTTCACTGAATAAGCTAACATTACATCAAGAGCACCAATACTAAGTTTTTAATGCAAACGGCGATATAATTTGACCGAGAAATGCTAAATTCAGCGTGAAATTTGTGTCTGTGGAACATCTATACTGGTAATGAGATGGTAATATGTAAGTCATTTAAATGGCGAGTAATAGCGGGCAGGGACCACAGTGTACGCGTGTCAATCACACCTCGAGTATTTTTTTAAGCGATTGAGGAGGAAGAATATTGCACTTTTATGTGGACATGGAAGGAATGAATGATATATGATTTTTTTTTTGTCAAATTATCCGGCCGTAGGCTTTTTTTTTTATTTGGACGTTACCGCTACACTACGTTGTAGCAGCACATGTGAAAGTGTAGGTTTGAATTAAAGCATTATTAGGACACTTATTAAAGCTACGTTCGTCGACTTGAAAAATGGCTAATATGAAATGGTCAATGTTTGGTCTAAGTCCGTTTCGACCGCCTGCTGCATGTTTTGCGATCCGCGCATAATAGCTATGATCAATTTTTGGTGTCCTACGTGTTGCCTCTGTAAGGAATCCTAGCTTCTGGGAGGGTACGTGAGGAGATTGAAACATCGCATCAAAACATCGCCTCGGTCTACGTTATTTTTTAGGTAATTTATTTATTTGCATCAATTTTCGGTAATATTTCATTACAAAGATGTTGCTACCTTGAAGACTCAACGCAGAAGCAGCTTAAGACACGAGTCTGATTTTTCTTGCATATAACCGAATTCAAAAGGTTTGTCTTACTTAATCCATGAATCTCGTAGTAAAACGGAGCTTAAGTTATTGTAAAGTAATTGGCATTTTGTTGTATACTTTATGAAAACCGAAACGTTTTTTTCTGAATGTATATTTTCAAGCAGAAGACGAGTGCTTTGAAATGAAATATAATTAGCATTTTATGTCTCACGTACTTCAGAATGTTTTAATATACCCGTAAATTTTCATGGAGGAATGAATTCACGATCTGGTTAAAGAAATGCTTTTTTGACGTCACGTACTCCTGTAAAATTCTGTTACGATTAAATTCCCAAGCAGAAAACGAGTGTAAGCTGAAGTAAAAATCAGCATTTGCATACACTTTTCGCAATCCAGTACGACGTTCCAAGTGCGACGGAATATCTGTCGGTTCTGAAAAGCTGTGAGCTCCAAATCCTTTCACGCATGTTTGCAAGACAGAATTGTTTTCGGCAGGTACATTTCCCTGACGCCTCCGAGCAAACCTTCTCCTCGATTCTTTCTCCCAATTCACAGCTCTCCTTTTCATGCGAAAAGAACTCCATAAGTTGGAGGAAACAGCGCTATCTGCGTTCCCACGCGCCTCTCATGAGCGATTGGAGAACTAAGGATGCAAAGCTCTCTCTCTTACGCTATTTCTATCGCTCTTCGCTGAAAGAAAGATAGATTATAGACTTTGACGGTCGTTAATAGATCTTGAAGTTTACTGTGTGCGTCGGCCATGTTACTCAATTTTAGAAGTAAAAAGGCGAATTCAACTTGCATGAACGCTGAAAAGAGATTGTGAACTTTGGTGTGGCCAGTTTCATTTCTTATTATTTTGTGTCGTCTCGGAACCACTGAGCTATACATCCTAGCGAGAGAACTGAACTGAACCGACTTGACTTAGACGGCAGTGGGGAGATGCGAAGTCTGGAGTTGAAGGTCCTCTCTGTAGTGCTATCTACCCTAGCTGAAATACTGCCGTATTCTACATGCCAGAGGACGGCCTTGACGGGAACGGTACGGAATAATTGTGCGTTGTCGATGCTGATGTTTCGTTTGTCATCCTTAGTCTTATATCAAAAGAAAAGAAAGAGAAGAGAATCGGCTTCATTGCTCTTAAGAAAGGAGTTTCGTTAATATGTTTATGTGGATCTTCTGTTATAGCTTCTGGAAGTATAGGTCTATAACATCTGTCAGTAATTGTGTCGTATGCTCGCAAAATTTTTGTACCTCTTTGCGGCAATTTCAAAACTGTGTCTGTATGTCCTAGCCCCTTGCTGGTGCGAAAACAAATGGATACATTGCAGACTTAGCTTCACGCATTTCAGGGAATTTCGAGAACCCTCTTAGTACTGCAGCTACACAATGATTTGGATAGAAAGGAACGAGTTAAATTTCTGTTTGGCAGCAACGAAAAGTGTTGAGTAGATATTGTGACGTGTAACCTTCACCAGTCTACTGCATTATCTACGGATCTCTTAACAGATTTGACCAGAGTACGTTTAGATATACCCAGTAATCATTTCTGTTTATATATCTTGTTTTCACTAACAACATTCAGCTAATAGTTCTTTTCTTTTTTTTTTTTTTGCCAACGTATCTTTGTAGCGTCTCATCCCACCTCCCTGATTGAAAACCTTGCATTTAAAGGCAAACCTTAGACCATACTACGCAATCGTAGACTCAATTAATGACTGAACGTTCAACTCCTGCACGTCGTTCATGTTGCAATGTTCGTGCGTCTCAGACGACGTGCGTGCGATCGAGCTGAACATCCGCCCACAAGATTAGCATGCAGTTATTTGCAGCAAAGATCGCGCCCTCGCGTCTGCTGTCCGAGACCAAGTTGGGTGTCCTACATCTTTGTTTCTCCGTTGTGCCCCAAACGGGCAAGAAAAGAGAGAGACGCACGAGCTAAATGGCAGTAATAGAAACAGGTGTTTTGGGGCTGTGGAACGTTGAGGCCTCGAGGGAAATCTCTGTCGAGCCCAAGGATTGCTCCTGGAAATGGAATTGGCAAACCCTGTTTGCATTCAATGCCTCTGTTTATTTCTACGACTGCCAGCATTTGTTCAGCAGAATGGACTGCGACCTTTTGTTGCTTCGGGAACAGTTCAGCGGTAAGGATTTGTGCGAGATCTCTGAAGCCTTTGTATGAAGGCTGCGTTTTCGTGTACACCCGCCACCATGATCACATTCGTGTACCCTGCTGAGTACACTTCGTCCCACGTGATGATGTACCTGTGCTTTGATATTGATGGTAAAGTAGCTCGTCTTCGCAGTTTTATTTCTACAGCACATGATTTGCATACAGGAATATTTATTAATCACACAGCGCTCGTGTAGAACGCATACCATCGTTCACTGGTTGGTATATCTGCCATCAACTCTGTGCAGCTCGCCACCAGAAAATATGGCAATCTAAGTGTTCCGTGATTTGCGATTGTTTCTGATGTATGCACATAATTAGTGTGAATAGCTTACTGTGGAGATTATTTACTATCGTCATGTTATGTTGCGCTTTTTGACATAACCAACCAGTAACGTAGTCTGTTTTGTATAGGATATCCTTGGGAGGACATTGTACAAGTATATACTTCTCCTAATTTGTTAAGGTTACGTTCTTGTACAAAGCGAACGAGGTAATGCATTTTTACAAATTGCGTGCAAAGTGAGTTTGCCATAAACAGTTGGATACATTTTTTCGCACAAGGTGATGGAAATAAAAGCGTAGGTACTGCCCGGTAACTTATAAAAAATCATGTTGACGTTGAAAAGTAAATCGAAATACAAGTTTATTGAGAAAATATGTACGGCTAAATGATACGCAATCCATGAGTGACATGGACATGCCAGTACTCATAGAATAGAATGAAATAGCATGTCTGGCGCCATTGTCAAGGTAAAAGGGCTTAAAAGCGTCAGGCCCGCTGACTGCCTCATACATGAAGCGCCGTAGGATGGCAAGGTGAAACAAACAAATATCATGTATTATCTCGTATACAGGTTTCGATGGATACACCTATCGAGGTTTTCTTTTTGCCTTAATTCTAGAATTTTGAAGATCCTGTAGTGTGAAGAGCAGGAGAAGCAGTCCGTGCTGAGAGTCAATTTAGGATCCCTCATCGTGCATCGCCTCAAACAGATTTGAGCTAGGCCATAGAACAGATGCGTTGGCTTTTCCACTTTGAATCTTGTTGCAATTTTTTTTTCTTAGAGACAATCCGATTAAGTTTAGCCGCCGAATAACTCCATCTTATGGAGTTAGACTGACTTTTCAGGAGTTTCAAGGGTAACGCTCAGATTAAGGGTCATCATACCATTGCCGGAAACTCCATTCATTAGGTTACAGCCGGGGCACCTGCCTGTAGTTTCGAACGCCTCCAGCTTCACTATCCAATGCTTGGAGAGCAGCGTCCCCAGGGGGATTGTATAGGTTACCTTAGCCATTAGCTAGGCCTTCGGGACGTCTGTCTTTCGTGCCCACTTTAGTTCTTTTCATCCTCATGCTCTTACTGATGATGCTTTGTTCTGTTCTTCCTTTTCTTTCCCGACTTGCTCTTCCCATGCGCGTCGACTCGTGCATGGGTTCCACTTTTTTCTTGGCATTCTCCATGTCCCTTCTTGTTTCCTCTCTTTGGATCACAGTGAACTCTGTAGGCAGAAATGCTTAAACTAGGAATGTATCAATATATGAATCCTATTAGGTCCAAAAATAAAATGTCGGTTGCTCGTACGAGAAGTATTATTTGAAACGTCCTTTGGGAAGGACTGTGGTCCTAATAGAGTTAAAGCTTCATTAGGTGGCTCGTCAAAGTGGAACTGAACTAAGTCCGCTCGCACTGACTGGTCCATAACGTAGAGCAGGAGTGTTTGTTTCGCCACTTGAAACAATCCAAGTGCATTTGAGACGTCTGGAAACCCCATTTTATGAACCAAAATTGACTTTTTAGAAGCTTTAAGGATAATCAGTTAAGGATCAAGTTATCAGCACTTGAAACCTGATTCGACAATAGGCAGCTAACGCATTTGCATGTCTAGAGTTCCAGGCAAGTCAATCCTCGAGATTGAATTTCTCCGTCCAATTGATGACTTCCATAATTTAACCGCCGGCCTCACTCTGCAAAGTTATAAACTCACGAGCTTGACTAAACTTTATCTCACCGTACCAATCAATGATATTAAATTAATAAGTTAGTAATGTTAATTGAGTAATGGTATCAAAATTTTGAACGAATTGGAGGTATCGAGGATCGATAGACTAAGAGCGGACGAATTAAAGAGCTCCCTGTATTGTGCCTCACTTTCTGATTTAACAAGCAACCTATCCTCGTTTGGATGGGTGATCTTGAGAAATTGAGCAGTGTTCTGTTACACGTTCTGGTATAACCAATAGCATTGCCTGTGTTTGATAGGAATTCCTTGGAATTTACGCTGTACTCATTATGCTCCTTAATATTTACAATATAACAAAGACCGATGTGTATTTATCTGTTTGTTTATTCATTTACTGTCACGCCTTAACAAAAGAGATATTCAGAAATTAGCCCAGGTTGGAGGCTCTGGTCGTCCTCTCAAGCTCCATTGAAAACTGATAGGTAGAAAATAGGCCGGGTTGCAGAAGATGGCAAACGCATCTTAATTAGGGACAGTTGAAATTCAAAAATGAAGATATCGCAGGCTTAGTATGATTCATGCGAGTATTACCTTCTCCATACGTCGAATCTATGGCAAAGTATCGGGTGGCCTCAAGTCTAACTGCACTTCTTGCATTGCCGAAGTTGAAATCTCAGCACTGAAGGTATCTGAAGCTTCCATTGGCGCTCTCTTTCATCTTGATTCGCTATAGTTTCTTTCCACAGATGATTTCGTTGCATCAGCTATTCTTTCAACTTTGATGCAATTTTCGACGGAACATCTTTCAATAACCAAAAGACCATCGGACAAATATGACACACTAGGGTATCTATGATACCAAATCGAATGAATTCTTTTCAGTGTTCTAAAATGACTGCAAAAGTAATTAATTATTTTCATGTCTGAAAATAAGAGCGTTGATACTCAGTAATTAGGGTAATTAGGATGCCGTGAATCCTCATGTGGATGATCTTTAAAGTTGGCAATTGTATGAAGGAAAGCATGGTTAATGAAGAAGGAGCAACACAAATTATTCGCTGTCATTTTATGACAGCGCGGGCACTGTAGTCTGTATTATAATACTGCTTGTCCTTTCGTGAGTTAGTTACCTAGTTAATTACTTTATACGACCGTACCGGTTTTATCAGTACTAGATAAAGGGAAAATAAAAGGTATCTTTGAGGTATCCTTGATATGACCTGGGAAGGGATCATAGCAGGAGGAGGAGTCAAGTTTAAAGTTAAGCTGCTACTGCTCGCACGTCTTGGGTAGAACATTCACTGATTGACTTGGAGCATTTTTACCCTTCGTTTGCATGATAAAGAGTCGTAGATCATAATTGAGGAACAATGCTTTTGTTCTGTAGAGGTTCCATGGGTTCCTTGAAAACTTTTTCAGTATTAGATAGGGGAAATATAGGATGATACAGTCCTGAGATGTCACTGCTGAAAAACAGTGTTTTTGTTGAGTGGAATTTCCAGCTCGTAATCCGTAACCTTGCCTGTTTCGGATGGGGAGTTCTTAGGATTTGCGCTGTGTTCTGCTACGCATCCTGGTCGAACCAACTCCAGGAGGCCTTGCCTGTTTTGCCTCCATCTCCGAGTTTGATTGACGGTCGAGCAGCTCTGCTGCCATTTGTTAGGCTTATGGTGCTAAGTCTGCTTGATGCTCCTAAGGAGCTCCGATCTCTTCGCCAACACTTGTCTTGAGTTGTTAGAAAACTTGTTATGGACT
>LQNS02277999.1:2084058-2106498 GCA_001587735.2 Parhyale hawaiensis
TAATTTAATTAATTCTATGAATAACCGATGTGTACAGGTGTTGCAATCAAAAGGCAACGCTTGTAAATATTAAGAATTATGTTTTTTTGCTTTCATTGTTGTCTAAAATACAATTTTTTCCATAATATGTGCTAGCTTTATTTCCACCCGATTTGCACCCACAAACTATTATTTTCGAGGTAAAATTTTGAAAAGACAACGAATACAATAATGATCATAAGGAATCGGTAACTAGCTAAAGTAACATTATTCAGTTAAAATTTCAACTATATTGATGCAGTAGTTTTAAACTTATTACAAAATTTCAAAATGTGCCATCATTACTGCCACCACTTTACTTATATTACCAGAAAAATACAGTGAATTTAATTATTGGAGAATGAAGGAGTCTACGGATTTCAAACCTAAAATTAAACTAACCTATCATACGACTGATGAGCCATGGTGTCAAACCTGATAGTAAAGAATTTGAATCCGCTTCACGAGGCCAATATTCTATTGCAGCGGGAATCAATCTTCCAGAAACTGGAATGAGCATCTCTGGGCTATAAATACTCCGTGTGTTCCAGGCGTAGTTTGGTTATACGCCGCTATACAACACGAGTTCTTCAGCCCTGCCTGATAAAATATTAGCTTGGAAACTATGTCCTTGCAGGTTTTAACACTGCAAAAATTGCCAAAAAGAAAGGCAAGAACTTAATTTTCAACCTAATATAAAAAGTCGCGTTTAACTCTGAAATTTCTAATTTTGAAGTTCAGCTCGTGCACGCTGAGTTTGAAGAAGATTTAACTTTTTTTTTTTTATTCGAACGATGCACTTTTCTGACGTGTATTTTCAATTTCATTGCTTGAAGGGCGGGGATGTGAATACAAATAATTAATGAATAAATGCACGGTGTTTTATATTAGAGTAAGTCGATAGATGTTACGAATTTTTTGTGAATTTGTCTTTTTTTCAGACAAAGCAGCTCAGTGAACGAAGCACCGTTGTTTGTCAAATTGTAGGTTTAACCACTAATCCGTAATCATATGTAACGGTAATACACATGAACGTGTAAACGGCTTTACACGATGAAAATATACATCGGAATTTCTTGGTGATGAATATCAAATCGTGCGAGTGGGAAGGTGGAGCTTTCTGACAACCGCTGGATCTCATAGTCGAAAATTTGGCATCCAGTGTAGCAGTTTCTGTAGGGTGGGTTGGGCTGCAGCTGACCAGAAGGCTGTGCCTTAGGGCTCGTTGCATCTGGACACGGTTGTCCTATCAGTTCAGTTTTGTAGTCAAGGAAGTTATCGCTGCTCATCCCTTCAGGGGGCATAGAATGGGTCATAGTTAGGTTAGTTTAGATTCTCCCATCCTATATTATGGGAAGCAGCTCCCCCAGGGGGACCCTGTTGGTTACCTTAGCCGTTAGCTAGGCCTTCGAAACGTCTGTCTTTCGAGCTCACTTTGCTTCTTTTCCATTTCATACTCCTACTGATCTTTCTTCCATCTGTTCTTCCTCTTCTTTTCCGACTTGCTGCTCCCATGCGCATGATCCTGTGTGGGAACACCCTTGAGCATGGGTTCCGCGTATCCATCGTCATACTATAGGTCCCTTTCTTCTTCCTCTGTGATATCGCCTTTGTTGTGGAAACGGAGCCTTGAGGTTCTCAATATAACAATATCACTGCTAATCCTTGCGGTGCATGTGCTGACTTGAGTAAGCAAAAACATACGTAAAACACGCCAGTAACTCAACCAATCATGATGACTGGTTTGAGAGGACTTGATTAGTTAGGTTCACTTATGATTTGTCACGGGGAGCTGCTCCCCCATAGAATTGCACCAGAATAATAAAAAAAAAAAATACACGGAAGTCAAATGTTCTTGTGTCACTGCCGCTTATTACCCTAACCGTATAGAGTCAAGTATCAACTGTATGTAACTTTTTAGGCAATATTTTCCACAAAATGCACTTTCTAAAAGAGCAGAGGTCACTATGTCAGGAAAACAGACGAGTGTGGGCCATGGAGTCATTCTGTTAACTACTGGGCCGACCAAAAACTTCGTTTTTAGGGGGAAACCACCTTCTACAAAACGAACTAACTTTTGGGCTGACCTAGTGCGTGTAAGTTGAGAAAGAAACTCTCAACGAAACTCTTATTCCACTCGTTTTTTTTTAAACAAGTTCAAGTACCGTTGGCGGGCCCAATCCGCCTGATGAACTGACGTAGCGGACCGTATGGGGGTAGCTACCCCTGCATTTTTTTAAACAAGTTCAAGTACCGTTGGCGGGCCCAATCCGCCTGATGAACTGACGTAGCGGACCGTATGGGGTTAGCTACCCCTGCATTGCCATTACTTTTTTGACCTACTGCCTCTCTGTAAATTTCTCCAATGTATTACCTTCTAAGCACCAACCTCGGGCTGCAGAGGGTTCACCACCAGAGTTTGTGTGTGGTGGCAAGCCGCAGAGGTGCAGGCATAGCAACAACCGGCCTTGACCTGCGACTACTTTCGTACCGAGCTGAGGTTGCGTGACTGCAGGTAGCATTGATCACGGCATTGCGGCACCGGTCCCTCACTGGGGCATTGGCTCACCAGGTGCTTCTTACCATGATATTATTTAGCGCTCGTGTGTCAACATTACGTTTATTTACGTTGCCTGGTGGGGAGATTTTCTAGCGGTGGATGCGGTGCTAAGCTGTGGTTGAAACACGCTTACGAGAGAGGTTCTGACAACATGTTAACGTTTGCGCACACTAAGAAAAGTCTTGTTCCCAAATAGTACGCATTCCCATACCTCGGCGTGCTGGTAAAGCATGAACACTGCTGTTTTCCTGCTGGTTGACGACACCATAGCAGGTTTTTCCCGTCAGTACACGAGAAAGCGTGCTGGTTTTGGTGCCGCACATTTCTTCGCATAGTTCCCAATTAATAATATTTGGTGGAACTACCGTGGCGTTTGGTCCACACCTGGCCGCCGCAGGTCGCCTTTTTGAGCGGGGCATTCGTGAGGCTTGGGTACTGCATGGTCGCTATGAGCGTTTTGAGGGTGGCACGGGCGACCTCGTTCCGAATATAAATCGCCCATACAGGGCGCGCTTGCCCGACCGTGTTCCACGGATATTCAGCGCCTTCGCAGAAGTAGCAGTATACTGCTATTTTGGCCAAAACGTGGAATATCCGTGGAACACGGTCAGGCAAGCGCGCCCAGTATGGGTGATTTATGTTCGGAACGAGGTCGCCCGTGCCACCCCCAAAACGCGCATAGCGACCGAGCAGCACCCGAGACATACGGATGCCCCGCTCAAAAAGGCGGCCAGGTGCACACCATACGCCGCGCTTGTTCCACCGAGAAATTTTAGTTGGGTTGTGTAGTTAAACCATCTATAATATTAATAGCGTTGTTCCTTCGTTCGTTCCTTCGTACCTCCTTCGTGTGTTACGCCTGAATTCAATGTTCAACTCGCATTTGGCCTTACATGCGAAATCCGGTATCTGTGCTACAGCTAACGCGAGAGGCAAATATATTGGCGATTTTCGTCGTTCATTCTTCATTGTTTTGCGCTTTATTAAGTTCGGGAAGCTGGCGTATCTGTAATACGGCTGGTGACTAATCTCTCGGCAACAGGCCAGGTCTTTTTCATTGTTTTTATGCCCGAAAAATTTAAGATAAATCTTGGGGAACCTGTACCGTGGTTTGCTGTCAAAGGAATTCCACGGGTCCAGTTAGACAGAGGGACTTATAAATATAATCCACGGGTCACTTAGACATGGGCAGCTTCAGTAATTATCAGCAAAATGGCTGGTCGTATAAGATATCATACATGGAATCTCGGTGTTGTTTGTGATGTTGACGGGGAATTGCCATGATACAATACGAAGGTTTCACTGACCTATCTGAAGCGCCTTAAGCCAGACCGTGAATGCTCCAAGGGTGCTGCTAGTTTATAGGCCTATAAATACTCCACGGGTCCAATGATACGCGGAGGTCAGCAGTTCTGTGCAGCTTGGCAAGGGCTTTTTAATAATTTTTATGTCCCTGGGCTCTTCTGAATGAACGGGTTAGGACCTGGAAAATGCCCATGTGGGGATGGGCACTAGGTGTGCTAGCAAAATTCAAGGAGGGGGGAGGGGGCAGCGAGACACAAAAGCTAGGCCCTAAGCAGTACATTTTATCAAGGCCTCATTTCCAGTGTAGGGTGCGTGTAACTTTTTGAGGAAGGAGTGTGTCCCCACGATCCTCCCATGGCTACTCCACTGCAGGGAATTATGAAGTTTCTTGGCTCTGTCTGAAAGGCCTTGCAAAGCCGTGAAAGTTTCACGGGTCCAGCTAGTTGTTATAAACATGGTGGTTCTAGGCGTATGCGTGATAATCAGTGTAAAGATTTCCATAAGTCTAAACGAGCCGATTATACGTGTTTATATTCTGATACAAATTCTTAGGTAATACTATAATTTTTTTGTATGATTTTAAACGGGTTGATTGTGTTGACTTCGTGACTGATGAATCCAAGTTGCACTCGTACCGCTTCACATTAATCAACCGAAGTGGAAGATTGCGTCATTTATACAGATTATGCAGTGCGATTCCTTATAATTTTGTGTATCACTTTGGTTTCTCATGGGCCGTGGAGATACATTTCCTTTCCGTGCCTCTTTGCCGTCTTGTATTTGCCCTCTCGAGCTTCAATGGTTGATCTTTTCTCTCTCCCTTTGGATCTGCTGTTCCTGTGTAGGATTTTCTTTCTTGCTTGTGTTCTCTATTCTTCTTGGCACACTACTTACCCTTTATTCTGTTATAGCTCACCAACGCGACTGGGACATGGGATGCTTCACCTATGGAGGGGGAGGGGGAGGAAGAGGCGTATGTGAATTATAGGGTAGGATTAGTTGGGTTCGCATTTCGAATAGCGCCTTGGGGAAACCTATACCAGTTACTTTACCCTTAGCTACCCACCTATTTCGTGGCGTTGTCTTTCATGCCTGTTTTGCATCCTTTCGATTTCATATTCCTATGAACGATCCTTTGTTCTCTTCGTCCTCTTCTTTCCTAAATTGCTGTCCCCATAGACGTTGGTGCTGTTTGGAAACACCCTCGTGTATGAATTTTATGTTTCTATCGACATTGAACATGCCCCCTAGTTGTGTATAGGAAGGCTTAAACAGCATGTTCACTCACTCACATGGGATGCTAATATTTGACAGTGGGCTACGATAATGGCGCCTAGTGAATTACCGGGAATCGAGAATGTATATCTTTAATGATGTGCGCCAACTGGTTCAAAGTTTGGACTTTACCAGGCCTGTTCACCATGCAGGCTGCAACCCGCATTTGTTGTCCTCGAACCTAAAGTGTTACGCCATGCTCTATCCCTGCTGAACATACATTAAACTGTCTGAATATACATTAAACTGTCTGAATATACATTAAACTGTCTGAATATACATTAAACTGTCTGAATATACATTAAACTGTCTGAATATACATTAAACTGTCTGAATATACATTAAAAAAGAGCCTCATGTACTCGAGGAAACTGTCGTTTACCTCACGCAAAGGCCGTCACATCTGGTCGTAACCTCCGCTGTGAGGTTAGTTTACAGGGTACAAGGTATTTCGTGGTGCATTTCCTAGAAATGTTGAGTGTAAGCAAGATGTTTAGTTTTTTATGGTCGACCTGGTGGTACGGGCATTGCTGCCAATACAGAGCATTGCTATTGACGACGCATTCGTGCCACAGTTTATCCCTTACTTCATGGATTAACATTGCCTTTATTTCTTGCCTTTCTCGTAAAAATAACGCTTTGGAACGCTAAGTATATACAACAAAGTGAGACATATTGACAAACATCACTTTTCGTAGGAATAACTCTATCTGTAACGTCTGTAAATGGGTACAGTAGGCACGCAAGGGGTAATTAACCCTTCACTGCATGGTTAACTATAAAGTAAGACGTGGTATCTGCTTGTTTTAATCCCACGCAAAAAGCGATCACCTTGATTAAGCCTTGCAGCGAAAGGTTACTTTTCACTATCTACTCATACCATGTTTTCAATTTCCAAAAGAGATTATTGTATCAAATTTGAGCTCCAGTTTAATGAAAAGGTAGTATTTCGTTGAGGTCAAAGTACATGTTCATTTACACTTTTTTCACAGTTAGTAGTGCTGGTAACCTTAACACATGTACTGTGTTAGGCAAAAATTTATGCTCTCATGTTATTTTTTAGCTCATTTTTCTTGCAAATATTCCTTGCGGCGGCCAGTGAAGGTGATATTTTCATACTCATTTACATTGTACTTCGCTGTTGGTACAAGACTTCACGTTTCTGTCTTTTGAAATCAGTAAGGTCCTTGAACTCAGGGAGGAAACATGTTTGTTTTCTTCTTGAAGATGACAGCGATGTATGACCTTGGGGTCGGCTACATTTTCTTATTTTCTTGACGGAAGAATTGCGAGCATTTTAAAGACTTAATTAGACCAACAATGAAGGCCAACAAGAGGAATTTTCTTTTGAAGTTTGGTGTTTAGGGCGAACTAGGTTATTCTGTGCGTTCAGACTTCAGATTACGGCTCGGGTTGCGGGGTAGTGTAGAAAGTTGAAAGTGAAGCTTTTAGAATGATGGTTTCTTTTGAACTTTCGACCGAACTAGATTATTCTATTGGTTCAAACTTATAAGATTCCGGTACAGGTTGCACGCTACTGTAGACCTTTGCAAGTGAAGCTTTTAAAATGCTTTTTTTTAAGCTTGGTGTTTAGGGCGAGCTAGATTATTTTGTCGGTTCAAATGTGAGATTCTCGAGAAGACTGGGAAGTTTCAAATGCAAAGCGTTGCTGATGAAATTTATAGAATGATGCATACGTGCGTTTCTTAACTCCTTAATTATTTTTTAAAACCGTTTCAAACTGAACGCGTATATAATCGGGTTTGTTCCTTAAGGGGCTAATCGTCAAGCGCCGAAACAAGATTTTGTTGGTCTTTTAAGATCGACTGTCTCAAAACTAAAATATTTCAAGTTTACGCATTTTTGTTCTCTTCTGTAAAGCATTTCTCCTTGTTCCTAAAGTATATGCCTGTCTTAAAAGCCTATAAAATTTGGCCAAAGCCCAGCCGAAGAAAATTTCACCAGCACAACAGAAAAAAAGTTTCGTAACCTAATCCAAACTGCTCGCCTCAACAGCACGTAGAAGGCATTATGAGGCATAACGCTCCACTGCCTCTTGCGTTAAAAGCTTTGCTTCGTACCCACTGTTATTGCAAAAAAAAAAATCTTAAGTAGTCGCTGGTACAGTTAGAAGTTCCCAGGACGATGTTAGCAAACCAAGGCACCGTAAATGCGGACTTTGGATATTGCGATAGGAAGTTCGCCATCCGCCTCCTCTCGTGCTGCTAAGCTGCTTATACCCTAACTTCTTGTACAGGAATTAATCGCTGTCATATGCGCCAGATGACAGAAGTCGAGAGCTTGTTTGGCCGTCCCTCGTCTTTGGGGAGCAAGTGCTGGACACATACGGTACCCATCCTCGGCTGCGACATCGGTTAGTTTTCGTACAGCTATACTGGTCCAATCTAATATAAAAAACAGTTGAGTTTACTCGTCATGAGAAAAGATCGATGTTGTTGTACCACACAAGAAATCTTGTATCACAGAATTTCATAAATTGGCTCTGAATTCTTGAACCCTGCAGCTGCAGAAATCTTTCTCTTTTATGAGCAGAGTCTAAATCATGTAGAAATTCGTCTTGCTCTGTGTGGCCTAACTACGCTAAGCAATACCGCGTAGCACAAGTTGGATGATAATGTGCCTTGAAGCTCTTCGCCTTAAAAGCTTCCCATCTCGTGTACTGTAGTCTACGCAGTATAAATGACTGCAGCACACGATAGTGAGGTTCTTTCTTAGCCGTCGCTAAGTAACCCAACGCTGGTGCTCGGCGAAGCCCAATTTTGCTTCCGAGTGTTCGTGTTTGTCTCTCCTCAGCGTCTGGATTATAACCTAATGAGTTGCAAACGCACCGGAGACCTGGCCGTGAGAGTTCTGTTTTGTTTTCTCGATTTTGGAGTTGCAAAGCTGCGGATTTTATATTCCTCCTGAGTCACTTTTCGAAACTGTGAAATTGCCAGGAGACCTCGGAAGCTTCTAGGTTGAGGGCTCTAGTAACTTTTTTCTTCGTTTATTGTTATCTAACTCAACTTAAGTTTGTTATTCTTGGTCTTATCTATCGACTGGGTGCTTGTAAATCTTGAGTCTTAACAGCGTCATGCGTTAATATCGCCTCTCTATCTTGTCACGCGATATACCCCGTCTTTCTTAAATGCTTGTAACGAGCTTGAAATGCCTATGTGGATGCACATCTTGGATAAAATCGTTAGATTGAAAAATTGGCGCTTTTTTGCGTCCAGTTTTATAGTGAGGTCTCCGAAGCTCTTCACGATGAAAACACGATCATTATCCGACATGGAAATATTGTATGTAAAACTTATAAAAAGTTTCTCCTGACCATAATTTGCCTCAACTGTATATTCTGTTCAGTTATTAACGTAGATGTTCAGCACTTGGTTGCGAGTGTTTTGTACAAGATAAGAGATCGGTGTTTATCTTATGCGCCGAGTGTTATGAAGATGGGAACAAAATGTAAATGTCTCGCCATGTATGAAGTCTTTTAGTTGGCAGACAAAACATGTTTCGACCAGTACGAAACATATAGATAAGAAAGTCAGAGATTTATCTCAGTTATGAGTTTCCTTAGGGATTTCCGTGTCATCACCCAAATCTCTTCTCAGAACGAATGAGAGCATAAATTTCAGGTTCATCACTACTCCTATTGCCACTTTCATTGCCCGCTTTTCTCTTCGAATCAGAACTGAAAGTTTGCAGTTACCAGTCGTGCAAGTTTATCTTCTGAATTTCCCGTTGTAACGAAGCGCCTCTTCTGCAGCCAGTTCTCATTGGGTATTCTGGTCTCGCGACGAGTGCCCTGCTCAATGCTGCCCACACTCTCGCCCAGCCTGCGTCCCATCTTTTGAGCATTGCGGGCCTCCGAACGTCTTGCTTAATGGATCTGCCTCTGCGGGAAATTTGCTCGTTCCCGGGCGTACTTAGCATAAAGCTTTCGTCAATATTTTGCTCTTGGCTCCGGGTGATTGTCACTGTTCCCCTGACCAGTGACTGTAGATCTCTTCTGTTCCCTTGCGTAGTGGCCTTTGGTGGACTCCCCGCTGTTCATTGTCACTGTCACTACATGTTCCCCTGACCAGTGACTCTTGGATCTCGTCTGTTCCCATGCGTAGTGGCTCTTTCGTGAACTCCCCGCTGTTCACTGTCACTGTCACTACATGTTCCCCTGACCAGTGACTCTGGATCTCGTCTGTTCCCATGCGTAGTGGCTCTTTGGTGAACTCCCCGCTTGACGTGTTCCCCTGACCAGTGACTCTGAATCTCGTCTGTTCCTTTGCATGGTGGCCGTTGGTTGACTTCACGCTCTTTTTAACCTTTTTTTTTCAACTACTAAGACTCATTAATAATAATATTTACTGAAATAAATCGAACACACTAAAACCAATAGATATGTTAAAAATATTCAGTAAGGTATGACATGATCAAACATCTCGAAGAATTTCAAGCTCTTTGTTAGTTCCTTTTGAACTATTGGGGCATAACACATGACAGTGTTGGTCATGACATGACCTAACTCTTGTTTCTCTCAATTACAAGTACTTCATTACAGTATCATGTCACGGAAAAAATCCGTAGTTGTGTTATTCACTCCCATTGTAACACAACAAAGTAACCTTTATCCACGGAAAGCTGACATTTAACCCATTAACTGCTAAAGAATACCTTCATTTCTCGTAAGAATAGCAGTATTAGTAGACTTTAAGATACTGGGCAGTGTCCGTCTGCCGACATTCATGCTCATCTGCCACGTTGTGCTCTAGTCCATGAAGTGATCAAGGGCTTGTTGGAGCTCGGCTTTTTTCGTGGCAGGATGATATAGTTTTGTATTATCCGCAAATTTACTGATTTTACTACGGATGTCAAGATCCAGATCATTGATGTAAATTGAGAACAGAAGTGGGCCAAGCACGCTACCTTGTGGAACCCCTGATGATACGTACCTGCTTCCAGTCGCTCGTTTCTCCTTCAAGCTTCATTCGCTGCTGCCGACCCGTAAGCCATGCCCCGATCCATCGTAAATAGTCTCCCCGGATGCCATTGGCTTCCAATTTTTTCATTACCCGTTAATGGGGGACTTTATCAAAAGCCTTTTGGAAGTCTAGATACACAAGGTCTACACCCTTCTCTTCATTTTTAATATCCGTAACTATTGAGAAAAAGTTCAGAAGGTTTGCTAAGCCGCTTCTTCCATTTTGGAAGCCATGCTGAGAGTTGTATATGAGCTGATGCATCTTCAGGTGATCAGTCATGCGCTTTTTCAGGATAGTTCAATAGTTTTACTGACGACCGATGTAAGATTGATTGGTCGATAGTTGCTGGACTCTTCTTATCCCCTTTCTTACGTATCGGTATCACGTTAGCTAGTCTCCAATCCTGCGAAACTTCTCCAGTTCCCAAAGACCGATCAAATATATCGAGCAGTGGCTTCAAGATGACTGGAGCTATTTCTCGTAGTACACGGGGAGTAAGATTATCTGGGCCAGTGGATTTGTACACATTTAGGTGGGTCAGTTCTTGAAGAATCTCGATCTCCGTGAAAACACATGTGGTTATGGGAGCAACTTGCCTCGGTGCTGGTTCAGGAATATTCGTAACATTTTCAACAGTAAATTTAAAGGTGAAATAGTCGTTCAGGATTGTGGCTTTGTCTCTTAGGTCATTGGTGATTGCACCGTTAGGTCTGTTGAGCGGACCTATGGTTTCTCTTTTGATTTTTCTTTCGTTTATATATTTACAGAATGCCTTTCGGCTGCGTATTGCTATAGTGGCTACGGATACTTTTTTCCCCCTTTTTGTAGTCCTGACTATTTTCTTTACATCCCGACATGCCATAATGTGACTGGCCCTGTTCTCAACTGTTGGATTACGCTTCCGAGCTCTGTAACGCATTTGTCCCCTTGCAATGCAGCATTTAACTTTCAGATTCATCATGAGGGGATCATTACTGATACGAACTCGTTTATTTCGGGTGTATCGTTCAGCTGCTCTCAAGATGCTCGTCTTCAAAATCTGTGAGCATTGTTCAACACTAGCGTTTCTCATCGGGGTTTCGTAGTCAGTTGTTCCCATTTCAGTTGCCATTCCCAGAAAATTCGCTCATCGATAGTCTGGCAGCTTGAGACGACTCGCATTAGTGGTGAATTCATTACCAGTTTTGAACCTAAATTCAATCATGTTGTGGTCTCCAAGCCGGTCTAGGATGGATAGGTCAACAATTTCACAATTAGGAGTGGAGAGAACCAGATCTAGAATAGTACCGTATCTCGTAGGTTCATTAACGTGCAGGGTCAGGTGGTGGTGGCTGAAGAGTTCGAGCAAGTTGTTGCCTGGGGCTGGGCTGCACAAGGTGCTCCAATCAATTTGGGGAGGTTGAAGTTTCCCATTAGAATTATTTCATTTGGAGTATTCAGCGGATTTTCGATCTTGTTGTAAAGTGCTGCATCAGTTACGGCGGAACTGCGAGGGCTTCTATAGGCAAGCATAATGTTTAACGACTTTCGAATGCCTAGACAAGCATGGGTGGTGATAAATTCATATTCTTTAGTTGCTGCAAAACCTTTACAGTGAGGATTAAGGTGTTCATTGATATATGATTGAACACCCTCCTCTGCCACTTGTTGTTGTTGCGTCACTTTTAAAGAGGCTTTCAGGAACTAAATCATTTAGCCTCCAGACTTAAGTTAGTTCACTTTATTGAGGCAGGTCTAAAGCTCTCCTTTTATTTTTATCCATTCACAAATCTGCGAAGGAGCCCTGAAATAGGAAGAAAAAGCACACCCCAACCCACACCCTGAAAGGGGTACAGCAACTGGGGCTTTCCCATTATTATATTTAAGGGGAACGTGGGGATTCCCAATTTGTTCTACCGATGCCTATGGCTATTGGATAAGTAATGAGGCGTGATATCGATAGAGGATGCAGAGTAGCCTTCAACTCCCAAAAATAGGATGCTCGACTACTTCGGGGTGCTCCACAGTTAAAGATAGAAAAGATTGGGAATAGATAACATAAAGGGCTAAGAGTTGAAATGCAGTTAGAATTTAGTTACTGGATGGCTGGTGTTAGTACTACCACTAAGTTAGCAATATTTTCGCCAGTACATACACTCGCACACTATCCCTATGGGCGGACGTTCAGCTTGCACGTCAATCAAATTAAGCTCTTTCCATAGAAGTTGTTACTTCTGATGTTCATTTTATATCTGGACAACGTGCTAGCTGATCGGCCGCTCACCAGCTGAGCGTGTGGTTGCTTGGTGTGACCCCCGGCATAAGTGTCTGCTAAATCGACGAAAATGGCGCAGCCAATATCTTCCTGGATGCTAGAGGTCAACGAACTGTATTGCCACAAGTGCTTGCCTTCTTGCTGCAACTGCGGAAAGTTAAATTCAATTAGGACGAGGCCAACCTGTCAGCCGTTACTTTTCCACTTAGCTATACTGCACTGAAAAAATTGCGTGTAACTTACGGTTATGTATATCGCATGCCTGCAGCCTGATCTTTACCCGGAGCTCTAACCCCTCGCTGCATGGTTTTATCATTTAGGATACATATATACCTGATGCTGCTGTTCCTAAGGGAGAGGCTGCATCAATCTGTTTGCGATAGTTAAGAATAAGGTTGACTTTGAATGGCGGATGGGTTTCTAGCCAAAAGTGCCTCAATATCTCGGGTTCATTTTTGAACTTGCTTAAGTCTTTTCTTTTCATAATTGGAATACTAGCTATTTATTTTGGGTGTAATAGAGCTCCCTACCTACAACTGGTGTGATCGAAATAGACCTGTAAGGAATAAAACTGAAGTTCGCCATAAGTATGTAGACGATAGCCGTAAACAGGCTAAGTAATGTAGAGACGGGTTCATGGTATGTTGAAAATATTTCGTTTGATGATGCTAGACTGCCTCGCGATCTATTTTATTTAGAAATTATGATTACTTATGTGTTTGCCTTCTGAAAACGGAAGGGCATGCTCAGCTAGATGAAGCTATGTTACAGTTGGTGTGGGTTATCATCAGGTAGCTTCGTCCTAGAAGGTTTAATAGAAGAAGAGAATGAAAAAGCCTCGGAATTCAAATTTCCGGCAAGCCAGCATGGCCGTCTGGCAGCTCATATGAAGTGCATGCAATACGGTAGAGGACTTTTTGTAGGTTTTCTGGGTACTGCACTGTAAAGAATGCATGTATAAAGTAGCGTGCGCGTGTGTATGTGGGAGATCAATGCACACAAATTTGTGTGTAGCTACGAGGATTGGCTGGGAGACTGGACAGAGCAGCAATCTATATTCTACCGACAATCACCACAAGGTTGCACTAAACGCACTTTTCATGTCGATAGTAGAATATATTTATGCGGCAAAACTCGCCACCAGAAATCTTTGCATAGGATAAAATCGTAATAGTTGGTTGGTTTGCCAGGCCAAAAACGACCATGTTTACGGTAGTCACAGTTCCGATTACGCTTCTCGTCTATTTTGACCTGACGTATTCTCAGCGCAGGCCTTCTTGAACGTCTGTGCTTTCAGAGCTTCATCGCCGGATAATGGGGTCACGGGCCCCATCAACACTATTTACTGTATTTTGAGTGAATTGATTATAGCTTATAATTAAGCATCCGAGATATATTTAAAATTTTGTTTGAGTGTTTGCATCCCTCGACTTCCAATAAAAATCCTACCAATAACTTTTTCCTGTTCGTTAACCTCTTTCCTAAAGTTTTCCTTTCGTAGCGATTCTATGAGTTTAAAAACTCCCCATTTCATTTTTGGTAATTTAATGTACCAAAACTGATGCTTTAACTCTCCTGTTTCATCGTGTTGCGGCTACGGAGACTTAAACTACTCCACAACGTAATTATCATACACTACACTATTTATCTACAGTAATACTGTTAACTTTAACATTAATGTCCTGCTCGCTTCTCGATATCCTTGCCATGGATTTGCACCGCTTCGTAGGTGAGCTTCGCTTCAAGAATTTGGAAAACACCCGCCCAGTTTTCGCGTTAGCTTCGTGTCACAACTTGTGCGAACTTTGCTACAAACTGCTCTAACTTTGCTCACAAGGAAAAATGTTAGGAGAGAATTTTAGCTAATATTTCTTCGTGTTTCAAGCCGCGTCACCGTGTCTGAGCCACGCGTCTGCTGGACTTTCACTGGAATATGTTGCGCTTTACTGTCCTGGGGTTAAAGACTCCAGTCTCCTTCGCTGAACCTGAAACTGATATGAATTGGTTTTACAGTACGGAAGATAAAGGCTTAGACAAATTGATATGCGCTGCAATAAGCATAATTTGTTTTTTACTTTTTACTAAGGAAATGAACGGATAAACCCTATCTTTCTTCTCCGTAAGTTACCGTCACTTGAGCTTAACCTTCCGTGCCCTCTCTTCGTACTTCGTATATCCTGCTCTTGCAGTCTTTCTGTTTTTTTTTTTCAGTTTTACTCTTCCCACGCGTGGTGTTTCGCGTCGGAGTTGTACGTTTTTCTGGCATACTACAAGACTTCTTGGGCTCTCTTAATACCAAGCCATGCCCCTTGTTGCAAAGGCTTCTCCCTGTATGAATGCAATAGGATAGGTGTCCCCCGGGAGGTGCGAGATGACTTTTGATTGGGTGTGTAATTTTGGCTTGCGAACTTCATTAAAAATTAGCATTACTAAATTTCTTGCACATAAAAGTTTGCTAAATGTGTCAGGCTAAAAAGTTTGGCAAAGAATCCCTTGTAGCAAAGTGAAACCAGATTTGGTCAATTAAGCTCACTATCTAAAATCTTATGATTCAGTCGAGATAGTCGGTTCTTCCTCCAGTATCGGGAGGACTCGACCAACACGAAATCTGTGGGTAAACTGTGTGTAACTGTACTTCATTATTCGTGTAACAATGGTTCATTTTTTTATCGTGCAGCGTTCAGCACGGCCAGCATCCTTGCTCTGCGAACGCCTAACCTGGCGGATGAGATCACAGATGCAGAGAGTGGTGTGGCCTCGCGTTCTTCTACTCCAGAAAACCTCAGCATCCTCTCCAGTAACTCGAGGCCCATCCTGGTGCTAAAGTGCCACTCGTACATCAGAGGTGAGGGTGAGAGTAGACCCTGTCAGGGAGGATGCGTAGGGTGCTCCCCCGTGGGGACCCGGTAGGTTACATTAGCATTGCCTAGCCCTTTGAGACTTCTTGCTTTCTTGCCCACTTTGCTTAGTTTCATTTCATGCTTCTACTGATCAAACTCCAAACCACTTTCTTATGTTCGTCCTATTCTTTCTTGACTTACTGTACGTACACAGGCGCCCCTCCGGAGACATGGGATGGGCCGTAAGACAGAGGGTTAGGTTAGCTGAGGTTCACCCATCCTATATTAAGGGAAGCAGCGCCTCCAGGGGACCCTGTAGATTATGATTCCCATTAGCTAGGCGTTCGGGACCTCTGTCTTTCATGCCCACTTTGCTTGGTCTGTTCTTCCTCTTCTTTCCCGACTTGCTGTTCCCATGCGTGTTGATTCTGTGTGGGAAGACCTTCGTGCATGAATTTCACGTGTCTATCAACAAACTATATGTTCCTTCCTTTTCCTCTCTTAGAAAATCTTACTACTTATTTAGGGAGGCTTGATCTATCTATACTACTACGGGTTCTACCTGCCGTACCATTATGACCAAGCAAAGAACTAGCCGACCTGCCGAAACAAAGTGAAGAATTACCTGCGGAAAGTTTCCGAGCACGTTGGTCGCAGTTATAAAGGACCGGTCATTCCCTCGGCTGCGTTCCGCTTTCCTCTGTAAGATCATACATTGAAATCAGTTGCGTCTCTGTGTCACAATATGTTATTTTAAAATACTGGCAAATACTTCGTTTAAAACAGATCTGAACATGCTCGAATTTCTATATATTTTACGACTCAATTATGGGCCTATATGATACTCAATGTGCATTCCCATTTTCGTAGCTAACACATTGTTCATTAGCCCCACCTTTTATTCCTCGCGATTTTTTTTTCTCAGTTTTTTCCTGCATTTGTATCTGTTTTTTCTTTACTCTGTTCGTTCTGTAGTATCATTCGTTCTTAGAACAGCTTCTTTTTTAAGATTGTTTTTATAAATGACTTTTTTGGTATATTGCAATGCAAGTTTTTATTTTTTGTCATGGAAATTTTGCTGAAATGGACACTTAGTCCGAAACGATCATTTTTTATTCAATGATGATTTCTTCAATCTTGATACAATTATTTTACGCTCATCGATTTTTGCCTTAGTTTATTTTGAGAATTAGACGCACACAATAACATTAACGTAATTTTACATCCTTCTACCTGAACAAATTTGGCGGCTGCCCTGGAAGATGTTTACGGCAGCTAAAACTCGCCAAAGTACCTATTACTTTGCCTTAGCTTTAAACAGAATTTTTGTGCATCTGGTACTTCGTGAACACTTCTCCATGCACTCCACTGTGTTGAACATATGGTTTCTTATCCTGGTGTTCCTGTTCTTCCCTACTCACTCTCCCTATCTACGGCGGTGTCCCATTACTGGTTTTGCGGTAGTTCTTGATTTTGACTCATGTTCCTCCTCCCCACCAGAACTTCTGCTTGCTTCAGAGTTCTTTTGCGATATTAGCTTTTTTTAAGCTAAAATCGCTGATTGTTTTTTTTTTAACTGGACGGCCTAGACTTCCGCCAGGGTAGTTGTCTGTATCTGCAACAACGTGTAAAAGCAAAGTACTGTTAACCCTGTAGTTCCTTACTTTAAAAATTACTTGTAGGAAGATCACTACTTCAATCATCTACAAATGTGTTACAGTTAAAGTAACAAAATTATCTCCTTTATTCCATAAGCCGATCGAACTTTCACGGTCACCCAATTCCTTTGGAAAGTTCACGTTTTATTGGAATACGGGAGTCCTGAGCAGTTGCTGTCGCTGTAGAAGCGCATCAAGTGTTGTAGTTGAGTCCATTATTGGAACCACTTAAATTTGGAAGGAGTTTCATTGCAGCTGCTTTACTTTCTTATACTTATCGAGCTCATTGTCATGGCTGCCTCAGGTGCATCAGTTTCCTTGCTGTGTAATTTTTTGTCAAGGGAAGGGAGTAAATTTGCCCCTGGATGGGGATTCAATAAGATTGGATGGCTGGCATGCAGTTGGCGGGCGAGTAGGTCCATTCCCAGAAGGCAGCCGGGACTTACGCGTCAGCCTCTTAACTTCCAGCTTCTACCCTTGTATTCAATAATGTATAGATTATATCAATTACCACTTGTCGTGCATTCTATTTTTTTTTTTTTTTTTGCTCTGTAGGATAAAAAGTTAGGTGTCCATTAATTTGTAATTTTTACCCAAGGGATAAATTTACCCATGTTGCGAGTTCGTAACTAAATTTACTTCCATTTGCGATACCAGTTGCGGTGTAACTTAACCCTATGCTAAGCAGTATTGTACCGTACATAGGACGCTTTGGATAATGTTATTCCTACCTGAAAGCAGCATTTCATTTGAGCATTAGGATTTTATGTTTACACAAACTGCCTCGACATTTGTTATCCTGGGCATCTTTCCTCCTAACGACGTCCGCTATGAAGGGACGCAAGTTCCAGTAATGAGAGCCAGTGGATCATTCATTAGCTTGATGAATGGCCGTGTCACTGACCTCATAAGTTCCTCATACTTCCTGCAGTTGCATAGAGGAGGTCAGAGACGCTCCCTGCGAAATGTTGTTTATATTGATAGCACAGACTGCAAGAGTACTTGACTGTTAGGTCCAAGTGGCCTCTGACGCTGGTGGCAAAAATGGGAAAATAGGATTTTCTCATGAGCTGTTATGAACATGTGCAGACACGGTCTTGCAGGCAAGCGCCCAAGTGCGTCCCCGCCGCATCCAAGATACTTTTTCTGCGAGAAAAATGTTGGGTAACCTGGATTTTTTTTCTTCAGCATTAGATAGGGGGAAAAAATAGCTCTTGAGAAAATCCCATTTTTCCGTTGCCGACTTTTGGCCGCCAGCGTCAGACCTAAGAGTCAAGTACTGTTGCTGTCTATGTTGAAAGTACTCATAAGTTGAGTTTATTTCTCTGTACGGAAAACAAGATCAACTGCACAGTTCAAAACGTGTTGTATTCTTATAAATATTGCAGCAACATTTTAAGCCGGATGGTTCTACTGTTTGCATCCAGGAAACAGTAACAACTAAGCATTTCTGATGAATCCTTTTTCTTGAAGTGTATTTTCTTGATGTTGCTTGACTTTCCTGCGTTTCAAGCGGGGATTCATCTTGTTTTTTGCCTTTGCAAACTCATGACAGTACAACTTTCAATATATACTTCAAAGAAAGATTAAGCCTATTAAGTATGGAGCATAGTTTGCGACAAAACCCGTAGCACAAGCAAGAACAATCAAGAGCTTCATTACAAAATTATTGTCAGGTAATCGAGTCTCTCAGAAACAATATTAGCTATAGTAACTTAGGACTCTCATTTCCTGCCACCTTGATATTCTGTAAATGAATTCAGTTCTGTCTAAAACGTTAACATCGTGACTGAGAGACGAACCAACCAACTAAGCGAAGGAGGTGCCAGCAACCAACAAACCGCGTTTTATTATAGGTATTAGTGAATAAGTTAACTTTTTCCTTGCGGGAAAACACCTTCACAATTGTGGCTTAATTCATGTTACAGTACTCGGCCGTAATTTCGTAATAAAGCTTTTTATTGCTTTTTTTTTCTTCCCGCCAATCACCTGCTGGCTACCCCTCCCTTCCCTCCAATCATAGGCTCCCAGCCGTCCCTTCCCACCCAATGTCCCTTCCCACCCAGTCAATTGTGCAGCCAATCATAGAGTCAACCAGGCACCAGCCTCGGAAAGGAACTTTAGCTTCCGATTTTCATAGCCGTTCTTACGTCCATTAACTAAAATTCCTTGAGCACAACTCTAAAAACCAGTAGATGTATCTTTGTCAGTATCTATGTTAAATGAAATTTGTTCTACCCTCGAGCATTTATTTTAATAAGTTCGTGGCATTTAAAACTTTCCTAATGACTATCCGCGCATGAATCTATAAGATAGTGTCTGTGCTGCATATCTAAAAGGAAATTTAATTACATTTCTTGTATTTCTAGCTACAAGTTGCGTGATTTTTATGCGGACCTAGTTAACAGCAGCAAACATGAGCTAACTTCAGTATGTTTAATCTCGTAGGAAACTTCTGTTTCTTTAGAAGAAGCTGGAGTCGTTTCTTTCTTTCTTTCTCCCTTTCTAGCAATAGATCACTTGCAAGGGAACTTTGCGCCATCCATTATAGGAGCTGGCGTGATTGTGGCTTGCTGGTGAGATGCTCTCCTTTTTGGCCCCCCCCCCCAAAAAAAGCATGTGCTGAGTCTTGTTCTGCTCTCCCCGCGCTTTTCTCCTGCCGCCAGTTTCTAACCTCGAATGAAAACGTCACTTGGCAAAGCAACTTTGAGTCTTGACTGACAGTTTTGAAATTTTGGAGGTCGTGCATGAAGAAGAATAATTGGATGCTCTCAGACTTCTAGGCTAAGGCCTCCATCATGTTGGGATTACTTCATAAATCAGAGGCTGGACGGACTGCTCAGGCATATATTACATATTGTTAAAATGAAAGCGAAATGGCAGGGTCGTATATACATCTTTTAAAGAGAGATGCGATTATGTAAAACCCAGAGCATCGATTACTGTAGAAGGGTTTTATTTTCGAAAAAAATATAAGTTCGCAGATAATCACTCTAATTGTTGTCAACTTTGTTGATGAAAATCATAATGTAGATAGCATGAACTTCCTGAATATGTCTTTCAACGGACCGTGCTCCTATATCGATAAACAGCGAAGCATATTCGATTCTTTTCTTAGCAGTTGATTGTACGAGTATATTCTGACGTGAAAATTCATCCACCGGGGGGGGGGAGGGGGATGCGTTTTGTAGTAATTTCTATGAAGATAAGGTCACGCAACTTTCAAGCGTGTCTGGAAACACCTGTATCACAAATTTTCAGGTTTGAGTAGAAATGTTCAACAGAAATCACAAAGGTGTTGACAACTCCAATTCGGCAGATCTTCATAGAAAATGTGGAGCACGTGAGAACGTTCAGCAGAAAACTGTGCTCGTCTTTTGTAGAAAGTTATCTCTTGATATTGACAGAAAAGACACTGCCATGAATGTCCTATTTTATGCAGGTATTTTTAAATGTATAGTATATGGTTTTTGCTGTAGATTTCATTAAATATATCAGGGAATTTGTGCATTTTTGAGTTCATCGAAACGGCGTCCTGGAATCGTCGACCTCCGAACTGTCGCAATGTCCAAACAAGCTCGCGTGTGTGCTCAAAAAATATTTTTAATTTGCGCGTCGTTTTTGTTTAAAGTTTGCATGGAATTGCAAGGCATTTAACGCAGTTAGCGTAATTTGCGCTGTGCAGTTCCTGAAAGTTTATTTGTTGTGCAAGCAAACGTTTGCACTGCACGCACGAGTCGCGTGTTCTTATAACGTTCCCGTGCTGGTGCGACAGCCGTTAACGGCTCCTTCTATTTCCCGAAATATGTTTTTTTTTCGTCTGTCCACGAGCAAATGCAGCGCTCGGTGAAGAGTTTTGCATGTTCACTGAACAGAGAATTTTGTATTTTGGGGTTCATATTTGTGCCATATAGTGTGAAAAATATTGAGGCGAGCAGCTATTTCTCATAACTTTTGTTTTTCAACCGTCGACTAGCAAACGTTGAATTGAGTGAAAAGTTTGTATCTTCATCTATACTTTTCTATAGCCTCCTATAGGTTTGCATTTTCAGCTCAAATTCATGCTAAGTGTTGTCAAACGAGCAATTGTGGCAAAATTGGAAACTACGCTGAGCTGTTATGTATGGTAACTCTTAAGCTGCTAGAAACTAGGACAGTAGTGTCTAGTCCCTTTGGAAGCATGTCAACACGTATAGTTACCTCAGCTAAAATAATACAGTATGAAAAAATCGATCCACTCTATATTTTCACACGCACAGCTTAATAGGAGGCTGTACAGCTCGCACATCTTTAAATTGGGCTGTCATATCTGTGGAACCTACTTAAAATCTGAAAAAAAAAAATCTGTATCAAGACGACGTGCAAGCTACACATCCTCGCATTACGTTGTGCGTGCGATTGCAAACGTGGTCCCAGCATAACGTACAAATATTGCGCTTATAACAAGGAACAAATACAGGGATTCTAGTCGTGAAATTGTCAGAATATAGGTTTGCCCATCATATGTTATGGGGAGAAGCGCCCCAAGGGGGTTTGAGTAGATTACCTTAGCCATTAGCTAGGCCTTCGGGACGTCTGTCATTCGTGCCCACTTTGCTTCCTTCCACTTTCATACTCCTACTGATCGTACTGTTGTCTGTTCTTCCTCTTCTTTCCCGACTTGCTGTTCCCATGCGCGTTGATCCTGTGTGGGAACACCTTCGTGCATGGGTTCCCCGTTTTTCTATCGACATACTATATGTCCCTTCCTTTTCCTCTCTTAGAAGAGCTTGGTACTTATTTAGGGAGGCTTAAATCTTCTTATAATACCTAATACTGTCAGAATATAGGAGGCTGTCGCTTTCTGACTAGTACGTCTCAATGCCAGTCATACTGCACTACAGTCGCTGAAGCCTGATACTGCGGGTCAGCCGAGCGATCGTGTAGTGGTTATTTTCTTCTTTACCCTCAGGGGCATATTGTGGCGGGCCTTTTCCCTGCCATAATATGTTTGGGCATCACGCACCCAAGGGTCCCGAGTGCCTTCTCCGCAGGAGATGTAGCATCTGGCCGCAGTTCCTGCTGAGAAGGTTAGTTTTGTAGAGTTAGGTTGGTTCTCTATATTTCCCCTTCTGTTCCACGAGGTGGACCGCCGAATGGTGAGAAGCGACCCATCCCATGAGACTCTTATCTGCTCCCGTGTGGGGTGGCACTGAAGGGACCCCTCGCACGAGTGTTCGCTTTTTTCTGTCTTCTTCTATTCCCGTTTTTCGTCTCCTTCTCTGTGCCGCACGGCTGAGCGACTTCGTTCGACCGAGCCGTGTGGAGTTGGAAATACTCGCGCCTTATTTCCTGCCAGACATGGTGCACCTGGCCAAGATTGTTCTAATAGAACTCATTTGAGTTCGACTTAACTGTGGTGGCGTGGCGTTTTTATTCTTTTAGGCGGATTTGACCTGAGGGGTTTACCTTTTTTTTTTGTCATTGCTCGTGCCACCACACAGAAGTCAATCCAATCCGATTAGCTTAAGTTTCTCGAACTTGGATTGACTTAGCTTACATGCATGTA
>LQNS02277999.1:2119936-2132567 GCA_001587735.2 Parhyale hawaiensis
AAAAAAAAAAAAAAAAGTTATTATGAGAGCAGTTCAGCTCAGAGATTGATATAGCAAGTTGATTGCGCTTCACTCCTGAATCGCCGTGTTGCGTCTGGGGTGGTAAAACAATGAATCTAATAATAAAATAATAATGAGTTGAAAAGGTTGAGATTTTCTGACATTCCTATATGTAATTTCTTTATTGAATCAATTGAAAACAGAGTGTCCTTACAGATCGTACAACTTAACAAATCTTGACAAGCTAAAAATGATGACAGCAATCTGCGCTACCAACGCCCATTCTATGTTATGGGGAGCGGCGCCCCCAGGGAGATTGCATAGGTTATTTTAACCATTAGCTAGGCCTTCGGTACGCCTGACTTTCGTGCCCACTTTGCTTCTTTTCATCTTCATACTGTTACTGACGATGCTTTGTTCTGTTCTTCCTCTTCTGTCCAGACTTGCTGTTCCCATGCGCGTTGACTCGTGCATGGGTTCCTCGTTTGTCTTGACATTCTTTGTCCCTTCTCTCTTCCTCTCTTTGGATCACAGTGTACTCTGTGGGTAGGGAGGCCTTAACTAGTAATATTATAATAATCTGCGCTACCAAGCGTAAGATGCCACAAAGTTTTTTGCGTAAAGTCTACAACTGTTAGACCTAGACTAGAATGTATCTCAAGCTACTGCGTTAGCTGACGACGAAGGCTAGAACTAGTATTATACATTTTCGGCTCCCAAATGGTTGTGTCAAAACGACTTCTAAGTTGTTCGGAAACATTTGTTCCATGAGATAAAGAAAAAACAGGGAAAACAAATTTGAAACATTCATCGAAACAAATTTAAGAGCGTGAACTTGATGAAGATCTTGACCAGAGTCTACCCACCGTGTGCCTTTCAGTCCGAATTAATCTGACCTCGTTTGTTGTACCACGTTCCACGACACGCTCTTTCGTTCTTTCTGTCAGTGCTTGCAACGCAAAATTGCATACCGTCGATACCGTACAGTAGTTGTCAATTTGTCTTTTTTGTTCGGCATTTTTATCATATTTTTTTTCTCTAAATCTTAGTACTTGCGTGCCCCTGGAGACCTGCAAAATTTAGATTTTTTTGTTTTAATAAAGTGAAGTTATTGATGACTGGAAATTCCTATTACTGAATGAGCTAACATTATATCAAGAGCACCAATACTAAGTTTTTAATGCAAACTGTAATATAATTTGACCGAGAAATGCTAAATTCAGCGTGAAATTTGTGTCTGTGGAGCATCTATATTGGTAGTGAGATGGTAATATGTAAGTCATTTAAATGGCGAGTAATAGCGAGCAGGGACCACAGTGTACGCCTGTTAATCATACCTCGAGTATTTTTTTAAGCGAATGAGAAGAAAGAATATTGCACTTTTATGTGGACATGGAATGAATGATATGATTTTTTTGTCGAATTATCCGGCCGTTGGCTTTTTTTATTTGGACGCTACGTTGTAGCAGCACATGTGAAAGTGTAGGTTTGAATTAAAGCATTATTAGGACACTTATTAAAGCTACGTTCGTCGACTTGAAAAAATGGCTAATATGAAATGGTCAATGTTTAACTGCTCTAAGTCCGTTTCGACCGCCTGCTCCATGTTTTGCGATCCGAGCACAATAGCTATGATAAATTTTTGGTGTCCTTCGCGCAGCCTCTGTAAGGAATCCCAGCTTCTGGGAGGGTACGTGAGGCGATTGAAACATCGCCTCAAAACGTCGCCTCGGTCTGCGTTGTTTTTTTTTTAGGTAATTTATTTATTTGCATCAATTTTCGGTAATATTTCATTACAAAAATGTTGCTACCTTGAAGACTCTCAACGCAGAAGTAGTTTTTAAGACACGAGTCTGATTTTTCTTGCATATCACCGAATTCAAAAGGCTTGTCTTAATCCATGAATCTCGTAGGAAAATGCGAGCTTAAGTTAATGTAAAATAATTGGCATTTTGTTGTATACTTTATGAAAACCGAAACGTTTTTCTCTGACTGTATATTTTCAAGCAGAGGACGAGTGCTTTGAAATGAAACATTATTAGCATTTTATCTTCCACGTAATTCAGAATGTTTTAATATACCCGTAAATTTCTATATCTATAAAGAAAGGAATTCACGATCTGGTGAAAGATATGCTTTTATGACGTCATGTACTCCTGAAAAATTCTGTTACGATTAAATTCCCAAGCGGAAAACGAGTGTAAGCTGCAGTAAAAATCAGCATTTGCATACACTTTTGGTAATCCAGTACGACGTTCCAACTGCGGCGGAATATCTGTCGGTTCAAAAAAGCCGTGAGCTTCAAATCCTTTCACGCATGTTTGCAAGACAGAATTGTTTTCGGCAGGTACATTTCCCTGACGCCTCCGTGCAAACATCCTCCTCGATTCTTTCTCCCAATTCACAGCTCTCCTTTTCATGCGAGAAGAACTCCATAAGTTGGAGAAAAAAACGCTATCTGCGCTCCCACGCGCCTCTCATGAGCGATTAGAGAACGAAGGATGCAAAGCTCTCTCTCTCTCTCTTACGCTATTTCTATCACTGGTTGCTGAAAGAAAGATAGTTTATAGAGTTTGACTGTCGTTAAAGGATCTTGAAGTTTACTGCTGCAGTGATCATTCAAGCGGTACTAATTTGTGTGCGTCGGCCATGTTACTCAATTTTAGAAGTAAAAAGCGAATTAAACTTGCATGAACGCTGAAAAAAGATCGTGAACTTTGGTGCGGCCAGTTTCATTTCTTATTATTTTGTGTAGTCTCTGAACCACTGAGCTATACATCCTAGTGAGAGAACTGAACTGAACTGACTTGATTTAGACGGCAGTGGGGAGATGCGAAATCTGGAGCTGAAGGTCCTCTCTGTAGTGCTACCTACCCTAACTGAAATACTGCCGTATTCTACATGCCAGAGGACGGTCTTGACGTTTAACGGTACGGAATAATTGTGCGTTGTCGAAGCTGATGTACCCGTTTGTCATTCATAGTCTTATACCAAAAGAAAAGAAAGAGAAGAGAATCGGCTTCATTACTCTTTAGAAAGGAGTTTTGTTAATATGTTTATATGGACCTTCTGTTATAGTTTCTGGAAGTATAGGCTTATAATATCTGTCGGAAATTGTGTCGTAGACTCGCAAAATTTTTGTACCTCTTTGCGGTACTTTCAAAGCTGTGTCTGTATGACACAGCCACTTGCTGATGCGAAAACAAATGAATACATTGCAGACTTAACTTCACGCATTACAGGGAATTTCGCGAACCCGCTTAGTACTGCAGCTACACAATAATTTGGATAAGAAAGAAACGAGTTAAATTTCTGTTATGCGGCAACGAAAAGTGTTGAGCAGATATTGTGATGTGTAACCTTTATCATTGCTACTGCATCATCTACGTATCTCTTAACAGATTCGACCAGAGTACGTTTAGATATTCGCAGTAAACAGTTCTGTTTATATATCATGTTTTCAATAACAATATTCAGCTAATAGTTCCTTTCTTTTTTTTTTTTTTTTGGCCAGCGTATCTTTGTAGCATCTCATCCCACCTCCCTGATTGAAAATCTTGCATTTAAAGGCAAACCTTAGCCCGTACTATGCAATCGCAGACTCAGTTAATGACTGAACGGTCAGCTCCTGCACGTCGTTCCTGTTACCATGTTCGTGCTACCACCGCGTCTCAGGACGACGTGCGTGCGATCGAGCTGAGCATCCGCCCATAAGCTTAGCATGCAGTTATTTGCACCAAAGATCTCGCCCTCGCGTCTGCTGTCCGGGACCAAGTTGGGTGTCCTACATCTTTGTTTCTCCGTTGTGCCCCAAACGGGCAAGAAAAGAGAGAGAGGCACTAGCTAAATGGCAGTAATAGAAACAGGTGTTTTGGGGCTGTGGAGCGTTGAGGCCTCGAGGGAAATCTCTGTCGAGCCCAAGGATTGCTCCTGGAAATGGAATTGGCAAACCCTGTTTGCATTCAATGCCTCTGTTTATTTCTACGAGTGCCAGCATTTGTTCAGCCGAATGGACAGCGACCTTTTGTTGCTTCAGGAACAGTTCAGCAGTAAGGATTTGTGCGAGATCTCTGAAGCCTTTGTATGAAGGCTGCGTTTTCGTGTACATCCGCCACTATGACCACATTCGTGTGCCCTGCTGAGTACACTTCGTCATACGTGATGAATGTACTTGTGCTTTGACATGGATGGTAAAGTAGCTCGTCTTCGCAGTTTTATTTCTACAGGGCATGATTTGCATACAGCCATATTTATTTTATTACACAGCGCTCGTGTATAACGCATACCATCGTTCACTGGTTGGTATATCTGCCATCAACTCTATGCAGCTGACCACCAGCAAATATGACAATCTAAGGGTTCCGTGATTTGCGATTAGTATGCATATAATTGTATGCATATAATTATGCATATAATTAGTATGCATATAATTAGTGTGATGTATGCATATAATAAGTGTGAATGGCTTACTGTGGCGACTATTTACTACCGCCATGTTATGTTGCGCCCTTTGACATAACCAACCAGTAACGTCTGTTTTGGATAGGATATCCTTGGGAGGACAATGTACAACTATATACTTCTGCTAATTTGTTAATGTTACGTTCTTGTACAAAGCGAACGAGGTAATACATTTTTACAAACTGCGAGCAAAGTGAGTTTGCCATAAACAGTTGGATAATTTTTTTCGCACAAGGTGACGGAAATAAAAGCGTAGGTACTGCCCGGTAACTTATGAAAACATCATGTTGACGTTGGAAAGTAAATCGAAATAAAAGTTAATTGAGAAAATATGTACCACTAAATGATACGCAATCCATGAGTGACATGGACATGATAGTACTCATAGAATAGAGTGAAATAGCATGTCTGGCGCCATTGTCGAGGTAAAGGGGTTTAAAAGCATCAGGTATGGTTGCCAGATGACTGCGTCATACATGAAGCGCCGTAGGATGGCAAGGTGAACAGATTTCAGCTAAGCCACATAAACTTAACTAGCACGAAATTTAGAACAGATGCGTTGGCTTTTCCACTTTGAATCTTGATGCAAACTTTTTTGTTAGAGATAATCCGATTAAGTTAAGCCGGCCATTAACTCCATCTTATGGAGTTAGACTGAGTTTTCAGGAGTTTCAACGGTAACAAACAGATTACGAGTCATCATACCATTGCCGGAAACTCCATTCGTTAGGTTACAGCCGGGGCACCAGTCTGTAGTTTCGAACGCTTCGAGCTTCAGTATCCTATGTTTGGAGAGCAGCGTCCCCAGGGGGATTGTATAGGTTACCTTAGCCATTAGCTAGGCCTTCGGGACGTCTGTCTTTCGTGCCCACTTTAGTTCTTTTCATCCTCATACTCTTACTGGTGATGCTTTGTTCTATTCTTCCTCTTCTTTCCCGACTTGCTGTTCTCCTGCGCGTCGACTCGTGCATGGGTTCCACGTTTTTCTTGGGATTCTCCATGTCCCTTCTTTCTTCCTCTCTTTGGATCACAGTGAACTCTGTGGGCAGAAAGGCTTAAACTAGGAATGTGAAAATAACGTCGAGCCTCAATATCTGAATGCTATTAGGTCCAAAAATAAACTGTCGATTGCTCGTACGAATAGTATTATTTGAAACGTCCTTTGGGAAGGACTGTGGTCCTAATAGAGTTGAAGCTTCATTAGGTGACTCGTCAAAATAGAACTGAACTAAGTCCGCTCGCACTGACTGGTCCATAACGTAGGGCAGGAGTGTTTGTTTCGCCACTTGAAACAATCAAAGTGCATTTGAGACGTCTGGAAGCCCCATTTTACGAACCAAAATTGACTTTTTAGAAGTATCAGGGGTAATCAGTTGAGGATCAAGTTATCAGCACCTGAAACCTGATTCCACAATAAGCAGCTAACGCAGTTGCATGTCTAGAGTTCCGGGTAAGTCAAGCCTCGAGATTGAATTTCTCCGTCCAATTGATGACTTCTTCCATAATTTAGCTGCCGGCCTAACTCTGCAAAGTTATAAACTCACGAGTTTGACTAAACTTTATCTCACCGTATCAATCAATGCCACTTGCTGTTTATGGAGCAGCGCTTAAGTGATATTAAATTAATAAGCTGGGAATCTTAATGGTGTTACGGTATCAAAATTTTGAACGAAATGCAGGTATCGAGGATCGACAGCTGAAGATCGGACGATCTAGAGAGTTCCCTGTATTGTGCCTCACTTTCTGATTTAACCAGCAACCCATCCTCATTTCGATGGGTGATCTTGGGAATTTGAGCTGTGTTCTGTTACACGTTCTGGTATAACAAATAGCATTGCCTGTGTTTGATGGGAATTCTTTGGAATCCTTGATATCTGTATTATAATACTGCTTGTCCTTCCGTGAGTTAGTTACCTAGTTTATTACTTAATACGACCGTGCCGCTTTCATCAGTACTAGATAAAGGGAAAATAAAAGGTATCTTTGAGGTATCCTTGATACGGCCTGGAAGGGATCAATAGGATGAGGAGTGATGTTTAAATTTAAGCTGGTACTGCTCGCAGGTCTTGGGTAGAACATTCACTGATTGACTTGGAGCATTTTTTACCCTCCTTCGTTTGCATGATAAGAGTCGGAGATCATAATTGAGGAGCAATGCTTTTGTTCTGTAGAGGTTCCATAGGTTCCTTGAAAACTTTTTCAGTATTAGATAGGGGAAATATAGGATGATACAGGTCTGATATATCACTACTGAAGAAGAGTGTTTTTGTTGAGTGGAATTTCCACAAGTTCTAGCTTGTAATCGATAACCTTGCCTCTTTTGGATGGGAAACCCTTAGGATTTGCATAGTGTGCTGCTATACTTCCTGGTCCAATCAACATCAGGCCTTGTCTATTTCGGATGGAAAATCCTTGAGATTTGAGCTGTGTTCTGCTACGCATCCTGGTCGAACCAACTCCAGGAGGCCTTGCCTGTTTTGCCTCCATCTCCGTGTTTGATTGACGGTCGAGCAGCTCTGCTGCCATTTGTTAGGCTTATGGTGCTAAGTCTGCTTGATGCTCCTAAGGAGCTCCGATCTCTTCGCCAACACTTGTCTTGAGTTGTTAGAAAACTTGTTATGGACTCCAGTTTATCATGTCCGTGGCAACGCCTATACTGTAGGGCTTCTATACCTGCCAAGAATGGTACACTGTCGTCCTGTTTTTTTTCTTTCTGGTGTTAAGCTGTGTAGAGCAAACATTTGAAAACTACTATCAGACCTTCCGTATTATTTGTATAATCTCCATAATTTATTATGTATAATGGAGCCCCATTGACAGGCTCACACACCTTATTTTTGGGGGGGGTCTCTCAGTTAGTCACCTGTATGCGTTGGTGTGTCTCTTAAACATCAAAACAAATGCACAGCTTTCTAACTCCAATTCACTTTACAATTGAGGAGTTATTCGAAACTTTACCAGTTACACAAACTGGGAAATAGGGGAGGAAATAGACCGGACAGCTATAACATTATTTGCTATCGATTGGTAGGTAGATACTTTGCTGTATTCACTCCTATACAGCGATGCATCTGCACGACTACGGTTTGTTGAAAAAAAAAATCGAACCAACTACCGTCAGGGGCCCGGATTGTCTTCTTTTCCGTGCTGACTCCCTTCAGTGGATCGGGGTCATATTTTTATTGTACCAAATCCCCTGAATACATCGGGCCATTTTTGTTTTTTGTGTCAGTTTTGCTTAGCAGTTCAAATCATAGTTTTTTAAGCCAACAACTCTCGGCGGTCCGGTAATCTTTCTTTTCGTGCCAAATCACCTCAATGGATCACATCTTTTTTTTTCGTGTCACCTATGTATCCCCGTGGGCTCAGTTCATAGTTATTTCTTACAAACTCCCCTTGGGGAACGGGACATTTTTCATGTAGTGCGGGCTCCGTTCAAGGGTTCAAGTAATCAGTTTCCAGAGCCAATTTCCCGCAGGAGTATGTGATGCTCTACGAGCCAAAGGGCTATGTTCGGCGACGTTACTGTAGGTTTTGTCCCCTAAGGGGGCATAGGATGGACAATAGGGTTAAGTTAGTTGGGATCATCCATCCTATGTTATGGGGCGTGGCAACCCCAGGGGCTCGTGTAGGTTACCTTAGCCATTAGCTAGGCCTTCGGGACGTCTATCTTTCGTGTCCACTTTGCTTCCTTCCATTTTCATACTACTATTTGCTCATGCTTCATGCTGATCTTCCTCTTCTTTCCTGACTTGCTGTTTCCATGCTTCTTGATCCTGTGCGGGAACACCTTCGTGCATGGCTTCCCCGTTTTGCTTGGCATACTATATGTCCCTTGCTCTTTCCTCTGTGATATCGTTCTGCTCGGAAAACGGAGGCTTAATCTTCTTAGCTATAACTATCTAACTTGTTTTGTTTTCCATCTTTCCACCCTTGCTAATCCTCCACTTATGGGTTCTACCTCTTGCACGGATATACTGCAGGTCTTGTGGTTTTCCTCTGTCGAAGCAGGTAAACATGACCAGGAAGGCTTAAAGTTGTATAACAAGTAATTGAGATTTCCTTCCATGCCCTAGTTACGTAGTATGGTCTTCCAACTCCAACTTAGTATATAATTTGTTGTACCGTGTTCGTTGTGTGATATTCGGTGTCCATTGTTCCAGTGAGAGTAGCCTTTTCGTGTGGAAGTACCTCGTTTTTGTCTCGACACTACATGCACTTGCATCCTCAGCGTAGGTCATGGAGGTTTTATGAAAGCCCTAACAAGGTTTACGAATGATTTGTACCAGAAATTGCAGCTTCATTTGGATGTAACAAGGTTAGAGATCGTAATGTTGCATTTAGGCCGGTGCTGCTTCCGTAAACTGTTCAATTTCTGCCAACTTTTGGCTTGCTCTGTGCAAATTCTTCCTTCTTAACACGCATGTTTAGTAACAAATTTAGTGCCATAAGTATTACAAGGATACGTGTGATACCTCTATACGTGCATGAGATCGTACATTACAGGGGGGACGTCAAAGTGTGCGACGATAACGATACATAAAGAACGACTGGAACCTGTAATCAACTGAAGTGAATGGTTGGTGTGGGAATAATTAACATTGGGGTTTGAAAACAGTTTTTGTATCAAAATTCAAGACCGCATACAAGTTAATTGTATTTTAGGCTTGAAAACGGCAGCAATTATGGAAGCCGATCGAATGGAAGTATGGCGACTGTGGATGGAAATCGTATTTACCTCTTGAAACATCTGTGGTAATGGAATCGGCGGCATACCTTACCTTGATTACCTTGATGATACTTCGGACGAGATCAAGGTGGCGGTATGCACGCAACCCATCTTGCGCAGAGGTGATGCTACAGTCCGTGACCAGCGGGGTGGCTAACAGCGAGTTATCCCCACAGTTCACGTAGCCGCTTACAACAGGTTTATGTGACACTTTCAGTAAGTATGCGTCCAGTATGCGTCCGGTATGCATCCAGCATAGAAGTAGGTGTTGTGTTTCACTCTTACTTGAAAAGATCACTGGCATGAGAATGAAAAAGGGCGATGCAGAGGTAATCGATAGAATAATTAAAATCGAGGACGCTACAAAAAGAGTCGTACGTCGCAACTTAGAGCCGCCCTGATTTCTAATGGCTTGCAATGTTTTATAGAAACTGTTAGCAGTTCCTAATTTCGGGAGAAGCGCCATCGTACGTAACGCACTTGTTGGAGAAGTGGTCTTACATTAAAGTTTTATCTTTTTGCCATTGTTTTGAAGAACTTTTCTGATTCTATGAAGCCTTCTCTCCGATACAAATTTGAAATATTCATGTTACATTGCTCCCACAGCTTTGCTTCATTATAAGGTTAAGGACTCGGTTGGTATTCGTACAAAATATTCTTGCTGTATGGGCATGAGTGGTTTCAGTAATTTTTTGGTAGGGTTGAAATTTTCAAGCAAAGAGTATTTATAGCTGCATTGTTGATTATGAGCAATTAAATATCATTCCCAAATGGAGATGAATGTGTATTTGAATAACATCCTTTTTTAGGTACTCAAAATTTTAATGATCCTAATACAATCTGAAATTTAGATCCTTATGGAATTTACAGCTGCCAGATATTTTCGCCGCTGCAGTCCATGGTGATTTAGTGTAAATTATAATAAAGTCCAAGCTGAAGAATTTCTTTTATTAAGGAGTCTTAGGAGTTCCTGGTGTTTGGGGTTTTATTTCAAAATTTTTGCCAATCCCGCAATGCGAGTAATTTTATAATACAATTATTAGACGACGCAGAAGAAAGTGCAAAGTCATCTATTTGCTATTTGGTAGTTCTTGGTATATTCTGCTGTAAACAGCATTTTCTGCCCAGAATATCTTGGTGGGATTGTCCCGTAGTGGAGCGTTGCCTAAATCTCTGTGTTTTACCAAGTATTCTTCTGTTCCTACCTCCAAGGTCATTGGAGAGAAAGACATGAAGTGCTTTTCCCATGTGCGTTGATCTACCACTCTCGTGCATGTGTGCGTTTCACGTTTCTATTGACATATTACGTATCCCTTCCTTTTCCTCCCTTGAAACACCATCGTTGTGTCGATTTAGGGAAGCTTAAACAAGTTAAAAATCAATGAGACAGTGTTACGGGAGGCTTAAGGTTGACTACTGCTCCAGTTGGGCTCTTATTACCTAAACTTTGACCCCTTGAGCATAATTTCAGTAACGGTATTCATGCTAGCGATCTTTGATCGCATGTTATTACCTCCGCCAGTAGGTTATGTATTCGTCTGGTTTGTCAGTCTGTCTGTTATTCTATTTGTCTGTCATTAAGATAACTCAAAATGTTATTGACGGATTTTGGCGAAATTTACAGGGATTGTTAGGTATGTTGGGTGGAACTGACGATTAACTTTTTGGTAAAGATCCTTCCATCTGTTTGTTCTTTATCTGCCTCATTTTCTCCATGCCGTAACTCAAAGAATTAAAACATGGATTTTATGAAATTTACATGAGTTGCTAGGTGTAACACGCAGAGTAAATGACCAAATTTTTGTAATAATCCGTTTATTCGTTCGTTTGCCACTGTTTTCAATCATATGCTTGTTAGCACAATAACATAAAAATAATGAATGGATCTTTATGAAATTTATAGGAGTTGTTAGTAAGGGGAGTAATAAATGATTAAATTTTGGTGCAGATCAATCGGTTCGTTTGTATGTTTGACTCATGTTTGTCATAACGTTTGTTAGCAGCATAAATCAAAAAGTTATGAACGGATCTTCTGGAAAATTGCATAAGCTCTTATTACTGTCAAAAAACACAAATGGTTGGATTTTGGAGTTGATACAAAGAAAATCGCGGTTTCAGAGCCAATTTGAATTTTTCATTACCGTTAATTGCCTCGCTTGGCGGAGGTATGCGCTCTCAGAGTGCTCTAGTTCTCTATTAGAATCCCGCATCAAAGATTTCCTCATGCGTCGGCTCAAAGCAATGCCTACTATTTGCTCGAGACAAAAGTAAACAATTAATGTGCTTACCCCCTCTTGCGCCGACTCCTTAATTTGCTCATTACCGGCAGATTCTCACCTCATTAAGCGATTAAGAGCATCATTAATGAGGTATCGAACGCTGATGGAAACGTCAACCGCTCCTGTTCGTCTTATTCGATACCATTGTTTTATTATTTGATGCGCTGATGTTGGTTATTCTGCTTCTTTCTCGTTGCTGAGTATATTATGAGCAGGTTCGTTTGGGCCGTAAAAGTCGATCCAAGCCAAGCCCACCTGACTTGTCCGGAAATGCGTACAGGAATTTGAGCCACGCAACTTTGAATAGTGTTACAGGTGTTAGAGCCAACTGAAAGCTCTAAATTACGGTGTAACATTGAGTTCCTGGAATTTTCACAGGTAATAATTGAAGAAACATCGACAAATTTAAACTCGAATAACGGGTTAGAAGTTTTGGAAGAGTCAAGTCGAATGGGCTTAGCTTAGGTTGACTTCGATTACCCAATCGAACAGAAACATTTATTGCAATTTCTAATTTGTTTGTGCACGTTTACAACTTGAGTACGTTGTGGTAATTGATGTAATTCCTTTATAATATGAATTTATTCTGGTGTAGTTTCTGGTTTCTATTGGGATTTATGTCATGTCTTGCCATACTTTACCCTTTCTTGCGCGAAACTTCATTTACTTGCACATGTTCGCTAATACCTTTTACGGTGTGCATGTGCGTGCGCTGCACCGCAGCTTTACAGACCCAGTACCATTTCATCCAGCATTGCTGCACAGCATAACCAGCGGTGTCCTTGATAAGAACTGCAGCATTGCCTCGCATCTACATATAGTTCTTTCCTAGGTGCGGTTCAAGTTCACTACATGTGGCGTAGGATTATCCAGGAATAACTCTTGCCCAAATGACCAACGCAGCATCATATCTCTTATCATTCATACGCACTAGAACTTACGCTGCATTCTGAGATACTACATGTTATTCCATTGCATGTGCCGATTCATGTCCACAATAACCTACGCAGCATATGTGATGTACTTATACTTCCGTTCCATGGCCCAGCTCATGCCCACCATAACCGCCGCAGCATTATCTAACACACTTCCGTTCCATGGCCCAGCTCATGCCCACCATCACTACCGCAGCATTATCTGACACACTTCCGTTCCATGGCCC
>LQNS02277999.1:2159747-2170991 GCA_001587735.2 Parhyale hawaiensis
GGCGTAGGTGAATTATAGAGTTGGATTAGTTGGGTTCACATTTCGAATGGCGCCTTTGGAAAACCCATAGTAGTTACCTTACCTTTAGCTAGGCACCTATTTCGTGGAGTTTCCTTTCGTGCCTGCTTCGCATCTTTTCGATTTCATATTCGTACGAACGATCCTTTGTTCTCTTCGTCCTCGTCTTTCCCGAATTGCTGTTCCCATGGACGTTGATCCTGTTTGGAACACCCTCGTGTATGAATTTTATGTTTCTATCGACATTGTACATGCCCCTTCCTTTTCCTATCTTGAAACACCCCAGTTGTGTCTATAGGAAGGCTTAAACAGCATGTTCTCTCACTCACATGGGATGCTAATATTTGCCAGCGGGCTACGATCATGGCGCCCATAGTGAATTACTAGGAATCGAGGATGTATATCCTTAATGAAGTGCGCCAACTGGTTCAAAGTTTGAACTTTACCATGCCTGTACACCACGCGGGCTGCAACCCTTAGGAAAAGCAGTGGATGGGGAGCACTAATTTGTTGCCCTCGAACCTAAGGTGTTATGTCGTGCTCTATCACTGTCTGAATATACATTAAAGAGCCTCACGTACTCGGGGAAACTTCCGTTTACCTGACGCAAAAGTCGTTACATCTGGTCGTAACTTCCGCTGTGAGGTTAGTTTACAGGGTACAAGGTATTTCGTAGTGCATTTCCTAGAAATGTTGAGTGTTAGCAAGATGGTTAGTTTTATGATCGACCTGGTGGTGCGGGCATTGCTGCCAATACAGAGCTTTGCTATTGATGACGCATTCGTGCCAAAGATTATCCCTTACTTCTTGGATTAATTTTGCTTCTTTTCTTGCCTTTCTCGTAAAAACAACACTTTGGAACGATGCGCATATGCAACAAAGTGAGACACATGGCCAAACATCACTTTTCGTAGGAATAACTAGGTATATATGTAACGTCTGTAAATGGGTACAGTAGGCACGCAAGGGGTAATTAACTCTTCACTGCATGGTTAACTATAAAGTAAGATGTGGTGTGTACTTGTTTTAATCCCACGCAAAAAGTGATCACCTTGATTAAAGTCTTGCAGTGAAAGGTCAAGATTCACTATCTAATCACACAATATTTTCAATTTCCAAAAGAGAATATTGTATCAAATTTGAGCTCCAGTTTAATGAAAAAGATAATATTTCGTTGAGGTTAAAGGTACATGTTCATTTACACTTTTTCTGCAGTTAGTAGTGCTGGTAACCTTGACACATGTACTGTATTAGACAAAAATTTGTGCTCTCATGTTATGTTTTAGCTCATTTTTCTTACAGATAGTCCTTGCAGCGGCCAGTGAAGATGATATTTTCATACTCATCTGCATTGTGCTGCGCTGTTGGTACAAGAGTTCACGTTTCCGTCTTTTAAAATCAGTCAGGTCCTTGAACTAAGGGAGAAAACATGTTTGTTTTCTTCTTTAAGATGACAGCGATGTATGACCTTGGGGGACGGTTGCATTTTCTTATTTTCTTGACGGAAAAATTGCGAGCATTTTAAAGACTTAATTAGACCAACAATGAAGGCCAACAAGAGGAATTTTCTTTTGAAGTTAGGTGTTTAGGGCGAACTAGGTTATTCTGTCCGTTCAGACTTCAGATTACGGCTCGGGTTGCGGGATAGTGTGGAAAGTTGGAAGTGAAGCTTTTAGAATGATGGTTTCTTTTGAACTTTGGACCGAACTAGGTTATTCTATCGGTTCAAACTTATAAGATTCCGGTACAGGTTGCACGCTACTGTAGACATTTGCAAGTGAAGCTTTTAGAATGCTTTGTTTAAGCTTGGTGTTTAGGGCGAACTAGGATATTTTGTCGGATCATGTGTGAGATTCTGGAGAAGACTGGGAAGTTTGAAATGCAAAGCGTTACAGATGAAATTTATAGAATGATATAGACGTGCGATTCTAAGCTCCTGAATAATTTTTCGAAGCCGTTTCAAACTGAACGAGTATATAATCGGGTTAGTTCCTTAAAGGGCTAATCGTCAAGCGCCGAACCAAGATTTTGTTGGTCGTTTAAGAACGACTATCTCAAAACTAAAATATTTGAAGTTTACGCATTTTTGTTCTTTTTTTGCTTTAAAGCATTTCTCCTTGTTCCTATAGTATATGCCTGTCTTAAAAGCCTATAAAATTTGGCCTCAGTCCAGCCGAAGAAAATTTCACCAGCACAACAGAAAAAAAGTTTCGTAACCTAATCCAAACTGCTCGCCTCAACAGCACGTAGAAGGCATTATGAGGCACAACGTTCCACTGCCTCTTGCGTTAAAAGCTTTGCTTCGTATCCACTGGTATTGCAAAAAAAAATCTTAAGTGGTCGCTGTTACAGCGAGAAGTTACCAGGACGATGTTAGCAAACCAAGGCACCGTAATGCGGACTTTGGATATTGCGATAGGAAGTTCGCCATCCGCCTCCTCTCGTGCTGCTAAGCTGCTTATACCCTAACTTCTTGTACAGGAATTAATCGCTGTCATATGCGCCAGATGACATAAGTCGAGATCTTGTTTGGCCGTCGCTCGTCTTTGGGAAACAAGTGCTGGACCCATCCTCGGCTGCGACATCGGTTAGTTTTCGTACATCTATACTGGTCCAAACTAATATAAAAAACAGTTGAGTTCACTCGTCATGAAAAAGGATTCATTGTTGTACCACACGAGATAACGTTTGCCACAACATGTCATAAATTGACTCTGAATTCTTGAACCCTGCAGCTGCAGAAATCGTTCTCCTTTATGAGCCGAGTCTAAATCATGTTGAAATTCGTCTTGCTCTGTGTGGCCTAACTATGCTAAGCAATACCACGTAGCAGAAGTTGGATGATAATGTGCCTTGAAGCTCTTCACCTTAAAAGCTTCCCGTCTCGTGTACTGTAGTCTACGCAGTACAAATGACTGCAGCACACGATAGTGAGGTTCTTTCTTAGCCGTCGCTAAGTAACCCAACGCTGGTGCTCAGCGAGGCCCAATTTTGCTTCCGAGTGTTCGTGTTTGTCTCTCCTCAGCGTCTTCATTATAACCTAATGAGTTGCAAACGCACCGGAGACCTGGCCGTGAGAGCTCTGTTTTGTTTTCTCGATTTTGGAGTTGCAAAGATGCGGATTTTATATTCCTCCTGAGTCACTTTTCGAAGCGGTGAAGTTGCCAGGAGACCTCTGAAGCATCTAGGTTCTGGGCTCTAGTAACTTTTTTTTCTTCGTTTATTGTTATCTGACTCAACTACCGTCTGTTATTCTTGTTCTTATCTATCGACTGTGTGCGTGTAAATCTCGAGTCTTAGCAGCGTCATGCGTTAATATCGCCCCTCTATCTTGTCACACGATATACCCTGTTTTTCTTAGATGCTTGTAACGAGCTTGAAATGCCTATGTGAATGCTCATCTTGGATAAAATCGTATTAGTGAAGAATTGGCGCTTTTTTGCGTCCAGTTCTATAGTGAGGTCTCCGAAGCTCTTCACGATGAAAACACGATCATTGTCCAACATGGAAATATTGTATGTAAAACTTATCACGAAACGAAGAATACCCCTGAAAGTGAAACTGATAAACAAAGCCATCTGTCACGAATTGTAGCCATGGCTGCCACCATGTTAAATGACCAGCATAAACGTTTAGTGCAGTTGAATTAGTATATATTCGCCTGTACATCTTTACTCTTTTATACGGTGTTAGCTAAAGCAAATGTTTTACGAATGTATGGGAAGCAACCACGCTGTAGATCTGGTCATTTCCAAACTGAGACTCGTTCCGAAACTGAGACAAGATACCTGTCGACACTTTTATTAATTCCACTGTAGGTAGTGATTCTCGATCCTTAACTTACAATTAAACAATAAAATAAAAAAATTGTTAGCGTGGACGTGCAGAGATGTTAACTCTATTAATCGTACTGTCCTCAGACGCGGACGTGACATTTACTGGTATTCCTACAAAATGTAAAGTTTACTGGCTGCTGGAACGAAGCGAGAGCGGTGATGTATAGCCCACATTGGGGGGGGGGGGTTACTCGTGTTTCCGTCCCTGAAAACAATGGCTAGCTATTCACACTTAGGTGCCTATCAGATGCTTGTCGCTTGATGTTGTGCTATGCAACGGGCTGTGGGTTTCCTGGTGAACTTCAGTATACCCTTTTACTGCTATAGCGTGGTCTTATGGCAACTGTTCAGTTGCGTTTCATTCGAACCTGTCCTGTATTCGTACGAGTCTGCATCCCTTGTCATAGCTAATTATTCAGGCAATTCAAGCAAATTTGGACCATTCAGGCACAAAATGGTTCATTTTGATCACCACCGCCAGTGTGAGCTGTAGACCTCTTGTATCCCCCGTCGCCATGGGCAGAAGTTGTTCACTTTCTTCCTCTTTCATAATATTATGTAAGCTTACCGTAGGAATAGCATTGATCTAACGTTACTTATGCAGTGCGCTGATTTCTACATAATTAAAATGTAAGTTTATTTTTTTTCTGTTGGAGTCCCATGGGTTAGCTACAGTGATCTCAAATAATATACAGAATGCATGGAACACCACGTTGTTGCCTAGCCCTTTGGAGTCGCTTCTGTTTCCAGAAAGAGGATGGGTGGAAGAGAAAGAGATAGGGTAGCCAATAACCGTCCAATTGGATCAACAACGCCGACAGAGAAGTATTTGGCAAAAATATGTAGATTTAATAACCTCCTTTATGTATCCCTGACGTCTTCTTCCCCACCTATTCCAACATCGGATCGTTTCAAAGGTATTCACGAAAGTCCATATCGCTACACCCTTTACAGACGACTGTATAAGGAAGGCATTTTGATTTAGATATCCACACTGCACGTGTCACAAAACGGTACAAACTATTTTCTTTCTCCTGCACACGTCAACTACATGTTCAAAATAGGTTAGTGGGTGTTGCAATTTGCCGAACTATTTGCTTTTTAAATCGCTTGTTCATCATTCAGCGCTAACGTGAAATACAAGCTGCTGCTGCTTGCGAGGCAACTGTGCCAACCATTCAGCGGAGCTCTTAGACACAATAATCATATGATTTTACACTATAATCTGACCATTTTATCAAGGCAGTTTGAGCGTTGTCGAATATTCCTCTACAACGTTGCCAATCCTATGAGCATTTCTGATGTTTTGTTTGGCCTATATCATAGCCCAATCCACTATCTGTTTATAAAGAAATCTCAGAAATGCCCACAGAATTGGCAACGAACCCTGTACAGTAATTTGACCACGCCCCAACTGCCTTGCTAAAATGGTTAAAGTATAGTTAATTTTTTGGTTAGACTAGAAAAAATTGGAAGCATTGACCGGTCTTGCTAACTACCTAAAATAATGAATATCAACAAAACTGATAGCTTTTCCACGAGCTACAACGATGAAACTTGTTTTCAATTAATCGTTGTTTTCTGCAATCATACAACACTTCTCAAAATAATGTTCGCGTAGTTCTGAACTTTTACCAAAATACAAACGGAGAAATCTTTGCAACGGAAGCTTTATGTTTACCTTCAGAGAGGTAAATCCAAACTTGAGTTTGATTAGATTTGAGTTTTAAAGATAAATATTATATTGTTTTAATCATCGCGGTCAACTAGTATCCAAGTGGCAAGTGGCGTGGATGGTTGTGCGTTCTATTAGCATCATTACGGTAACAGGGAGGTGGGGGGGGGGAGGGCACACTCGCACACTTTAGATTAGATAGGCGGCAATAGACGAACCAACAGGCCCATCCCCAGAGACACCGGAACTTACGCCCCGGCCCTCTATGAGCTATTGCCATTATGTTAGTAGGATATAGAGGACTGGGAAAAAGAGAGAAAAAAAAAAGAGGAGGGAAAAATATCTCAGCCAAAGAGGCGATCATGAATGCACGTAAGCACGATCAATAGCCGCTGATATGCGGAGCTAATGAGATGTCAAACTGTGTGGTTGGAGCGGAAGAGAGAAGACGGATTAAGATAGCCTCGGAAGCTTTGGCCGTTAAGAGTATGGGACTCCTGGAGGAGCAATTCTTAGCTGTGGGGGATGTCTCTCCCAGTGTATGTCAAGACGATGTTTAAACGCGTTGACTGACTCCGCACTAACAACGTCGGAAGGGAGTCTATTCCAAATACTGACTATGAAATACGGGAGAACAGCTGACTTGAGGCTGTTCTTCGAGCTTTATGCGTGAGTTTTTGGCTGTTGTCTCGCAAGCGATCATTAAGGTCTCTTTCAAAGAGTCCCGTTGTAGGTACGTCGTTGAAGCCATTCAAGTGCTTGAATGTTCTTATTAGTTGCCTCCTTAGTGGTCTCTGCCCGAGAGAGATCAGACCCAGTTCTTTTAGGCGACATTCATACGGCTTGTTTCTCAGCTGAGGTATCAATTTAATTGCTCTGCGTTGAACTCTTTCTATGTTATCGATATCTTTACACAGATGTGGCGACCAAAATTGAACAAAAAATTCTAAGTGTGGCCGCACTAACGCCTTGTACAAGGAAATGATGATGTCCTTGGACTTGTATTCAAAATTTCTGGTGATGAATCCCTGTACTCTGCTTGTCATCTTCACACTTTAGTCAACTTACTGTCTTGTAGTTAGTTTGTAATAACGATTCCCAAGTCCCGTTGTTTGGTGACAGGAGCAAATTCCGTTCCGTTCAATTTCAATGGGGTTGAAGGGTTCACAAGCCCTACGTGCATTATTGAGCATTTGTGAACATTAATGCTCATCTGCCACGTTGTGCTCCAGTCCATGAAGTGATCAAGGTCCTGTTGGAGCTTGGCTTTTTTCGTGGCAGGATGACATAGTTCTGTATCATCCGTAAATTTACTGATTTTACTACGGATGTTAGGATCCAGATCATTTATGTAAATTGAGAACAGAAGTGGGCCAAGCACGCTACCTTGTTGAACTCCTGATGAAACGTACCTTCGTCCAGTCGCTCATATCTCCTTAAAGCTTCATTCGCTGCTGCCGACCCGTAAGCCATGCCCCGATCCATCGTAAATAGTCTCCCTGGATGCCATGGGCTTCCAATTTTTTCATTAGACGTTGATGGAGGACTTTATCAAAAGTCTTTTGGAAGTCTAGATACACAAGGTCGGCACCCTTCTCTTCATTTTAATATCTGTAACTTTTGAGAAAAAGTTCAGAAGGTTTGTTATGCAGCTTCTTCCATTTTGGAAGCCATGCTGAGGCTTGTATATAAGCTGATGCATTTTCAGGTGATCAGTGATGCGCTTTTTCAGGAGGCGTTCAATAGTTTTACTGACGACCGATGTAAGACTGATTGGTGGATAATTGCTGAGGCTTTTCTTATCCCCCTTCTTACGTATCGGTATCACTTTAGCTAGTCTCCAAGCCTGCGGAACTTTTCCCGCTTTCAGAGACCGATTAAATATTTCGAGCATTGGCTTCACGATGACTGTAGCTATTTCTCGTAGAACACGGGGAGTAAGATTGTCTAGGCCAATGGATTTGTATACATTTAGGTGGGTCAGTTTTTGAAGGATCTCGATCTCCGTGAAAACACATGTGTTTATGGGAGCAACTTGCATCGGTGCTGGTTCAGGAATATTCGAAACATTTTCAATAGTAAGTTCAGATGTGAAATAGTCTCTCAGGATTGTGGCTTTGTCTCTTAGGTCATTGGTGATTGTACCGTCAGGTCTGTTGAGCGGACCTATGGTTTCCTTTTTATTCTTCTTTCATTTATATATACAGAATGCCCTTCGGCTGCGTTTTGCCATAGTGGCTACGGATACTTCTTTTTCCCTTTTAGTGGTCCTGACTATTTCTTTACATCCCGACATGCCATAATGTGACTGGACCTGTTCTCATCTGTTGGATTACGCTTCCAAGCTTTGTAACGCACTTGTCGCCTTGCAATGCAGCATTTAACTTTCAGATGCATCAAGAGGGGATCATTACTGATACGAACTCGTTTATTTGGGATGTATCGTTCAGCTGCTCTCAGGATGCTCGTCTTCAAAATATGTGAGCATTGTTCAACACTGGTGTCGCTCATCGGGGTTTCGTAGTCAGTTGTTCCCATTTCAGTTGCCATTCCCAGAAATTTCACTCGTCGATAGTCTGGCAGCTTGAGACGACTCGCATTAGTGGAGAATTCATTGCCAGTTTTGAGCGTGAATTCAATCATGTTGTGGCCTCCAAGTCGGTCTAGTATGGCTAGGCTAGGTCAACAATTTCACAATCAGGAGTGGAGAATACCAGATCTAGAATATTACCGTATCTCGTAGGATCATTAACGTACTGGGTCAGGTGGTGGTGGCTGAGGAGTTCGAGCAGTTTGTTGCCTGGGGCTGGGCTGCACTTGGTGCTCCAATCAATTTGGGGGAGGTTGAAGTCTCCCATTAGAATTGTTTCATTCGGAGTATTCAGCGCATTTTCGATCTTGTTGTAAAGGGCTGCATCATTTTCGGCGGAACTGCGAGGGCTCCTATAGGCAAGCATGATATTTAACGACTATCGAATGCCGAGACAAGCATGGGTAGTGATAAATTCATGTTCTTTACTTGCTGCATAACCTTTACAGAGGAAATTAAGGTGTTCCTTGATATATATGATTGAACCCGCTCCTCTGCCACTTGTTGTTGCGTCACTTTTAAAGAGGCTTTCAGGAACTAAAACATTTAGCCACCAGACTTGAGTTAGTTCACTTTATTGAGGCGGATCTAAAGCTTTCCTTTTATTTTGTCCATCTATCGGCAAATCTGCGAAGGAGCCATGAAACAGAAAGAAAAAGCACACCCCAACCCACACCCTCAAAAGGGAACAACAACTGGGGCTTCTCCCTTATTATAGTAAAGGGGAACTTGGGGATTCCCATTTTGTTCTGCCGATGCCTATGGCTATTGGATAAGTAATGAGCCGTGATATCGAGAGAGGATGCAGAGTAGCCTTCAGCTCCCAAAAACAGAATGCTCGACCACTTCGGTGTGCTCCACAGTCAAGAAAGAAAAGAATGGGAATAGATAACTAGGTAAAGGGCTAAGAGTTAAAATTCAGTTAGAATTTAGCTACTGGATGGCTGGTGTTAGTACTACCACTAAGTTAGCAACATTTTCGCCAGTACATACACTCGCACACTATCCTTACGGGCGGCCGTTCAGCTCGCACGTCATTCAAATTACGCTCTTTCCGTAGAAGTCGTTACTTTTGTTGTTCATTTTATATCTGGACGACGTGCTAGCTGATCGGCCGCTCACAAGCTGAGCGTGTGGTTGCGTGGTGTGACCCCCGGCATAGGTGTCCGCTAAATCGACGAAAATGGCGCAGCCAATCTTCCTGGATGCTAGAGGTCAACGAACTGTATTGCCACAAGTGCCTGCCTTCTTGCTGCAACTGCGGAAAGTTAAATTCAATTAGGACGGGGCCAACCTGTCAGCCGTTACTTTTCCACTTAGCTATACTGCACTGAAAAAATTGCCTGTAACTTAAGGTTATGTATATCACATGCCTGCAGCCTGATCTTTACCCGGATCTCTAACCCCTCGCTGCATGGTTTTATCATTTAGGATACATATATGCCTGATGCTGCTGTTCCTAAGGGAGGGGCTGCATTAACCTGTTTGCGGATAGTTAAGAATAAGCTTGACTTTGGCTGGCGGATGGGTTTCTGGCCATAAGTGCCTAAAGATCTTGGATTAATTTTTGAACTTGTTTAGGTCTTTTATTTTCATAATTGGAATACTAGTTAGTTATTTCGGGTGTAATAGAGGTCCCTACATACAACTAGTGTGATCCAAAGCCCTTTAACCCTTTGCCTCCTGAAATTCAGATAACATGTTTTATGCACTTTTTTTGTTAAATTTATGAAAAATAGGTTAGTTAAACACATATTTGAGAAAAAATTTAGTTTTACTTGCAAAAACAGTATTTTTTGCATTGGCTACTACAGATGCCGTCAGTGTCTTGGGTAATTTACATGATGCATAGCTTTTGTATAGGGAAAAATAGAGACTGGCTTCTGATGATGCCGTCAGGAGGCAAAGGGTTAAGGAACAAACCGGAAGTTCGTCATAAGTATGTAGACGATAGCCGTAAACAGGCTAAGTGATGTAGAGTTGGGTTCATGGTGTGTTGAAAATGTTTCGTTTGATGATGCTAGACTGCCTCGTGATCTATTTTATTTAGAAATTATGATTACTTACATTTTTGCCTACTGAAAACGGAAGGGCATGCTCAGCTATAGATGAAGCTATGCTACAGATGGTGTGGGTTATCATCAGGTAGCTTCGTCCTAGAAGGTTTAATAGAAGAAGAGAATGAAAAAGCCTCGGAATTCAAATTTCCAGCAAGGCTGAAGCCAGCATGGCCGTCTGGCAGCTCATATGAAGTGCATGGAATACGGTAGAGGACTTTTTGTAGGTGTTCTGGGTACTGCACTGTATAGAATGCATTTATAAAGTAGCGTGCGCGTGAGTATGCGGAAGATCAATGCACACAAATTTGTGTGTAGCTACGAGGATTGGCTGGGAGACTGGACAGAGCAGCAATCTATATTCTACCGACAATCATACAAGACTGCACTTAACGCACGTCGATTGTAGAATATATTTATGCGGTAAAACTCGCCTCCAGAAATCTTTGCATCGGATAAAATCGTAATAGTTGGTTGGTTTGCCAGGCCAAAAACGATCATGTTTACGGTAGTCACAGTTCCGATTACGCTTCTCGTCTATTTTGACCTGACGTATTCTCAGAGCTGGCCTTCTTGAACTTCTGTGCTGTCAGAATTTCATCGCCGGATAATGGGGTCACGGGCCCCATCAACACTAGTTACTACATTTTGAGTGAATTGATTATCTAATCTAATCTAATACTAAGAATGATCTTCGTGTATTTATAAATACATATTTATATGTTCGGTGTCACGCTCTTAACGAAATATATAGGTGGAACTTAGCCCTGGTTAGAGGCTTTGGTTGTCCTCTCAAGCTCTATTGAAAGTGATAAGTGATCTAATCTAATACTAAGAATGACCTTCGTGTATTTATAAATNTATATGTTCGGTGTCACGCTCTTAACGAAATATATAGGTGGAACTTAGCCCTGGTTAGAGGCTTTGGTTGTCCTCTCAAGCTCTATTGAAAGTGATAAGTGATCTAATCTAATACTAAGAATGACCTTCGTGTATTTATAAATATATATTTATATGTTCGGTGTCACGCTCTTAACGAAATATATAGGTGGAACTTAGCCCTGGTTA
>LQNS02277999.1:2205301-2216043 GCA_001587735.2 Parhyale hawaiensis
CTACTTTGGTTTCATCACGAAGCACCCTGCGATCCAGCGTTTTGCTTGTCATGTCTTCAGCAGCGCCGAGAGTACCAGGCCTGTGGCCGAGGCTGTTGGGTGAGTTCCGGTAGCATGGGGACACAAAAGGTCTTGTGTACAGCTGGGTAGAGAGCAGCCTGTGGTGGGTGGTCTTGTCAATCACCTCAGAATATAGGAACACTAAAGGGTTAGCCAGGCAAGAGTTAGCAGACTTGGTAGAGCGCCGTGACGTCAGTGTTGGCGAGCGACTGCAATAAGTAGCACATTTGCAGATCAAAATGAGACAATTTATATTGCTGGAAAGCATTAAGCAATACATCTCCATTCTAAATCACAATTCAGTGCTGTGCTGCGACAAGAATATGGGCGATATTAATCTCGCAAGCACTTAAAGTCTAGAAAACACGTGTTGCCTATGATCTATCAACACGCTGGAACTGTAGGCTGATGCGAGTGGCTTTCGGTCCAGTTGAAGAATGAATTTTCAGAAGAGAATTTCGGTGTATTTCGTACCGGAGTTAAGAAGCTACAGCTATTATCTCAGCCATTAGCTAGGCTTTCGGGACGTCTCTCTTTCGTGCCCACTTTGCTTTCTTCCTCGATTTCATACTCCTACTTGATCATGCTTTATTCTGTTCTGTTCTTCCTCCTCTTCCCCGACTTGCTGCTCCCATGCGCGTTGTTCTTGTGTGGGAACACCTTTGTGCATGGCTTCCCCATTTCTCTTGGCATAGTGTATGTCTCTTGCTCTTTTCTCTGCGATATCGTTTTGCTCGGAAACGGAGGCTTAAGCTTCCTAACTATAACTAACATAACTTCAGTACAGCAAATTCTTCGCAGGGCTGGATCTAGTCGTGAGGTCTAGATCTCCGCTCAACTTGAGGATACCTGGTAGAAGTGTTCGAACGCATGGACCTCGGGGGTTCTTGTGCACTCACAAACAAGGTAGCGGTCTCTTCGGGTGGCTCCAGGAAGTAAAGAGTGTAACGCGAGGACTCAATGAAACTAAAGTAAAACTTATGGCTGTGACACGCGCTAGCCAAAAGTTGAGGAAACTCTCGCAAACGCGCAAATTTTTTGCGCAAGGTGGTCCGTTAGTGATAAAACTTCGAGCTCCGGTCATCTAAACAACGTTATCGTGGCTACGGGCTAAACACCACGATGAAAATACATCTGACAAGCAGAATAATATAATAGATTCCACCCAATGCCTTCAAAAGTAATATAAAGTCGAATCTTATGATAAAATAATAATAAAAAAAAAAAAAAACGTTACGGCTTCGAAAGCGAACTGAACGCCCCACCATTCGTAAGATGTCTCTGGGCGTCACGCGTGGCGCACGGTGGCGGTTTGTTGACGTATTTTTGCGTACGTGCCCAGTGTGTTGAGTGCAAAAGTGCTGCATGCTCTATCCCAGAATTTTACGCAAAGGCTTTTTAGACGTCGATTTCGCGCGCAAAACTCGGATACTCGTTCTTTTGGATAGCGTGTGGCATCGGCATTAGCCGTGATCGCATGTAGCCGAATGGCGTCACATCGACGAATCGAAGTACTTGAATGTGGGATCTCAGGCCTTCATTGGTGGGTTCTTAATCTTTGTCAACAAATACAGGTTGTTGCAAAATTCTTGGTACAAACTTCCGCTACTAGTAGAAAATATTAATGCAAACACTTTTTCATCAAGAAAAAAAAATTCGAAAAACGCTCATTTTTTGAAATATTGTGCTTAGAAATTTATGGGAATTTAAGATCATACTGCAGTCTGGCGCGTATTGAACCGGAATAATTATCATCCGTATCACTTCCAGAGGGTCCTCGTGAACAATTCGCGCAGTAGTTTTTGAATCAGGAGTTAAGATCCCCATTTTGTAGAACATGTGTAGTTCACGGATAAAGCTACCTTCACCCGTGATGGACTTTTTAATGTTCATCATTTTCACAAGTGGCAGCAGAACAACCCTCAAGTCATTCATCAACATCGCCACCGGCATCGCTACTCTGCCATTGTTTGGGCATTGAGCAAGTATCGTTTACAATCAAATCATTGGCCCATACATTTTGCCAGAGCGTCTCGCTGGGAATGTTTGCAGAGTCTTTCATCAAGAAGTCCTTTCGGAATTATTGGGCAATGTGCCATTGGGCATTCGTAGAAGACTTTGGTTTCAACACGATGGAGCTCCGGCACATTATGCTCTGAATGCGAGACGTTTTCTCGGTCTTCAATTTCCAAATCGATGGATTGGTCGTAATGTTGCTGCATGTGTCCTGGCCACCAAGGTCACCCGATCTGTTTCCGCTGGCTAGATTTTTTCTTGTGGGACGTATGAAAAGTTTTATTTATGACACACCTGTCGAGCCACAAAAAGACCTTGTCACCCGAATTGCAGTTGCTGCAGGAGATATCGCTGAGATCCATGGAATCATTGACAACGTACGCAACTCCCTTCCACGAAGGTGTCGTGCTTGTAGCAATGTTCATAGCATGGTAAACATTTTGAACAATTACTGTACTGAGATCCTTGCTAATAAAAACTACCTCTTGTTATTAAATATTAGAACTACCCTCGTGTGTATTAATGAGCAGATTGCATGTTGGTAACGAATAATCAGCGTTCATTATTTACATGATTATCTCACAAACTAAGCGTTTTTCGATTTCGTTATTGATAAAAGTGTTTATATTGATACTTTCTACTAGTAGCCGACACTTGTACTAAGAATCTTGCAACACCCTGTATAAGCAGCGTTACATTCTGTACGCGAGAGAAACCACAGTGACAGTCATTGCTCGAACTTTCTGTACTTGGCGACAACATTTTACAGTGTTTAGTGTGGGTGCAGCTTAATAGCTGACCAGTCAGGAGCGAGAAATTGAATGAATTAAGTCGAAAAAATATCGCAATATGTTTAAATATGTTCTGCAAAGAGCACTGTGAGCTGAAAATGGAATGTAATTAAGGCTTCAGTTCAAAAAAGAAGTTAATTCACGTCGCCATACCATCCTAAATTTCGCCGCTGGTGCAGTGAAATTTTCCACAGGGCCTCCACTGCAATTTTCTATAGATAATTGTTTATTGCTCAATTAGTATATGTCTTCTTCATTTATTTATCCGCTTAAGAGATAAAATTCGTAATTTACGACAATTATTTGGCAAAATTAGTTAAAATACTGATAGGCTGCTCAGCCATATAGATTCGTCGATGAGACGCCATTGATGACGTCACTTTTTTACGTTAGTTTCTCATGAGTCCTCCCGTTACTCTCTTTGCTTCTTGGGTGGCTCGGCAGGAGATAAAGTGGGAACTGCGCTCAGAACTTTCGGCGGATGAACAAAGCATGGATCTACTTTTGCAGCTCCGAAACGAGCAAGGACCGAACACTCAAGCGTGGCATGACATCGCTAAGTGTTGACCTGGCAGTTAACTGAAACTCCTGAGGTTGTGTCGCGACCCAGAAGTTGCTGATGCGATGTCTTGGGGCAAAGATGCTTGCTGAAAGATTTACCGGAGTTGAGAAACTGAGCACAGCAGAAAATATTTGCAGTGATGCTTTGATTATGCGTTACATGCAGCTTACAGTAAGGTGGCTTTGTGAACTCGATACTATAAGCTCTCTCCAACATAAATAAAGATTAGAGCGAAGAAATAGTTCTGAAAATACTTGTCTATTTTAAGTTAGACGTTTCGATCATATGGATCGTTATCAATATCCAGTAAAATGTAGTACAGGGAAGAGCTAAAATTCTCATTGCTCCCTTGACTGCCGTTTTCTGAAAGTTGATGATGGCATACATGGTCGAAAAGTTCACGTTTACAGCTCCTCACGGGCAGAAGATGGGCTGCAGGCCATAGGGTTAGGTTAGTTAGGTTGCCCGGTATGTTAGGCTGCGGGGAGCAACGTGCGAGCTGGCCTAGCCAGTTACTGTAGTATAGTGCAGCTACTCGCACCGTGTGACCGCATCAGTCGAGTTATGTGATGTGCCAGAAAGTTGGTAGCTCGCATCCGAATAACTACAACATTTTTTTTTTTAATCGCCACTCGCGGGCGAGTCAGCCCCTCGCCAGCGAGTCTCGGACATCAACTTGCATGGTATTGCAACAGAGCAGTAGCTCGTACGTCTTGGACTACCATTCGTGCTCGAACTTTCACAGTGAAGAACCCAATGCGAGGGAACAGGTTCAGTAACTGCCTACTTTGAAACCGGAAACGTGCACTTGTGTGACCGGGCGAGGCTAGTCGAACTACTGTCGTGCAAATACTGTGGAGTGTGGAACAGCTGCCGTCCACTGTCAAGTCAACTACTCGCACGGTGTAACCAGGCTCTTAGCCATAGTGTGCCTTGGGGACGTCTTTCGTGCCCACTTTCCTTCTTTCGATTCCACACTCCTACTCATCTTACTTTCCTCTGTTCTTTCCCGATTTGCTGTTCCCATGAACGTTGATTCTGTTTGGAAACACCTTTGTGCACGGGGTCCATGTTTCTATCGACATAACCCCTGAGGAAGCATAGGATGGGATGCGCCATAGGTTTAGGTACCGTTAGTTAGGTTCGCTCCTTCTATGTTATGGGTAGCAGCGACTCCAGGGGGATTGTCTAGATTACCTTAGCAATTAACTAGGCCTTCGGGACGTCTGTTTTATTCGTGCTTGCCCACTTTGCTTCTTCCGATTTCACACTCCTTGTCCCTTTATTATCTGTATGCATTTCTTACTTGAAGCAGTTCCTTACATCGAAACAATGAAAATATTTGCAGCTTCTGTTATCGTGACTATGGAATATCTGGTTTTAATATCATTTTTTCCATGCATTGGAACACATGTTTGCTCTCAGTTCACGACGTATAAATTCAGCAGCCGATCGACAAAGCACAGACGAAGCAATGATTTTTCACGGGGTAGCAGACAGACTAATTATTAATTCTTTCAGCTTGCTGTCTTCCTATGACAGAATTTTCGCTTCAAGAGAAAAAGGAACTTAGATGTTGTGAAGCCTTACCCTTCGCTAATCATGATAAGTGGCGGGGCATTACTTCCATTCTTTGCTGCTTGCTAATGTAAGAGGTCTTCTGCTCTTCTTTAAGGTGGGGGACGAGTGTGATGCAATAGATGAACTGAAAAAGCGCTCAACTCTTCTGACAATTTTAGTTGGCCTTTGTTGCATATTCTGCAAATGGATATTAGTAACGGACGGGTCTTCAGAAATTCCTCGCTGTCGTTTTTGACAGCGCGGGTACTCTAATTACAAAATAATGCTGGCCTGTTCATATGCCTTTTAGTAATGTAAACTAACACGGCTCTATTTTGTTCCAGGCGCGCTTTCCAGCGTTTCTATCAGAAGTACATCGAGACTGCGTATCCGGTAGAAGATATTTACCTCGAATGAGAAGAACCGTGGTGATGTCCAACTGACGGTGATTGCCAAACTAGCAACTGTCTACGGGTGGACATCAGGCGGCGGGAGCAGGAACGATGTTGTGATAACGAAACAGAGATCAAGCAGCAGGAGCGGCACCGATGTTGCGATAACATCAAGCAGAAGCAGCTGCAAGAACGACGTTGCGATGACTTTCGGGAGTAGGAACAATGTGGTGATGCGTGCGTCATAGCATCACGAGAAACAACGGTGTAACGTTCAAGACGTCAAGCAACGAAAAAAAAAAAGAATTATTTTGCGATGAGGTGATTAAGGTCAAACCGCAGGACCAACAGCGATGTTGCTTTGAGGGTATCAAGCAGAGGGAGTAGGAACGATGTTGTGGTGAGCACGAGTCTTGGATTAAGCCGGGACACACTAGATCTCAGGTCTAGAGGCGATTGCAATTCAACTCTAGATAGAGCTCAGGCACTAGATGAAAGCACCGATGCCAATTTTCTTGTACTGAAGACGTGGTTTCAACTACCAACGTCCTGGGAGCGAGGAGTCTGCTTCGATGCCGAGTTGCAGCGCGACTTTGCAGAGGTTTCTATTTCTAGATGCTGTCAGCGCTAGCACAGTTTCAGATTGAGACTAGAGAGTGGGATATAATCGAGATCGTAGTGGGGATAGAGCTAGCTCCATGGAAACTAAACGCAGCCAGGAATAGCGCGTGGTATGAATGCTGTTTTTCATTTATGCAGCGTAGACAACAATAGAACAAGATTCCTGTTGAAATGGAGCACTATGTGCTTGAACAAGATGATTAGAAGTACTGGCTTTGAGTTCGGATCAAGTGACATTCGCACTGCGACGCGATAAAAAAGGATATTTGTCTACTTTAAAGCTGTCGTATTACTGCGACCCAATTACTAAAACTTCATAATAGAAGGGATGTTAATAGAGAATAGCATATTCAGCCTGATGATGTAACGTAAGGCAGTTTCAAGTGTTGTGAGACATGTAGTGAAACTTGCCATTGACACCGTAACTGGTCGTACCTTACAGACTTTCACTGGTTTCTCGTGCGCAAAATGCGTACAAAGGAGTGGCTTGTTGCGTTGTTTTTCGTTAGTGGGAAAAATCTATCTTCCGTTAGTACTGTCATTTATGTGTTGTTCACTTGTTACAAAATTTTCACATACTGAGCAATCAAGAGTGTATAATTTTTTCTTAGTATGTGGCATGTTTATATTAACGACGGTGTGCCTAGATACTGAAAACTAGCCCCGTCTCTTCGAAGCAGGCAAAAAATCTGTTCCTATAGCGCTGTCAACAGGTTTACTTCTGCGATAATCCTTGGCAGTATTGAATTGAAAGATAACGTGCACTTGGCGAGCTCATCATTACGGCTTCGGTAGACGCAAAGTGTCACGCCCTGCTTGACGGCCCCCTCGATAAGCAGACTACTTCAGTATATACACGTAACTTTCCTATGGCCTCAAACGTGAAGTCAACAGTTATATACCTAGTGGTGATGCCAAAAAAATGTAAATTCGTACAGGCAAGTCAATGATGGGAGGCAGTCCTTCAATATTTTGGGTATGAAAAGGACCAAAAATTGATAAAAGATTAATTTCGCCTTTGACCTGCAGCCTAGATAATGCTAATGGGGGGAGGGGGGCTTGGAGAACATTCCTTGCATCATATATTACGAACAGATTTCTGTTTGAGGCCGAAATGTTCATTGGCTAAAAAATGTATGGAAATTTCATCAAAGGGCTGTAAGAAAGAAACATTTGGTAGAAGTGGGCTGTAAAGCATCGTGTAGTCTATGGTAGATGTAATTTTATACTTCTGTAAGTGAAGTTGTTATCCTCTAATAGCAGCCGCAGCTCGGGCTCAACAGAGAACGCATGGCAGCCCTTCTTTATCCAACAGAATATTTACAAGTGGTGTGTATCGCTACCGTACAAAGTTCATAGCCGAGGTTCATGGTTGACACAGCAGTTGTTCTTTCTGTGGCATAGAGTAATTATCTAAAGCATGGCACAGGCAGTTCCAGATCGAAGGGTGTTTTTGTGGTACCGTTGACGTAGAGATGATTTCTTGTTGTGAGTGCCTCAATAGCTGAACCATCTGTGAAGAGCAATGGATCTGTAGTTTGTTGACCGTTGGTAAACACGGTTTCGGCGATAACTGCGCTTGCAATCAGGGCGGGCCCGGCCTGTAGGCAGCTTGAAATCTCTTGCTTTGTAAGTTGTCCTCTTCAGCACAACCTAGTTTACGAAATTAAGTCTCTCCACTACTTTCAGTAATCCGTAACAGTTTATGTTATATTTTGCCAATACAATTCCCATATGGTATGAAAACAACCTGATACACGTTAATAACTCATCAAATTGATATGCTAAAAGACGAAGAAAATGGTATGTAAAATTAACCTTCACAGAGGTGGATCTCAGCACGCTCGTACTTATTGCAGGAGCAGCGTCGTTAGAAGCAACGTTTGTAAACTACGATGCACACGGATAACAAGTCCCTAAGTTGTCAAACTATCCATTGGACCAAGCAACCACGGCGCCAATAACCGCGATTGCTACCTCCATATGAACATCATGCTAAAATTCTACGTCGAAGTAAATTTAATCTCGCTCAATATAATAACACCTATCAAAATATTTTTGCCCCTTGCTATGATGAAAAAACTTTGTGGCGTCTTAGTTAAAGCAATTTTTTTTTTTTGGNGGCAGGGGAAGCCGAAACCTTGCTAACGGCAACGCAGTTGAATGTGTAGCTTCACCGCTTTTCAAATTTTGTCATGTGTGAATGGGGCTTTAGACGTACATCTAAACATTGTTTTCTCTGTACTATTCACTACAAGTGCGCCTAAATGAGCGATTTGTGGATTTGTTATAGTTGTTATACCAACTTTGTTAACCCAAATGCATTAAATTTTTCTTTGTACAATAGCATGGATGAGACCTTCACAAGGGGCAGAGGAGTGATGCTGTTGACCGAGTTTTGAGTGAACAAAATATCCAGAGTTTGTTACAAGCTGTTCGTTTCTTCGAGTTCAGATTCAGTACAGAATCTGTTCGGCATAGTAATTTTGAGTTTTAAATATCGTAGCTGTAATTTAGCAGTTTGTAAATACACACTTCTAAATTCCGTACAAAAAAGGACTTCTTACGGATCAGAAAGGTATTGATCTCGGCAGATTTGTAGGAAGTTGGAATTTCCATCATGATGCACGTCGGACGCATCGCTTGCATAGCCTTTTGCGCAACGTGTGATGTGCTCTCTCCTGAGCACATTATCTCAGGCACGATCATGTGCATTACTAAAACTTTCAATTTGTAGAAGGATGAAGAAGGTTTCGAACAATGAAGCAACGAGCACGATAAAAGCAAAACTTTACTACAAAGTTACTTGTGGTGTCCGGTGTAGTGGTGGTTTTCTTCTTGGCTGAATAAGAAGACGTACTTTCTTTGGCTACTAGTGGACCATCAACGAGGTAGAACAAGTATTAGTGTTCCGATGATAACGCTTATATTATTTGCGGCAACGCTTATAATATTAGCGGCAACGCTTATAATATTAGCGGCAACGCTTATAATATTAGCGGCAACGCTTATAATATTAGCGGCAACGCTTATAATATTAGCGGCAACGCTTTTAATATTTGCGGCGACGCTTTTAATATTTGCGGCGACGCTTTTAATATTTGCGGCGACGCTTTTAATATTTGCGGCGATGCTTTTAATATTTGCGGCGACGCTGTCACGGATCACAACAAGCGAAGTGAGATCCACCATTGAAATAAGTAGGTAGTGGTTGCAAACATTAATCTCGTATCGAGAGAATTAGCGGTGTAGGGCCTGTGATTTGCACACATACAATCCTATATAGGCAGCAATAAAATAGGGAGGGACTGTAAAGCATCGCTGGGAAAGCAAGGTAGACAGTAACCATTGTAAATCTATTGCAAATTGCTAGGGTAGTACATAAACTTGAAGCCTGGTAAATGCGTTTAGCTAGTGCAACCTCATTTTTGAGACTGTAAATACGTATACACGCCTCCTCCTCCTCTTCTTCTATGTCATCTTTACGCTTAAAGTGTACCATTAGAATTCCCATGATTTGAACATACTCATCGACGCAAGTCAATTAGCGTAATAAGCGTATCGCAGATTCATGGACACGGTTTCAACCATTGCCGAGTCATATTCTTAGAGCACTTTGTTGTTTGCGGGTCCGCGATCAAGACGTTAATTTCAAGCGTTTCCCCGTCACACAGATGTGAGGCAACGGGAGCGCTTGGCTATCAACCTGACGAGAAAATCCATAGTAAGTGCAATGACAACACACGACCACAGCATCTCGGCTAGAGATTTCTAAATGAAGTAATATTTGCTATATAACCCTAGGCTAGACTGAAGCTCCTCACATACGAGTACCTAGTAACTCTCCTTTCAACTTGTGAGTTCCCGGAAATCATTCTTTCATGTTGGCGAAAGAACAAGTGATGCAGAGTACCTAGTGTTGGCTCGTGGAGATCGGCCATCGGTAGAAATGCTGTAAGTTTTCAGCACAGGGTCACTTCGCTTCTTTGCACTTTCATACTCGTAATGATGTTTCACTCTGTTCTTTCTCTTGTTTCCCGGCTTACTGTTCCCATGCGCGTTGATTCTGTGTCCGAACACCCTTGTGCACAGGTTCCACGTTTCTATCGACATACGAGGGGAAACTGAGGCTCGAACCACTCCATATAAAATAGGGTCACTCTCATGGTAGACGAAAGTTCAAGTCTCGACCTGAGGCAGTTTGAATAGCTACTGTGCGTTGAAGAACCAGTAACCTTGTAGAAGGAACATAGTGAAATTCCTTCTCATCATGCCGTGATACTTCAAACACTTTGTGCGATTCTATTCCAGTACGTTCCTTGGCCGTCGTAAGGTCGGGCCATGCAGCGCTGTTCGTTACTTCGTCTCCGTAATGCAAAGTCTCCTTACGTCGCAATGTGATATCACTGAAGTCTGGGACGTCATTTCGCCAGAGCAATGTGACGTCGCTCATCGACGTGACGTCACTTTGCCGCCACAACAGGAGTCCTAGCTGTCAATAGTTAATGTCGCGTGCGGTGTCAAGAGGAAATGCATAATAAAAAAGTGCTCTGAGAATATGGCCCCTTTCTCTTATGTGTGCCTCTTCATCTTGACATAAACCTGTGCGACCAACGCGCCTATGTTATTTAAACTAAATATCTAGTGGCCCGATAGTCAAGGTTTGAGACGTGTAGCATTCACGCGTCAGGGGGATATAGAGCAGTACGGCAGCCTGTTAAGTGTTTACATTCAATGAAA
>LQNS02277999.1:2216478-2250113 GCA_001587735.2 Parhyale hawaiensis
GCCTCTTCATCTCGACATAAACCTGTGCGACCAACGCGCCTATGTTATTTAAACTAAATATCTAGTGGCCCGATAGTCAAGGTTTGAGACGTGTAGCATTCACGCGTCAGGGGGATATAGAGCAGTACGGCAGCCTGTTAACAGTTTCTACATTCAATGAGAAACTTGCACGGCTGCCGTACTCGTCAAATTAGCCCAATCTGTATCGGGTTATGCTAGATCGCTCCAGGCTCTAGTTGCTCCGTAACAATACGACCAATGAACCCTCTAGCGAATTACCACAGCCTGTTATGGGCAGGGCTAGTCCTCCAATTGATAAGGTGTTGTGGATTGACCTAGCTTCAGTAAGAGAAGGTAATCTCGTTAGCTTACCGGCATGAGAATTAGCATCGCTATTTAAATAGTTTAAGGAGTTAATCCTAGAAAGAATACCCTTGTTGCAGCTTTGAATGGGGTCCTCCAATGGAGGCTTTATTTCGGGATCTCAACGGTCATCGGTTCAGGATCAACACCTGAAACTCTATCCAAAGTAGTGAAACCAATGCTCATGACCGGAATCTGAGACAACTAAAGCTAATATCACTATTGTAATATTGAAGGCTTTCCCGCCGGAGACAAATGGAGCACGATATAACTGAGATCAAACTTCATTCTTTACCGGGTTTATAGCGAGGGGCTTCTCTATTTCGCAACGCATTTTTCTTGTTCCGTGTTCAAAGGGTAAGACTTGCTAAAGCTAATGGCATAAACTTCTCTTCATGGAACTGTTCAAATCCACGACGCGCCTTTAGCCCCACTAGTGACGTACACGATGTGTATGAGAAGTGTATGTTGCACCATACATAACTCCAATCATTTCTAGTCTTGTGTATAGCAAGTAGACAGCTACTCATTATTTACTAGCTATATATGCACATAAAATATACGTTCCATAAACAAAGATATTCTTGCAATGAACGGGTCGCAGAGAAGAAGTGAAAGACAATGCAGAGTACGCAGCAAAGACTGTAGTCTAACTCTCCTCCGTATCCTCAGATTCTATGAAATAGCGCAGGATGTTTAACGAAATTACTGAACCACTAAACCGATCACTCACACGTACGGTAATCTGAATCGTGTGGAATAATGGGGAACTCCTACTTAGGGACAAGCCACTTGACACCGCACTGGTAGTCGCCCTAAATCAGTCACAAGGGCAAAGACCACCTATTAAATTTAGGAGATTCTCTCCAATTTGTCAACAATGATGTTCAAATCACTGGCAAGATAACGTCTCAAACGAGCAAAGGCATTTTGTGACTCTCTTAGTTTCTATGATTTTTGAACATTTTCAACAGTCACTCTGTTTAATAATCACAAAAGCAATGTCTGACGCGTACAAATAACCATAACCAATATGGCAGCTACCTGAAACACAATGGCTATAGTTAGGTTCGTTAAATTTAACGTGCGCGATGCCAGCTACTCTCATTTGTACCTACATTTTTGAATAGCAGACTTCTAATAGGGTAACATGTCTAGTACCCGTCCACCGTGCTAGTAGCCGTATACTTGATACTAAAAAAACATCCTGTGTCAATACTAGGAGTGCTAGAAAGCCGTGCATAGGCTTAAACTGTAGGCTAAGTAGTGCCGCACCATCCCTGAAAATGACAGGCGAAAAAAATCAAGCATGGAAAAATTGTGGTTTTCACGTTTTTTTTCACTAAAACATGAAAAAATGTGAAAACCACCTCGGTTTTTTTATAGTTTTATTTTTTCACCCGTCATATTCAGGGATGGTGCGGCACAACTTGGCCTACTAAGCCTATGTACGGCAATCTAGCGCTGCTAGTTTTGGCACAGGATGGTTTTTTTAGTGCCAAGTGGATGGCTACTAGCATGGTCGACGGGTACTAGACATGTTACCCTACTACCAACTTGTTGGTTCAGCTGACTTGGAATACCATGAAGCTGCGCAAAGCTGGGAATGTTGGGATACAATTTACAATTTATGGTGTTATAAGCAAGTCTTAGGACTGGATATTGATGAAGATTATAGCCAACAACAATGATGGTAGTAAATTCTGCTTGCACAATACTGAATGATTTCCGGCAATTAGAGGAAAATCTCGCGTCTATTTGGTACATCTCTACTCTCCTATACGTTGATGATACAGGCAGTCCTCGTTAGGGGTCCTCCCGCTTCAAACAGTTTATTTCGCTTTAAATTTGTTACTCCCATGTGTTAGATATGTAGCTACTTGGTAAACGAACACTACAGGTATCGGATAAATGGAAGTAAAGACGCTGAACCTAATAAAAAATTGCAGAAAACGAGAAGTTCCTAAAATGAGATACCGAACTATACAGTCACATATACAGCCAGTGTACAAACAAAAAACAAAGAAGCAAACATGGCACAAAACCGTTTATTTTTATAGTGAACAGTACAGCACTTGGCATAACGGCAATAGTTCATACAGGGCCGGCTCGTGAGTCTCAACGGCTCTCAGGGAATGGGGCTGTTGGTCCGTCTACTGCCAGCTTCCTCTTATCTACAGCGCATTAACCCCCATAATGTTTAAGGTGACGTAGGGGAACAAGGCTACGTTGAATTTTACATCGCAGGTACCACTAGAGCTCTAAAGAACACAAGTCGCGGTCGCTGCACTAATTTTACTAACCATAATTGAGCCAATTTTCCGATAGAAAATTTACAAGTTAAGACAACGGCACCTGTACCAGGCGGCGTTTCTTAGATACTTTCCCCGTAATAAAATGTATCCTTCCATGGTAGAAGAACAGAAGCTACTCACCAAATGTTCCATTAATCCGAAATGTTGACAATATATATATACAGCCATGGAATTTGACGTTTTCATTCCCTTTCACGACTTAATCCAATCTTACTGTGCTGCGATACAGCGCTACCCGTGTTTTTTTTCTCCCGTAGGAATACAGTAAGAGAAACAACACTTGTAGGGAAACGGTACAGCCTGACTAAAGTAAGAGTCAACGTACTTCCTGTAAACGGACCCGTTAATGGGTGGTTCCTTTGCATACTAAGGGTGCGGTGCAATACAGGCAATACCAGGATACGTGCTGATGCACAGAGAAACAATAAGAGGCTGCTGGTGTGTAGCAAACACGCAATAGAAGAGATGGGAAATGGAGGGGCATTTCAGATGTGAAGCAACGAATGTTGCTTCGAAACACTGAATTTTAAGACTAAACCAGTTCCCGTCTTGTAAGTGGCAAACCTCAAAGACGAGTTAGGGTGACACAGGGTTAGGACATGTTCGGTTCAGCTACAATAGGTGACTAACCGAACTTGTAGGCACACATTTATTATTCCTGAATCTCACATAGGTAGTCTACCGGCACCACTAACACTATACATAGAAGATAGACAGCGGGGAGAACGAGGAGTATTTGCAGCACTTCTCAACAGCCAAAGTCTTTGTAACAAGTTCAACAACTTGCAAATGGTAGCAAAAAAAAATTACTTAATCATGACGGTGTTCCAGTCCACTTAATTTCTCCCACCGCTAAATCTCACAATTAAATGAAGTGCAGTAACGAACTTAAGACAACATACCCGAGTAAGCGAGTCAAACAAGTAACTGGGAGTCTGCAAACCTGCCATCAACGCCGCAATATTTAAAAAATTCCAGCGGCTGAGACTGAAGACCGTTGCTTCGTACTCATGAGCGCCTTAAATAAGTTCAAAGGTGACACTGATTGGTCAGGGCGAGTTAGCTTAGGTCCGGACTTCACAGAGCAGTGTTGGTTTCATCACTGCGGATCGATTATAATACTTAGAAGTTTAAGCCTCCGTCTCCACAACTAAGGTGATCCAACAGAGCCATGAATAAGAGACATAAAGCATATCGATAGAAACGGGGAACCCATGCACGAAAGCGTTCCCACACAAGATCATCGCGCATGGGATTATTATAATATTCAAAAGTTTAAGTCTCCGTTTCCACAACAAAGGCAATTATTATTATATTGGTATTATCCCGCTATTTCTGAAACTTAGACAATCAATAGCGATCTAAGATTGATTTACTCGGCTTACAGCCGGAACCACAACGTTGTGCTCAGGTGGCAANGTGGGAACACCCTCGTGCATGGGTTCCACGTGTCTATCGTCACACTATGTGTCCCTTGCTTCTTCCTCTGTTAGATCGCCGTTGCTGTGGAGACGGAGACTTAAACTACTCAATATAATGATAATAACATGTTCGGTTCAGCTACAATAGGTGACTAACCGAACTTGTAGGTAGACATTTATTATCCCTGAATCTCACATGGGTAGTCTACCGGCAACACCAACAGTAAACATAGAAGATAGACAGTGGGGAGAACGAGGAGTATTTGCAGTAGCTACTTCTCAACAGCCAAAGTCTTCGTAACAAGTTCAACAACTTGCAAGTGCTAGCAAAAAAAATTACTAAATCATGGCAGTGTTCCAGTCCACTTAATTTCTCCCACCGCTAAATCTCACAATTAGATGAAGTGCAGTAACATGAAGTTAAGACAACATACCCGTGTAAGTGAGCCAAACAAGTAACTGGGAGTCTGCAAACCATCAACGCTGCAATATATAAAAAATTCCAGCGGCTGAGACTGAAGACCGTTGCTTCGTACTCATGAGCGCCTTAAATAAGTTCAAAGGTGACGCTGATTGGTCAGGGCGAGTTAGCTTAGGTCCGGACTTCAGAGAGCAGTGTTGGTTTCATCACTGCGCATTGATTACAATACTTAGAAGTTTAAGCCTCCGTCTCCACAACTAAGGTGATCCAACAGAGCAATGAATAAGAGACATACAGCATATCGATAGAAACGGGGAACCTATGCACGAAAGCGTTCCCACACAAGATCATCGCGCATGGGATTATTATAATATTCAGAAGTTTAAGTCTCCGTTTCCACAACAAAGGCAATACCACAGAGGAAGAAAAAAGGGACATACAGTATAATGAAAGCCACGTTGAACCCATGCACGAGGGTGTATCCCTCATAGGTATTAGGTATTATAAGAAGATTTAAGCCTCCCTAAATAAGTACTAAGCTCTTCTAAGAGAGGAAAAGGAAGGGACATGTAGTATGTCGACAGAAAAACGGGGAACCCATGCACGAAGGTGTTACCACACAGGATCAACGCGCATGGGTACAGCAAGTCGAGGACTAAGAGGAAGAACAGATGGAAGAAAGATCAGTAGGAGTACGATATAGGAAGCAAGCAAAGCGGGCACGAAAGACAGACGTCCCGAAGGCCTAGCCAACGGCTAAGGTAACCTACAGGGTTCCCCTGCTTTTTATGCCTATAGAGCTTGGCGCGATTCAAAGAGAGCAAGAAACAAAAGGCAGAGATCGTGAGGGGTAGCAGTGACGTTACCTGAGCAGGCAAACAGTGACAGTGATTACTCCTCAACAAGAAGTCTCGTGCTTCGGGTGCCTCAATAGATCTTAACACAGAAAATTAAGAAATAATTCAGTAATACAAATGAATCCGAGGTAGCAAAACAACGAGTAAATCAACATAAAAATATTCCAGATAATTATGTTTTGACTAACTGGATGCCAACGAAGTATTTTCGTTCGGAGCCAACGTACGAAAAGCAACAATAAAAAATCATAAGACTATAGAAGCACGTACAACAAAACCTGACACAACAACTGAAAAATTGTATAGATGCAAAATAGCTGAACCGACCAGGTGCTGTGAGGCCTCTCCTTGTCTACAGCAACGAACAGCTGGTACTCGCTCACAAATTAGGCCAGAGGTGGCCCGTAGATTAGATACAGAAGTGGAGGGTGTGCAACCTAGTTCAATATATTTTGAATTCTTTGAAGATTATGACTGTTATTGTTACCATTATGGACTTCACAGTTTACCCTCTCCTAATCTTTTTCCAATGCCTGGCACCCATGGGAAATTTCCAATCGATATGGTATCTTATCCTGTAGAAAATGGATAACCCGTGATAATAAAAATTGCAAGTGATACCAAATTCGCGCAACAAACTCAAGTTAATTTTTAAACAACGCGGGAATAATACCAGATATCACATCCTCAAAACGACAACTCGAATTCCCGGTCGTGGACACCTGCACTAGTTAATGGTATGATATGAAACTGAGCAGCACATCCACTTAAGTAGCTAAAAGCCGCCACTGAGAGTGACTAGGAAAGAAGAAAGACAAAAGCTGAAATAAACCAAGAATGGGGATCTAAAAAGCTACAGAAACGCCAACGGTGATTCTATGATACGAAAATTCCATTTTTAAGACAGAACGTGTACAGCAATGCTAACTAACTAAAAAAAAAAAAAAAACACAGGACGCAACTACTGTATGTGAAACTATCAGATCGAGAATAAAATGGGCCTCAGAATAGAATTGACGGTTCTTAATTAGAAAGATATTTGAAATCGAATATAATTAATTCTCGGATGATTAATGTTCCAGTGGCTGCCTTTAGAAGGAAAGAAAAGGAGCCATTTAATGTGTAAAGTAACTCAAATTATGGGGGATCGCTGCTCACGGGAAGAGTAAGTCAAGCAAAAAAAAAAAAAAGAGCAGAAAAAAGGCTAGATAGGATCACGATAACTGAAGGAAACCTAGATTCTGCCTTGCTGAATAGGTAGTGCGGATTCCAATGATAATCCTGAACACATCAAGTTACGAAAAAACAAATCCAAGTAGCTATATGTAGAGAATTATGAAAGTACGTACAACACCTGACGCAGACCAGGAAGTCACAAGTCATTCACCAATCACTTTTACAGCCATTGCGGGCCATCTTAGCTCCTGAGTTAAGTTTTTTAAACATAAGAGTGTCAGTAAATTAACTTAGGAGGAAAGCGTTCTAAGACTCTCACCTAAACCATGAGCGAGAAGTTGAAATAGCTGTAGTAGGACAACAACTATCAATATGCTGTCCACTTGAAAATAATACGGCAGGATTTGATAACGTCTATTATAAACTCTTGCAAGTAGTTAAGCAGCTATGGGTGAGAATTTCAGAAAGCTTTTGCTTGTTTATTGACCTCCTAAGTCAAGATATCATGAGTATGAACAAAGGTAGAGGCGAACGATACTTGTAGCACTACAAGCGTCATATTTATCCGCGTAACAATTGCACTTACAAGTAGCTGAAGGCAGCATTTACAACATAGAATAATGATAGAACTTTTACAATAGGAAAGCAGCTGTACTTTTACTCTTCAACAAGAGAACTACACTTTTACCCTATAACAGTGAAGGCAGTAGTAGAAGCGCTTTTTTTAACAACAATAAAGGCAGCACACCTTTATCCTTAATCAATGAAGCAAACAGTAATACTCTACAAGGGAGGCAGCACTCTTGTCCTACAACAGTGAAGGCAGCACTAGGTATCACACTACAACGAAGAACTACTCCAATATGAACAGCTATGTAACGTACATTATAACTAGTAGTGTGTACTAGGAAGACAAAGCGAAAGCCTCAACATGTCAAGCGGCAGTCAATGCAAGGACGACCTCATGAGAGACCGGAAGCTCGGCTTTTCCAGTTGACGTCGGCTCCGTGGCGAGGCAAACGACCTGGTGCTGGCACCGATCGACAGAAATGGTCGATCCACGTCGAAGGCTGACTTCTCGACACCTGTAAAAATATCTTCCGAGTCACATAAGATGGTAGTGGCTACACGAATATATCACTGAGGAAGATTGTGACCTAACACTGGGTTTAATTTTGATACATTATTATGGGCTGCGTATCTGTGTGCCATAAACCTATCCAACATTCAATTTTAATGGTTTATTATTCGGGGCATCAAGGAACCCTTTGCTACGGAAACGGCTCTGTCATAAGCATATATTTTTGTTCGAAGATAGTCCTTTTCGTTAGTGAAAATTCATTTATACTTCGAAACCAGTGAATCAAAAACTAAGTACGGCTTTTGAAATTGTAGTTTATCGGAGAAAAAAAAAAGCAACGTGACGGATCCGGGAATTTGAAGTTTGATGATGGCTTTAGGAAAGTCCAAATTGGCTCCATGTTACGCTACAAAGTTTCTACGGTAGTTTTAAGGCGAAACATTAGCCTAGGCAGTGTGGTTATTCTACGTAAAATAATTATTGCAGATTATTGAATTTATTCTTTTCGTTCAACGTAATTTCAACGCAGTGACAATTATGCGACAAGATCACTACCGGGTTGGTCGTTCTGACGATATCTCAGCAAAATGGCAACCTGATATACGCAACAGGGTGACCATTTGGTTGGCCCAAGTGTACATTAAAGGTCCACTAACAGTAAAATGATTCCATGAAATTATGTTTTCCAGCAGAATGAACGGCTGGTTCTGCACAATAAAGTACATTCATAACAGGCAACGCCATACTGTCCTCGTAAGCTCAGAGCCAATTCTCTGTCAGTCAAAGGAGTTCTTAAACTTGTCTTAAACGCCGCACAGGGGAAGGAAACTAAATACAAGAAGGTAGCAGTCTAGCGGGAAAAGGTCAGCCACCTCGATCGGCAGCCAACCTCCCGAAACAGAAGGAGAAGTATTGAGAGCCTACCTAACTTTACAAAGCTAACCTCGTCAGCAGGAACTGCGGCCAGATGCTACATCCCCTGCAGACAAGGCACTCGGGACCCTTGGGTGCGTGATGACCAAACATATTGTGGCAGGGAAAGGGCCCGCCACAATATGCCCCGGAGGGCCATAAAAACCTTAGAACCTAGTAGATAAGCTTATCAGTAGCTATTTTCCATTGTTTCTTAATCATTTCATTTGAGGCTCCAGAGTGTCCTACAATCTTTATAATTTCACAAAAATATGTATCAAAGCATCTACGAACTTTCTGAGCTCTCTGAAGGATAAAATTTTTAAAGACCGTTCGCTAAAAGGCTTGTAAAAGAGCAGATGAATTCAACCGACAAATACCCGCATGTCTCAGAAGCACTTTTAGAGCCCAGTTTTTCGTCTTGAAAATGGAATAAAGGAAGTGAGCTTTATCGAGAGTAGTATGGCATTCTAAAGATGGAACTATGTGACTGAATATAATCAAAACGCTGCAACAAAAACAGGCTCAGATGCGAGCGACTAAACGCCGAAATAGAAGAACTTTTCAACGACATTTGTAAGAACAACATTAGAGGACCAAAGAAACAATTTACTTTCCTTTCGGTGAAGTAATATTAAAGCAAGTCTATATATAATATGCAGGAGACATACAATTACTCGGTAAATTAGAAAAAAAAAAACATTAGCTGCCATACGCTGCGCGCGTTACAGCAGTAGCTATATAACACACACAAAAAAAACTACCTAACCGTATTCCCCACACCTAAATGACTTACGGAACGTTGTTGTTGTTAAAACTGGCGAATGTTAAATCCATAATTTTGCCAATAATGCAGTAGTTTTTAAGATTAGTGAGAGGAGGTTGTGTTAACGACGCGTACGCGACGGCACAGCTTAGGGCCACTTTTACCGATACTCTCCGACCGGGTGGCGCTATCGTCATTCACGACGATTTGTGTGTACGCGCACCAGTGTCCGTGCGTGCAGCGTGTACGTTCGCGCGTGCCCGCGCTACCATCACCAAAAGCATTACCATGCACTATGCAGCAGTTGCCACACTTCGCTGTTTGACATAACTGCGCATGTGTGCGCCTTACTAAACATGAATCGTTTATGATCATGATAGAATAATTTTCATATCAAATTACACTTACAACTCACAGCAATCCTAAGCGACACATTATATAATAAGTAAGACCTAGATATCAGCACAGGTACAGACACATCAGGCATTTATATATTATATGTTGTCTGTCCCCAAAATAAACCCAACAGGTTGCAGCCAACGCGTAACGATGATGAACTTTTGATGAATATGCGTTCATCCATTAATTGGTTTGCCTCCATTTTTTAATGCCATAATTCCGAATGTTATTCCTGTTTTGTAACATTACTGGCAACTCCTGTGAATCCCTTGAAAATCTATTCTCAACTTTTTGAGTTATTGGGCCAACAAGCATAAAATTAAACACAGCGACAAAGAAACGAACGAAGCAACAGATCATCACAAAAATTTAACCATTCATAATATACCTAACAACTCCTGTAAATTCCATAGAAAACTGTATAGATGATTGGATTTCGGTAATGCTCCATTAGTCTGTTTTATTTCTGCTTGTTATAGCGTCACGTTGCTGTGACTAGGTACTTCTAATGGCGCTTGGATGTCACGCTAAAACCATGAGTCATTGCAACCTCAGACTGGCTCAGGAGTAGAAGGTGTTCGCAAAGTTCGACTATTGCTGCACTGAGAGAAATTTTGATGCACTAAGATGAACCAAAATTACATGCATTTTCGTCCCAAAACTGAAACACTCGAGTGCATCATGATGCATGTAGGGTCTTGTGATGAACTTGGCACGAGTTGATGCACTTGCGTGCTTCGGTTTTGGGAACAAGCACGGTGATACACCAAGATGAATCAAACACAAGTAAAATTGATGCACCTGAAGAGACGAAACTTTGAAAAACAAAAGCGATCTGCGTGTTAGTAACTGCATCTCGTTTCGTATATGTAACAAAACTACAAAGCCTTTGTTCACTTTTTTACAGAAATATTTTCTTCCGACTAAAATTTGTTTTTGTGTCCGCGGCGATGACACACCGAACTACGCCATGGAACACCTACGTGCATCTTGATGCTTCTCTGTGAAACACCTACGAGCATCAAAATTTTTCTCAGCATCCATGTTATAACGTACATACATCAAGAAACGACCTGCACCTTAGATTTTTTTTTCTTTGGGTTGCATAACAATATCCAAGTCGAAGCCTAGTGCGCTGAGACATAAGCAGTTATAGAATTGCGAAACAATGCAATTTCATTGTACTAGTGCACGCACCTTTACTAACATTACTCAAAAAGTTGTCAACGGATTTTCAAGACAATTACTGAAGCTGTTAATATTTTTTGAAAGATACAAATGATGAAATTTTCATGTTCATACAAGGAAAAATATTGGTCCAGGACCAATTTGAATTCTATGTTACTGCTGCCTTATCTGGCGGAGGTATGCCATTTCAGAGCGCTCCTGTTCAGAAGCTATTATAAATTATTCGTTAATTTTGACAATCAACAGGTGCTTTATAATGTACAATAAATAACGCCTAAGGAAATGTACATTGCTTCAATTAGAAAAGTCCACTGATTAAATTTATGTGCTCACATTAGTTTGTCACTTCCCTCTCGTTTGAAATAATACGATTTTGGTAGTAGAATTCAACTGCGTATCACTGCTAATATAGAGCTTCCGTGCCAGCAGCTGCGGTGGTTGAGCTGGAAATCTAGTAATAACTAAAGAATAATAACTAGAACATTCTCAGAGAGCCTATCTCCGCTCAGCAAGGCAGCGGTAACGAAAAATTCAAGTTGGCTCTGAAATAATGAGTTTCTTTGTATTAACACCAAAATATAATCATTTGTGTCTTTTGACAGTAATAACAGCTTCTCTAATTTTCTTGATGATCCGTTCATAACTAGCTTCTCTAATTTTCTTGAAGATCCGTTCATACTTTTTTGATTTATGCTGCTAACAAACGTTCTAACAAACATACAAATGGACAAACTAATCATCACCAACATTTACTCAATAATGTCTTGTAACATTACTAATAACTCCTGTCAATTTCATCATCATCATTAATCCTTAACTTTTTGAATTATAACGATGCTTGTATAGCATGTTGTTGTTATAGTTACGTAGGGGGTGGCTCCGGAGGGGTTGGTGCATGTGGCGGAAGGTATGAATAGGAAGGCAGGGAGTACAAGAAGTCAGCCACAGATAAAGGACTGTCCCATAGAGAGGTAGGAAGGAGGGCGGGACACTCAAACAGGTGGTTGACGGTGTCGGGTGCGCGGTGGCACTCGGGGCAGGAGTCCGAATCCGCCAGTCCGATCCTATGGCGGTATGACATCAGGGCAGAGCAGAAACCTGAGCGCAACTGTGATAGAGGGGAGAATAGCATAGCTCACACGAGCGTAGTTATGCACACAGCGACGCGCGGCAACTGTTGCACAGCGCATGGTCGTGCATTTTGTGATGGTGACGCGCACTGTACACCGATGCACGCACACAGAAATCGTCGTGAACGACGATAGCGCGACCGGGGTGCGTGTCTCTTACGGAAAAAACTACCTAAATAATAATAGAAATTTATCCTTCAGGAAGCTAAAAGAAGTTCGTAGATGCTTTAATAATATTTTTGATATTTTTGTGCATTTATTAAGATCGTAGGACATGTAGGACACTGTGGAGGCCCAAATGAAATAATTAAGAGACAATTAAAAATAGCTGCTGATAAACGTAGCTACTAGGTTTTTTGTACCGTCACAAGCCCATTTCCCATGATGCACAACAATTTGCCCCGCCCCGTGGGTTAACCTGTTGAGTTTCATCATCCTTGGCAATAGCTCATGGAAGGCCGGGGCGTAGGTCCCAGCTGCTCTTTGGGAATGGCCCTGTTGGTCCGTCTTCTGCCAGCTAGCTTATTTAATCGAATCCTATTCGAAAGGCTGCTAAAATGTAAATAAAACGATTGGCCAAAACGTTTGAATATTTAAAGACAAGTGGAATACATTTCTATAATAAAAGAACAGCCAGGGAAACAAGCTGCTGGGTCCACAATAAGCCAATTAAGCATCGTGCATTTCCCGCGTGGGCTGGCCTGTTTCTTCTGTTATAAGTTATTACTTCTTCAGCAGACACTAATGAGGACTAGGCCAAATATGCGAATGAGTACTGTGGGTGCAAGTCAACACACCACGGAACAAAGACACACCAAATACGACTTGCCACAAGTTACATCTACAGTCAGCTCAAAGTTAGAAACGTTACCATGTTGGTACCGCTTAACCAATAAAAATTGATCGCAAGAACAGCAAAGTAATGAACCCACGTGGACTTCCGCGCGCCAGGTAGCGGATGGCACAAAATGCTGTAGGTCAAAGCAAGTTCCATTACGGCAAGACGAGGGAAAACCTCCCAAGAAATAACCAAGAGTCGCCTCTGATCAATTTCAGAAGGCTCAGGAAAAGAAGGAAGACGGTCGACACTATCGGTCAACAGAAGTTTCGCACTCCACACCAATTGATTCGCATGCCACAGAGCCAGGGGCCTGATGCTCCTGGGAGCAGTAAAGCGCAATGGACGCGCTCGCGAGCGACCGGCGGCTGTTCTCTGACCCGGAGTTGTGTCGGTGAAAAAAAATAAAATAAAATAAAAGAAAGCTATGTGGACCAGATACCAAAAAATCGCCCTGTAGAAGAGTTAGGTGAGCGATAACAGGATAGGCGAAGCTGCAAACGGAAAACTAAACCAATTGACCCATCAAGAACAAATTCAAGAGAAGACGTGATATTTCAACTAATGCGTGTCGTGCCAAGTGCATAGCAGGTAAGCTTTGCTGCTGGATTGCCCTAGTCTATCCGGCAAAAAGAAAACCTGTTTTCCCGACGGAGGTTACAGCCGACACCAGGCAGTTCCACAAATCCAAGCCTCCAAAATGTCAGGTTGTGCACGTAGGGATTGTAGTGCAGAACTCTTTGTCGATCTCTACCGTGAACCAACGCTTACCCGTGATACCTGGGAAGGACTGGCAAGGTCCAGGAGGCGTCATTCACGCAATATATCTAGTGCAGAAGCGGTATTAAGCTTCGCGACCAGTCGGAGAGCTAGCAGCGAGTTATCACTACAGTGCACGTAACCGCTTACAACTGGTTCGTCAGATACTTTCAGTATGAATCCAGAAGTTTCCAAACTTGACAGCTCCTTCATTGCTAGTGGCGTTCTGAACATGACGGTGTATTTTATTAAAGAAACTTAGACCCCGAACATTTTATCAAACAAACTCACACCACGAACCGTGAAGCTATGATAATACTTCGTGGCTGTTACATCACCACCATTTCTGATCGGGATTCGAACCTCACCGGTGTGACCAATGCAGACCGAGAGTCTGGCAAGAATACGCCCATGACATCAACAGCAATTCCTTCTAAGATTATCCAAACACATTTGATTGTGAAGCGTTCGAATCTCCGTTGCATTGAGTACTTATAAAGATGGGCATGTGTTTCGTGATACTTGAAGTCTTGCATGCCACGGATTTTGGCAGTGAATGATCTCTGCATATTCTCGAGGCGCTTTAAGTCTTTTCATCTGCTTGGTATCCAAAAAGATGAATAGTATTCTATCCTAAGCTGTACGAGTTGTCTCCAAAATTATTATTAATATTATATTGGTATTGTCCCGTTTTTTTCTGAACTAAGACAATCAATAGCGATCTAAGATAATTTACTCGGTTACAGCCGGAACCACAACGTTGTGCTCAGGTGGCAAGAGATGAAGGACGAAAAGAGAAGAAGGCAGGAGAAAGAAGCGCCCGTGCGGACGGTCCCTTCTGTGGCCCTCCGCATGGGCGAGGTAAGAGCCCCGCAGAAAAAGTCGGTCACCTCGATCGGCGCCCCACCTCGCGGGACAGAAAGGAAATACAGAGAACCTACCTAACTCTACAAAACTAACCTTTTCAGCAGGAACTGCGGCCAGATGCTACATCCCCTGCGGAGAAGGCACTCGGGACCCTTGGGTGCGTGATGCCCAAACATATAGTAGCAGAGAAAGAGCCCACCACAATACGCCCCGGAGGGCAGTTGTTTCCATAAGGTGAGCATTATATCTGCCTTTCATGAAGAGAAGTTCGAAACTTCCTTCTGCTTCATTTCTTGCCTATAGTTACAGCTCTAGCCACACGCTATTCAAAAGTGGCATTGTCCTGCAATCTCACTCCAAGGTCTCTTAAAATTTTCTTTCGATTTCGCTATCACTCGTTATGTAGGATGTTGATTGGATGAGGGAGAGTTTTTCCCGTATCGTAAAAGTTAGAATTTTGTTTTGATGGTCATGTTGTTATCCGAAGACAAGCGAAAGCTGTTGCATAAATTTATTGCATTATTATTATTACATTGGTATTGTCCCGCTTTTTCTGAACTTAGACAATCAATAGCGATCTATGATAATTTACTCGGTTACAGCCGGAACCACAACGTTATGCTCAGGTGGCAAGAGATGAAGGACGAAAAGAGAAGAAGGCAGAAGAAAGAAGCGCCCGTGCGGTCGGTCTCTTTTGTGGCCCTCCGCACGGGCGAAGGTAAGAGCCCCGGAGAGAGAATCGGTCACCTCGATCGGCGGCTCACCTCGCGGGACAGAAAGGAAACATAGAAAACCTACCTAACTATACAAAACTAACCTTCTTAGCAGGAACTGCGGTCAGATGCTACATCCCTTGCGGAGAAGGCACCCGGGAGCCTTGGGTGCGTGATGCCCAAACATATTGTGACAGGGAAAGGGCCCGCCAGAATATGCCCCTGAGGGCTAAATTTACTGCACAGTACTCGCGTAAGTCACCAACTGCACTGTTGCAAATGAGAGGGAAATAGCAAATTTTGCATTGGTTTCTCATGTCATTGATCATAAGGAATAATACTGGACCAAACAACGTACCTTACGGGACTCTACTGATATAAAAACTAAAACAGAAAAAACGCTAGCAATGACAGGAAGATAGAGGGAAGATACGCGAGTACGGAGAAAAAAACGTTCCGAAGAATTACCAAGGGCTTAAGTAAGTTACGGTGTTTTCCTGGAAGCTGCACCTCCTCCCCCCTCCGAGTACAAAACGAGCGAGCTTAAGGTTCGAACAACACAATGCAAACTGAAGTCTGAACGAGCTAGGACTGTGAGCGAATTATTACGACTAGAGAGGCACTCTGAGAACGCATATCTCTGCCAAGAAATGTAACGCTAACGCAAAATCCAAACTGGCCCTGAATCCAGGATTTCTATATCATCAGCTAAATTGGGTCATATATTCTTCGTAAGATTTGCAGCAGCGCTGTAAACTTCTTGAAGATCTGTTCATAAATTTTCGAGTTATTTTCTGACAAGTAAAAAATTGAACTCAAAAACGGATGAATAAATCATCACAAAAGTTGATCGTTTGTGCCTCTTAACCGCCCTGACAGTTCCTGCGAATTTCATAAAGATCCGTTCATAACTCTTTGGGTTAGCTATATTATTGACATGTGGTAAAACAAACATACAGCCAAACGGCGTAGCTAATAAACGTTCACAAAAAAATTGATCAGTTGGTGCTCGTAACCTTGCTAATATTTCCTGAAAATCGAATAATAATAAGTTTCTGAGTTATGTTACCAAGAAAAACAGGCAGACATACAAACAAATGGTTGAACATATCTTTAGCAAAGTTAATCATTTGTTCCTCCCAACATGCCTAACAATAATAGGAACTTTCATCAAAATGCGTCCATTAACCAGACTACTTGATCTTGGTGACAGTCAGACAAACGCCGACAAGAACACAACCTCCTTGGCAGAGGTAATGATACCCCCGGGCGTCAAGGGTCGGGTGGGTCCCAGACAGACGCAACCCCAGGACGCCGAAACGAAACTAAAGGCTAAATCACACTAGCAACTTTCATTGACGCCATAGCCCGTCGGCCAACAAATGACGCTGCTACTCGGACGACTGACAGAGTACGGTACCTAGGGTGTGCGACGGATGAATGCTGCAGGTTTTATTATTGACGGCGTCGACGCGAACTTCGAGTAAGCTTCGATTCACGAAACGCCGCAATCAATTGACAGTTTTGGCATATAATTTGGGCATAAACAGTACAGCTTGCATGTATAAACACTTCGCGTGTCTCAAATAACGCAAGAGAAGCGAAAACGTTCCAAATATCCTATACTTTCACGGTATAGGACGCCACAGCCATGACGTTACAGCTTTCAACTTAGGTAAGTATTTTAGAATACGCGAGCAAATAAGAGTATGTTTCATGCTATAACTAAAAAATAATGGAATATTAGGACAGGTTGGTCAATCTATATGCCATCCGAAGATGCAAATTCTCCCTAGGCTATATTAGTTTATAGTGCGCTACCTTTGATTATGCAAATAGAATTTTTTTACCTAATTTTTCATGATTATTGTCTAACTTTGAAATATCAATATTAACCCTTTCGCTACGGAAACTTTGCTTTTTTTATGAGGTTCTATAAGAAGCTCCTAGAAGACACAATCATTGTAGTCACTTTAGCTCTCCTACAGTTCAGTTGATTCATAAAGAAAATACTATCACTGACTTCAGACGGGTTGTTAAATATGTTGTCCAACTTTCCAGAGCAGGAAACAACGCACCGGTTTTGATAATGAAAATTCTGATGCGGGACGTGCACGTACCGTTAGTATCGAAAGGGTTAACTAAATGTATGGCTAGGTTGCCAATATAAACAGCACTTGTAAAATAAATATTTAGCCGCTAGTTAAGTTTATCATACAATTTGCTTATTTACAAGATTTTTACTGTTACCTCAGATAATGCAAAAAGCTAATAAAAATGTCATAAAGAGGAAATAAATACAAGTGAACAGGAATATTTTTATTAAACGTCCAAAACCAAGAAATTATAACTAAAACAATTCAATAAACACTGAAATGTGTTCAGTAGTGGTAAACATAACAAGTTAATTTTGAACATGACAAACTCTATTTTTCATGATTTTTGTAAGGGGATTATCAACAGACTTTGTCAGGTTTGATATTTCAGATGGTGGAATAGAATCTACAGCTGTTTTTGCTGCATTCCACAGGCTTACTTTGCTCGAAAACTGCCGACCACCTTCATCGACCTTCCTTTTGATTATTGCCCAGAGGTTCTCAATGGGATTTAAATCGGGGCTATTTGCTTGCCAGCTCATAATCCTTTTTGATTTGAATCCTCCATCCGCAAGCTAGTTAGCAGTGTACCGTGCTCGGTGTGAGGGCGCGTTATTATGCTGAAACACCAATTTGGATCTGCGAGTGATAGTCTGCTCATCAAGCCATGGAATCAAGTTCAAGAAACTGGCAGTACCTTTCTGCATTCAGTTTAACTCCTTCTGCCACTTCAAATTGACCAATGAGGGTGTCACCTACTATCCCGGCCCAAAATATTACACCTCCACCACCTTGTTGAGGCTTAACCCCTGTCTGTTGAAATCGGTCATGGAGGTCCCATCCAGACGCCTATCCGTCTGGACCACCATGAGTGGCTCTGCATTCGTCAGTAAATATGACATTGGAGAAATCAGTTTTCATGTTCTCTTCAGCCCATTTGACCCTATTTTATGAGTTTCTGTTAGCAGTCGCCGTTTAATTGCCTTTTTCACTTTCCCTAGCTTCTGCAGAACCTCACATCTTTTCTTTTCATTCTTTCTGGGGCTCCTGCGTCTTCAAATATCGCCTTACTCATAAAAACTTGTTTTCTGGCGATAGAAACCTTCAAATGTCGCATATCCTAGGGGTGAATTTCCTCGTAGATGCTGTATCCGGAGTTTTCCTATTGACTTTACCTTCAATAGCATGAGCCTTAATTGTTCGGTAATCAGGCTGTAATTCGTTGGAACCTTCGAGTGTTGTCTTACCAGAAGCCAATAACGAGGTCACTTTGACCTTTTCTTCACTTTTTTAAACCGCATTTCTTGCCCATGGTGACTAGAGAGTGATGTTGCATAATCTGGAGTAACAGCAGAACCCCGTGCGATAAGCAAATGTTGCCAAAACGTGGGAAATTTTTCTGTTTTATTTTTCTATACTTGTTTTTATAGTTACAACATACCTCTGCACTAACTTACTATTAACATATTAAACGTTTGACACTTGTCTTGAAAAATAAGTAAAGAAATTGTATTTGCATAATCAAAGGTAACGCACTGTATAGCCAAATCTTCAAACAACTTAGTTTTGGCGTTTTACTACGCGAACCTCACGTGAAATTTTTCTATTTTGTAGACGAGAGCAGCAAGATATTGTAAGACATTTTACTGTCAATGGAAGATTTACTAATAATTTAAAGCTCATAATTTTGTTTCTGTCGTTCCAATGGAGAGTATACAGAACATAAATATACCTAACCTTTCGTACTGGCGTTAACAAATTATCACGCCCTACTGCTACGCCGCCTGTCGATGTTATGTTGCATCTAAACAGTTTTCTTATTCTGAAGTTCGACATAAACAATACTATAGTTTAAAATGCAGGTAACTGATTCAAGTACACTCGTAATTACAATCAATCTGCGTAGGGAATTTACGGTTATTTTGTAAATGATGTGGAGAACGTTTCACTTTGTACCAACGGTAAATGGCACAAGTGTGCAATGAAACGAGCTTGTAAATCAAATTTCACTGAACGATTGACAGGCTAAACGGAGCTAAAGTCGCTCGTGTGAACTCGCCTTCAGATGATATGATCAAAAATCATCATCTCCAGCTGACATGAATGCCTGCATATCTAAGCGGTCGAAACAGGGTTAGCCGTAATGAATTTGTGGCATTATTACAGTATATTCCTAGTTAGTCTCCCAACCCTCAGAGTACACTGTGATCCAAAGAGAAGAAGAAAGAAGGGACATAAAGAATGTCGAGAAAAACGTGGAACCCATGCACGAGTCAACGCGCATGAGAACAGCAAGCAGGGAAAGAAGAGGAAGAACATAAGAAAGCATCGTCAGTAAGAGTATGAAGATGAAAAGAAGCAAAGTTGGCAAGAAAGACAGACGTCCCGAAGGCCTAGCTAACGGCTAAGGTAACCTATACAATTCCGCTGGGGGCCCTGCTCCCCATAACATAGGATGGGCGAATCTATGCCCCCTAAGGGGAATGTGTGACATCCGAAGAACAAGCAGGCATGCAAAGTTAAAGTCTGTGTCCTAAGTAATCGGAAATTCACTTGTCCCAGAAGCGGATGAAACTGTTCGTTTTGGACTCTTGAAATAAGACGAAAAGAATTTTATAATTTGGTAAAAATTTTAGGTTTCAAAAGATGCGAATTATGTAAGCAGTTACTTCAAGCTCAACCGCTGTAAAAAACTCTTTCTTTAGTTTAATCGCAGTGTTGAATATCTGGTAATGAGCATGGAAGTCAACTAAGTCAACAATGTTTCTAAGTGCTAATTACGTTAAGCAGTCCGAGTCGCACTCCAAGGAATACTAGGACTAGGATTTGGACAAACCGCGGGTCCAGGAGTCGCCCGCAGTCACTCGACTCGGTACCCTCACTACAACGGATTACAATTAAGACAACGTACCGCCATCGGGCAGCAAAGATTCGGCCTCCTGCAGGAACTCGGCGAGGTAGGAGGAGAGGTGCGCCCCGGCAGCCTGGACGGCCTGCAGCAGCTGCACCAGCGACGTCTTGAGACGCAGCGTCAGCCGGTCGGCAGAGGCGGCGCTGCCGGGGTCCTGTACCTGCTGCCACTTGGGGAGCAGTCGGGCTTCGGTGCAGGTACGGAGCAGCAGGTAGGGTACATCTGTGCGCCCAAGATATTATTAAAAACCAGTCATTTGTTCACGAAGATATTAAAAAAAACAGCTGTTTATAACACGTTGGTCGCGATGTGTGTCATGTATGGTTCACGGTGACATAATATCTACTACCTGTCCCATAAACCAGTTATTTAACACGTGGGTCGTCAGGTGCGCCATGAATAGCTACGTCTACACTTGTTCAATTTTCCTTTCAATTTGCGCTTCAACTTTCAATTCAATTATCCACTGACGCATGCCTTAAGTTGCATAGAAACAGGCATTTAGGGCTTGTCCACATCTGGTCGTCAGTTCTCTTTCAACTGTCTCGCTGAGTGGCGCACGAAAGAAATATTAATCTGTCAATATTGCATGTGCTCCTATGAGAAAAGTCTTTCTTTGATTGCTTCTGAATGCGTACCTAGATAAACCAGTGCATTTTTATAGTGAATAAAGTGGCCAACAAATAATGACATAGCTAATGGATAAAGGCAATATATAATAAAAGTTATGAAGCCACAGCAACAGCTTTAACCATATATACATGCTGCTAACGCGAAACTCGGATGGACACTGAATTGTTCAGTTTCTGACTACCTACTATCCTAAGAAACCATGTTGCTATAGGTTTACACACGCCAAATGAAGTGCAAGCAGTGTTGGTAACTCACAAGTTGAAATAAAAAGTGCACGGTTTCCCACCAGTGGGGGGGGACTTCCTGCTTCTTCGAGTTCCTCTCACGAATAGAGGCATGCGTCCTGAAAACTACCATTCAATAGCGCATGCATCCTTGTAATTAACTCCGCCAAGGAGGTTATGTTTTCGTCGTGTTTGTGTGTTTGTTTGTCTGTCACCAATATAACTCAAAAAGTTACGAACTGATTTCAATGAAATTTACAGGGATTGTTAGGAGGAACAGATGATTAACTTTTGGTAAAGATATGTCCATCCGTTTGTTTGCCTCATTTTTATCGATGCCATAACTCAAAAAGTTATCGATGGATTTTGATGAAATTAACATGAGTTGTTAAGTATATAACAAAGAGTATATGACCAAATTTTGGTAATGATCCGTTTGTTCGTTCGTCACTGTTTTTAATTTTATGCTTGTTAGCACAATAACTCAAAAAACAATTAATAAATCTTTATGAAATTTATAGGGGTTGTTAGTAACGTTAAAAGACATACATGATCAAATTTTGGTGCAGATCGGTTTTTTCGTTTGTATGTTTGACTTATGTTTGTCATAACGTTTGTTAACACTATAACTCAAAAAGTCATAAACGAATCTTCAAGAAAATTGAACAAGCTGTTATTAATATGAAAAGGCACAAATGATTAGATTTTGGAGTTTATACAAAGAAAATTATGGTTTCAAAACAAATTTGAATTTTTTGCTACCGTTACCTCACTTGGCGGAGGTATGCGCTCTCAGAGTGCTCTAGTTACGCATGGGCACCGCCTTTCAACACCCTGTGCGCTTGAACAGAAAATTGAACAAGTGTAGACATAGCTACCTTACGGTACCTACAGATACACAAACTAGCTACCAGCTGCTTGTAGTGTAAATTGCGGGGGTGTGAAGTTAGTTATAGTTAGAAAGTTTATGCCTCCGTTTCCGAGCAGAACGATATCACAGAGGAAAGAGCAAGGGACACACAGTAGCGGCCATAATGGTTCGGACACCTAAAACCCATCAGAAAATCTTTAAATACTTCACTATTATGGAATTCATTGAAGTGTAATTTTACACTAGTTGAGCAACATGTCATAGCTAAATTGTGCTAAAATTTCAGCTGTTCAGGATGAATAAAAGAAAAGTTGCAAGCAAATGAATTATAATAGGAAGAATTTAATCTTGACAAAAAAGTTTGTGACACTTCATTTTTTACCTTTTATTTAAGAAAAAGCCAATGTTGCCACACAAAGAGTTATGTAGACTGGGTTAAACACACTTGCAGTCATTGTCGATGCAACATCCGCTCTATCAACATACCTCGGGGAGTCCCTACACCTTCTTCTAATCGTGAGTTAAAAAAATTTGGACAACCTTAGAAAATAATAAACACATGAAATGAGGCTACAAATACAAGCTACGTTATGAATTTACCTTTTTAGCACTTTGTACTTTTTGTGGTACCCTTTACTGTCGATAATAGCTTAACATCGTCTACCACAATAGCTGACCAAATTGCAACAAGGAGCGTTATCTTGCATATAAATTGGTTTATGAGTTGAAGAGGCTTTGAAGATCGGCACTTTTTGTAAAAGTTCCTTGTATACCAGCGCGTTTACTTTTCCTTGCAGACGAACTAAGGGACCCGTGCCGCGTGCTGAGATCATACCGAAGACCAGAGCGCTTCTGCCGCCAAACTTTACACTTGACGCAATTTTTGGACAATTTTTCACCAGTTGAACGATGAACAAATTTTTTTCCATCGGAGCCAGATAAATTTAATCTAGATTCATCGCTAAATTGAACCTTAGACCAGTCATCTTGGGCCCAAAGAACGTGTTTTGCTGCATAATTCATCCGAGCATTTCTATTCTTATTGCTAATTGAAGACTTGATACCTGGAGTTCTCGGATGCAAGTCTGCTTCTTTTAGGCGGCGTGAAACTGTTTTAGGCGGCGTGAAACTGTCTTCCTAGACACCTTGATTCCATCCGTATCACTAGTTTCACGGGAAATCTCTGCTGCGGTCTTAAACCTATTCTTTGACAATCTAAGCAACACACTATCTTCTCTTCTCGGGGTTTTGCATGGTCCACCACTTGAAACACCAGCGGTACTTAAACCGTTCTGGTCATATTTAGTCAGCACATCACTAACCACACTTTTAGGTTGATTGACTTTATCTGCTATTGCCCTTATTGTAAGTTTATCATCGACGCAATTTCACGATTAATTCACGAATAGAAGAAGGTGTAGGGACTCCCCGAGGCATGTTGATAGAGCGGATGTTGCATCGATAATGACAGCAAGTGTGTTTAACACAATCTACATAACTCTTTCGGCGACAAATTTGTTTTTTCTAAAATAAAATGGAAAAAAATGAAGTGTCCAAAGTTTTTTGTCCAGACTAAATTCTTACTATTATAATTCATTTACTTGTAACTTTTGTTTTATTTATCCTGAACAGTTTAGATTTTAATACAATTTAGCTATGACGTGTTGCTCCACTCGTGTAAAATTACACTTCAATGCCTTCAATAACATTGAAGTATTTAAAGATTGTCTGATAAGTTATTAGGTGTCCGAACCATCATGGCCGCTACTGTATAGTATGCCAAGAGAAACGGGGAACTCATGCACGAAGGTATGCCCACAAAGGACTGACGAGCATGGGAATAGCAAGTCGGGGAAAGAAGAGGAAGAACAAAATAGAGCATGAGCAAGTAGGAGTATGAAATCAAGAAGGAAGCAAAGTAGGCACGAAAGAGAGACGTCCCGAAGGCCCAGCTAATGGCCGAGGTAACCTAACGAGCCTCCTGGGGTTGCATGGCCCCATAGCAAAGGATGGACGAACCTAAACTAACCTAACCCTATGACTCTGGCCTATGGTCCGTCCTATGCCCCCTGAGGGGATCGCGGGGCTGTAGAGACCAGTTTACACGAAAGTCAGACGAATGCGTGCTAGCAGCTAACTTTCGGAACGTGTCGTTATACAGTATGTTACCTTTGATTATACAAATACGATTTTTTTCCCTTTATTTTTCAAGAAAAGTGTCTACCTTTGAAATATCAATATTAACTAAATGTATAGTTATGCTGCAAATACAAACAGCACTTGTAAAATAACTATTTAGCCATTTGCTAAGCTTATCATACAAGAACTTATTTACAATTTTTTTACTGTTACCTCAGATTATGTAACAAGTTAATAAAAACGTCATAAAAAGGAAATAAATACAAGTGGGCAAAACTAAGAAATTATAACTAAAACACTTCAATAAATAAATAAGTGTTCAGTACTGGTAAACAAACAAGTTAATTTGAACATGGCAACCTTCATTTTTCAGGAGTTTTTAAGGCGATTATCAACAGACACAGTCAGGTTTGGTATTTCAGATGGTGGAATAGAATTTGCAGCTGTTTTTACTGTATTCCACAGGCTTGCTTTGCTCGAAAACTGCCAACCACCTTCATAGACCTTCCTTTTGATCATCGCCCAGAGGTTCTCAATGGGATTTAAATCGGGGCTATTCGCTGGCCAGGTCACAATCTTTTTTTATTTCTATCCTCCATCCGCAAGCCAGTAAGCAGAGTACCGTGCTCCGTCTGAGGGAGCGTTATCGTACTGAAATACCAATTTGGATTTGCGTGCGATAGTCTGCTCATCAAGCCATGAAATCAAGTTGGCTTCAAGAAACTGGCAGTACCTTTCAGCATTCAGTTTAACTCCTTCTGCTACTTCAAATGGACCAATAAGGGTGCCACCTACAACCAAGGCACAAACCATTACACCTCCACCACCTTGTTGACGCTTTAGCCATGTCTGTTGAGGTCGGTCATGGAGGACCCATCCATCTCTAACATCAAGAGTAGCTCTGCATTCGTCAGCAAATATTACATTGGAGAAATCCGTTTTCATTTTCGCTTCAGCCCATTAGACTCTATTTTCTTACGAGTTTTTGTTAGAAGTCGACGTTTAATTGCCTTTCTTACTTTCCCTAGCTTCTGCAGAACCTCACATCTAGTCATTCTGCTCAGTATTGGAGTTCCAGCGTCTTCAAACATCGCTTTACTTGAAGAAAGTTGCTTTCAAGCCATAGAAACCTTCAAATGTCGTACATCCCGAGCAGTTAATTTCGTCGTAGAGGCTCTATCAGGAGTTTTCCGGTTGACCTTAACGTCTTTCAATTGCATAAGCCTTAATTGCTCGGTGATCACGCTGTAATTCCTTGGAAACTTCGACTGTTGTCTTACCAGAAGCCAATAACGAGGTCACTTTGATCTTTTCTCCACTGGTAAGACCGCTTTTCTTGCCCATGTTGACTAGAAAGTGATGTTGCGTAATCTGGCGTAAAAGCAGAACCCCATGCGATAAGCAAATGTTGCCAAAACGTGGGAAATTTTTCCGTTTTATTTTTCTCTAATTGTTTTTATAGTTACAATATACTTGTGCACTAACTTACGGTACTATTAGCAAACATGTTAAATTTTTGACACTTATCTTGAAAATTAAGTAAAAAAATTGTATTTGCATAATCAAAGGTAACATAGGCTACTGTACATGTAGCTAGCATTGTAAGCACACCTGTGTGTATAAGAAAAAAAATTAAATATGAGTCGTCCGATTACGGTAGTTTGCGTACACAATGGAAGAAGTCGGGTTTTAGTACCGATCTTTCATTAAATGGAGAATGAATTGGATAGCAGAAAACTAAGTACTTTTCTGTTGATTAGACGGGTAGAGCACAGCAACAAAGTCGTAATATCAGCTGAGAGACTTTATGCATTTGAGTGCTGTGTGAGCCCAGATTTAGAAAACCGCTATATATACTAGCTCCAACTTCCCAGGTTTAACGCTTTTCACAGCATTATGTATTCAACAGGCATTACAAGCAGCAACCTGTTCCCATAAACCTACAATAAATTCGGCCACCGGGCTGGCTCCTAGCGCCTATTGTACCCATTCAAAACTTTCTCAAATGACGCTACCGTAGACCGCAACAGTACTTGACTCTTAGGTCTGACGCTGGCGGCCAAAAGTCGGCAACAAAAAAATGGGATTTTCTCAAAAGCTATTCTTTTCCAGTGTTCCCCCTATCTAATACTGAAAAAAAATTCCAAGGTACCCAACATTTTTTCCGGAGAAGGTATCTTGGATACGGCAGGGATGCACTTGGGCGCTTGCCTGCATGACCGTGTCTGGACATGTTCATAATAGCTCTTGAGAAAATCCCATTTTTCCCATTCTGGCCGCCCGCGTCAGAGGCCACTTGGACATAAGAGTCAAGTACTGATGCGGTCTATAGTGCATACTAATACGAAATTTACAGTTAGTTCGGGCAAGAACGGGGGAAAGCTTTTCTTAAGCTTGCTGTGACCCAAAAACAAGCAGAAAGAAACATTACGATGGCAGGAAGACTGTGAACCTTTGTATGGGAAGAAGAAACAGAACTGCAAAAGAAAGGTCGCAAATGGAACGTCACAAGGAAAACGCAGGCAGCCCAGTGGTTCCGGGAAAAAAGCGCCTCGAATATTCCGGTCACGATTAAGTCGCCTCCAAATTCTTTTCAAAGTGCAAGTCCTACAGGATGGATGTAAAACTAATTAGAGTGGCGCATGGAACATTTGATACCCCCTCACTAACTTCCCCCCCCCAGGGTGAGCAGCAAAATGATATCATCTAGAGAAAAAATCACACTACTGCTCCCTCTACTCTAACCTAATGTAGCTCCACTGCACTTTTTTTTAATAAAATATTAGTTAGATTAAGCCTCCCAATTATAAGTATTATAATATATGTATACTTTGAAATAGCTCAAGCTTCCGTTTCAACAACAATCGCGATCTAACAGAGGGAGAAGCAAGGAACAAATAATATGACGATAAAAATGGAGAACCCATGCACGAAGGTATTCCCACACAGGATCAACGCGCATGGGAAAAGCAAGTCGGCAAAGAAGAGGAAGATCAGAATAAAGCATGAGCAAACAAGATTATGAAAATTTAAGGAAGTAAAGTGGGCACGACAGACAGACAACCCGAAGGCCTAGCTAATGGCAAAGGTAACCTATACGAGCCTCATGGGGTTGCCGCGCCCCATAACATAGGATGGGCGAACCCAACTAACCTAACCCTATGACCCATCCTATGCCAAGAACTTACCAATGATCTGAGAATACCCGCCAGGGAGCAGAACGTTGTTGTCATGCCGGTACGATTTCACGAGGCAGAGCAGCATTTTGTGCACGAGCACAAGTCGCTGCTTTGGTAGGCTTTCTCCATCAGCAGCTGGGGTCGCGCCATATGAAGGTACGTTTCTTGAAGTCAAATCTTCTTCCACTGCGCTCATCCCATCTAAAGATTGGTCTTCCGGTGAAACATCCAACTCAGCTTCAGCTTTGATTTCTGCCAGATTTCGAAGCAAGCTAATGCTTAATCTAGACGAAGATCCCTCTGACATTCTTGCAGTGGACAGTCCAGAATAAGTGTCATTAAGAGATTTCCTTGGCCAACCAGATGATTTGGTGTCATAGGAACAAAGCCGGCCTTTTCTTTGATTAACTTTCGCTCGAGGAGTAGATGTTTGGGACGGTATATAACGATTTCCTCTTCCAACATGAACAGCACGATCGGCAGGAATGCGACCTTCAGCAGGGGATATTCCTCCAGTAACGCATTCAGACTTGTTATGAGATTCAGTAAGAACAGAAGTAATGGTGTTGCTACTAGTAGCCATACCTTTTGTGGGCGAAATTACAACGTCGGAAACAGCGGAGGAGTTACCCCCAGTTGCCACAGGGGAATATTCACCAGACGTTACATCCGACATTTTTTCTCCGGAATTGTCGGAATACTTAGCGCGCGGTCGTGTTGTCTCCGCTACTGAAGAATCACGAGCACCAGAACGGTTGCTATCATCCGTGGGTGACAAAGTGCTAAGCGTTCCTGCTGATGCTGCACAATCACGAGCACCACCACACTGCCGCAGGAATACTTCAGTGGATGAGCGGGTGAGGTGATCATCATCAGAGGGGCTGATGAGCAGGCGATCGATGACGCGTTGGCAGGTGAGCAGCTTGACAGAGACGTCGTCGGAGCCGCCAGACCACGCAATGGCTACGGTGGTAAATTCGAGACGCTTATTACAATAGAAAAAGAATGTACGAGGCAGTGCGTTAAAAATGCAAACCCAGGCTTATCGTATATTAGGCTTATCACATACCTATATTTTAGGAGGGTGCATTTGAAGAAAGGTGGTAATCAAGCTATGTGTACGTACTTCTCTCACAGACGTTAAGAGACATGGAAGTTCACATCACAGATGACAGGTTGAAATATTTAACACATAAATCGGGTTTGTTCCTAAGTTATTCAATATACGCTGTACCTCACGCACCACACTGTTCCTTATCATAAAACGAGGAATGTTCTATATGCGAGAAATAAAATAAATGATGTAAAGACAATCTGTAACACTAGCTAGCAGAATTTATTCAAGATATTAACTGGCACATAGTAATCTGAATGGGATTTGAAGTAGAACAATGCATAGATATGTGAACATTATTAAAGTCTACGATAATTTATCCAAACAGTACATAATTTAACTGCAAAATTGGCCCACTATCTATCCTTCAGCTCAAATCTACCGGCTACACTGGGCGTGAGTAGCTTAAGTAGTTACTGCACCAGCAGTAAAAAGAAAAAACACTCACAGGTGCAAATGTCGACGGTACAACATAGCAGACCGGCAGCAAGCAAGGGAGGTACGGCACGCAGCGCCAACTGCTGCTGAGAGAGCAGTTCCGTCGACAGACCAGGCAGAGGCTGTAACAACAGCTGCTTTAGCTAACAGCCACTACTACCTCCGCCAAAGAGGTTATGTTTTCGTTGAGTTTATCTGTCAATATGTTTCTCACTATGGTAACTCAAAAAGTTAAGGACGGATCTTTACGAAACTTACACGGACTGCTAAGCGAGTTGATAGTAACAGATTATTAGCTTTTGAAGATCCGTTCAACCATTCGTTTGTCTGCCTCTTTATTCTCAGTACCAGAACTCAAAAAGCTATGGACAGATATTTATGAAATTTACAAGAGTTGTTAAGTACATCGCAAAGAGTAAATGACAAAATTTCTGTAATGATCTGTACGTTCGTCTTTGTGTTTGGTTTATGGTTGTCAGCAAAATAACTCAAAAAGTTATGAACGAATCTTTATGAAATTCACAGGAATTGTTAAAAGTGTCATAACACAAATAATCAAATTTTGGTGACGATCGGTTGGTCTGTTTGTATGTTTGATAAAAGTTTGTCAGAATGTCTATTAGCAGCATAACTCGAAGGGTTATGAGCAGATCTTCAAGAAAATTCAAAAAGCTGCCATAATTATCAAAAGGCCCAAATGATTAGATTTTGGTGCTCATACAAAGGAAATCATGGTTTAAAATCAAATTTGAATTTTTCATTACAGTTTTTGTACTTGGCGGATGTATGTGGACGTATTGTCATGAACCAATAAGACCTCGGTTTCTCGGAGGAATATCATTATTTGAAAGGTCGCTTATGAAGTATAAATACACTTGTCCTACAAAACAATGGGACATGTACGTAGAGAGCAATATAAAACCACTGTATGGGAGTGTTCCCAAAGTGGATCAATGATTACCCTCGCCAAAGAAATTATGTTTTTGTATGCGCTTGTCTATCTGCCTATTTGTCTCTGTCTGTCAGCAACATAACTAAGAATTTCTAAAGAAATCTGCATGAAATTCAAAAGGATTTTTAGATATGTCAGGAGGAACAGAGGATTGGGCTTATTATTTACCCGTACGCCCCTAAAGTTGATACATATGATATACTAGTGTGCCCGCGCTGCCATAAAATGACAGCGAAAAGTTTGTGTTGATCCTGCTCCATTAACTACGCTTTCCTTCGAGTGTCCCGAGCCATCATTATAAATAGCGGCAGTAAGTTAGCCCTACAGGAAAACCCCCGTTGTATCCTGTGCTTGTTACTGTTCAGAAGACTTCTAAATGAAAATTCAGCATTCTGCCTAAAAAAAAGTGGACATACAGTATATTATGAGGCGTAGTTCAGTGACATCAGCCGTAGCACCGTTGAAGAATGAACATGTCCAGACACGGTCATGCAGGCAGGCTCAGGTCCCTCAGCTGGAGCGCCCAAGTGTGACCCCCGTATCCAATATACCGTCTTCGGCACCAGAATTTTCGACTATCTAATTTGTTGAAGCGTGACAGAAAATCGACAGATAAATACACACCAGTCTTTATTGTACTGCAGATGTTTCTTAATAGATTGAGACGTCCTCAATCCAAAAATCACAGCCATATTTTAGGGAAACACTTAGTTTTCGATATATTTGACTTTGAAGTTCTATTTTTCCTAATCTAATATTAACTGAAGAAAAACATTTCAAGGTACCCAACTTTTTCCCCCAAAGTGGCAACATTACTATTGATTAATAAAAGTAGGTTTTTGGTAATAACTAAGGTTAGGTTACGTAAGGTTAGGTAAGATTAAGTAACGTAAGGTTAGATTAGGTAAGGTTAAGTAAGGTAAGGTTAGATTAGGTAAGGTTAGGTTAGGTAAGATTAGGTTAGTTAGCTACCACAAAAAAAACTTTAACTATGAATATTGCAGTTGCCTCGTTTAGAAAAAAAAATGTTGGGAACCTTGGAATTTTTTTCTCCAGTATTAGATAGAGAAAAATAGTATTTCAAAGTCAGATATCTCGAAAAGTAAGCATTTCCCCAAAGATGGTGTTATTTCTGGATTCAGGACGTGCCAATCTATAAAGAAACATATCATATGTATCAACTTGACTGGACGTAAGGGTAAATAATAGCCGAGGATTGCTTTTGGTGAATATCTGTTCAACCAACTGTTTGTTTATTTATTATTTTTTTGACAACCTAACTCAAAAAGTCACGAACGGATTTACATGAAATTACATCAACTGTCAGGAGTGTAATGAAGAGCGAAGAAATTTTATTGATGACCTGCTCATGCGCTAGTCTGTTGATTAGGAACTTAACTCAAAAACGCATGAACGAAATTCGCATGAACTATTAGAAATGTTACAAGGAACAAATGGATTAATTTTGGTAATGATCTGTTCTTCTGTTTGCCCCTCCCTTTGCCTTTCTACTTGCCTTGCTAGGAATCACAAGAAACAAATGATTAGGTTTTGGTGGCGACCAAAAGAAAATCCTGGATTAGCGATCAACATGAACTTTTATTAGCATTGCGTTGCTTGGCGGTCTGTGCTGTCAGAACGCTTCTCTTGTTCTTATATTGAAACGGTCAATCCTCCGCCTCCACAACAAAGGCGCTCTAACAGATGAAAAACTGAGGGGCATTTAGAATGTAGGTAGAATCGCGGAATACGTGCTCGAGGGTGTTCAACACACAGGATCAACGCGCATGCGAAAGCAAGTCATGAGAGAAGAGTATAGTGCTAGGTAGGTGCATGAAAATTGAGGGAAGCACAGTGGACACTATGGGAAGACATCCCAAGGCAGAAGTCAGGCTAAGGTAACCTTGGGCTTCGCACAGTTGCGTTACGCTCCTAACAGAAAATAGGCGAACCTAACCTAACGCCTTATCACAAGGGCGAACATAGCCCGGGAAACACGGGACTTTGCTAGGCAGGCGACACATATTGTCCACAGTCTTGCAAACGTGCGCTGTTGCCAAAGGTTTGCTCACAGCGCGAACTTTGCCTCCTGAACAGCAAATACTTCCAGGTTAGCGTCTTACTTGTTAACCCTTTCTAATTCTTGTAAAATAGTTCTAGCAGGTAAGGCACACAATGACTCGCAGATTTTCTGCACCATGTAACCATATTTCAATGAATAGAGTGTTATAGCTGCCTGATGGTCAACGACCTTGAAATTCCCCAGAACATTGCCGACTCGTGTTAAAGCACAGCAACGTAAGGCGTAGGGTTTGCCAGAGGTTCTGTTCGCTGAACTTGGCCCGCCCGTGTAATGGGTCCCACAGTCTATGCCCAGGGAGGAATATATAAAAAATTTTTGTTCACTTACAGGCTACACAAAGCACAAGATGGACGAACCTAACTCTACAGCCGACTCTATGCTTCCTTTAAAGGGGCAATGGAGCACTTTTCTTCTTCCGCTAACACGTTTGGCGAAGACGTACCTGATATTGGAAAAACGGCAAGCGTCTGGTGACAAGGCTGGCGACCACACAAGCCGCCTGTCGCTCGTAAGAGCCGCCGTCTGAGCTGGTGGTGAGGTGGAGCAGCAGCGAAGTGCCAAGGCTGCAGACACACCAAGCTTCTCCGGGGGTCACTTGCGCCGTGGCATCACCAACTGTCCATACTGTTGAGAGTTATTCCTATAATAGACTTGTCTATTTCGGAACTATAGAGGCAGCATGAAGTACTCTTCTCCAGATAAATTCTTCTCAAAAGCCTTCAGCCTTTTCATGAATAAATGAAAATACCTACCTAGCAATTTCGCAGGGTTAGCAACACTCGAAATGCCAATAGGTACGATGGGCCTGGAATGTTTAGCAATATTTCGTAGCTCTTCAGCCGACACTTCCTCTGAATAATTTACAAAAGTGCCGTTCAGCACTACTAGGCGCTATATCTTTCACCCCTAAAGTGCCTATTTAAAACTTTTATTTTTCTTCAAGTTGCTTTGCTTACATCGCACAGTATAGGCACTACTGACCTACTGCATACTACGCATTATTCAAAACATTATCTGTAGCAACTTGAATTCCTGTGGTACAACACTACGACTGCTACCTACTCTTTCCCAATACACTATTTTCTATTCTATGCTGTCTGTCCGCGAAATAAAAATAAGCATTATCAAGTGCTCATTACAGTAACTTGTACATATTTTTAACATACATAAGAATTCGGGGCAAAATATACGTTACATGGTCTACAGTATGTTCTTGATACGTTCACCGATATTAGGTACCTTACAAAATTCCACCAGCGATTGAAAACAACTGCTGGTATACTATTGCATGTATCCCATAGACACTATGACCATTTTGACACCTTCATCAAAAATCCCTATAGAATAGCATCACTGTTTGCTAAAAGCTGGTTCATACGTTAGTCTTTCGAACGTGTGCTTGAAGCTAATCGTCAGAATGCGTTACTAGGTTGTTTAATTGAACCGCAGAAAAGTGCAGAGTTTTTTGAGTTTTAACCTATCATGAATATGAAGGGATGACCGAAATTTTGCTTGTACCATGTGCCTCGGCCAATAGGTAATTCAGCAAATATTTTGGTTGGCACAGAGTTGTGTTTACAGGACAAAATACCACTTTTGTGATAAAAAGCAGTTTATGTAGCAGACGGGCCCAGCTTCTAGACCAGTAAATAGATTACCTCTCTGGAAGAGTTAGCATATCATCAAGATGTAAAATTCTAGAGGAACTGGACAAAATAAGACTGAATAACCCAAAAATAGTTGAAAAATTTCGCCATTTCTCTCGCGGAGAGTTAAGGATCCTTAACGG
>LQNS02277999.1:2265417-2281673 GCA_001587735.2 Parhyale hawaiensis
AGCTGTGACCGCACGTAGCAAATTTACATCACATCGACGAGTCGAAGTGTTTTAGGTGTGGGGCCTCAGACCTTCGTATATGGTTTTCTTGAACATATCGTATTTTTTCGATTTATTTCATTCAGTTTCCCGATCAAGACTGGTCAGCTAGTTGAGCTGTAAAATATCGATAAATGTTGTCACCAAGTACAGAAAGTTCCAGAAATAGGCAAACTGTAACTGTGATTTCTCTCGCGTACAGAATTGGCTATAATGGTGCTTATATTTGTTGGTAAGGAATATATATACTCTGTGAAGAGTACTGTGAAGTGAATATGAAGTGTAAATAAGGCTTCAATCATGAAAAAGAAGTTAAATTGAGTCACCGAAAGGGAAAAGAGTTGGCGCTAGCGTTGTGAAAGTTTCCACCAACATGCACTGCAATTTTCTATAGTTAATTGCTAAAGTAGTATACATTATCTTAATTTTTTATACGCTAGAGATAAATTTTGCTATTTAAGACGATTTTTCTGGTGAAATTAGTCAAAATACTCCTAGGCTGCTCAGCCATAGATTCATCGATGACGACGTCACTTTTTGGCGCTAATTTCTCGTGAGTCCTCCCGTTACGCTCTTTGCTTCCTGATCACTGTGGTTTCTCTTGCGTACAGAATATAACGCTGTTTATACAGGGTGTTACAAAATTCTTAGTACAAGTATCGGCTACTAGTAGAAAGTATCAATATAAACACTTCAACAAATAAAAAAAAATCGAAAAACGCTTGGTTTGCGAGATAATCGTGTAAATAATGAACGCTGATTATTCGTTACCTACATGCAATCTGCTCAATAATACACACGTGGGCAGTTCTAATACTCAACAACAAGAGATAGCTTTTATCAGCAAAGATCTCATTACAGTAATTGTTCAAAATCTTTACCATACTATGAACATTGATACAAGCACGAAACCTTCGTCGAAGGGAGTTGCGTACGTTGCCAAAGATTCTATGGATCTCAGCGATATCTCCAGCACCAACTACAATGCGGGCGACAAGGTCTTCTTCCGACTCGACAGGTACTTATCATATAGCCTCACAAGAAAAAATCTAGCCAGCGGAAACAGATCGGGTGATCTTGGAGGCCAGGACACATGCAGCACCATTACGACCAATCCATCGATTTGGAAATTAAAGGTCGAGAAAATGTCTCGCATTCAGAGCATAAAGTGCCAGAGCTCCATCGTGTTAAAACTAAAGTCTTCTACGAATACGCGATGGCCCATCGCCCAATAAATCTGGAAGGACTTCTTCAAGAAAGACTCTGCAAACATTGCCAGTGAGAAGCTTTTGCAAAATGTATGGGCCAATGATTTGATTGTGAACGATACTTGCTCAATGCCCTAACAATGGCAGGGAAGCGATGCGGTTGGCGATGTTGACGGATCACATGAGGGTTGTTTTGTTGCCATACGTGAAAATTAGGAACATTAAAAACTTCATCACGGGTGAAGGTAGCTTCATCCGTGAACAACACATGTTCTGCTAAATGGGGATCTTCTAACTCCTGATTCAAAAATGTGGGAAGTAGACCCTGCACTCTCTGGAAGTGATACGGATGATGATTATTCCGGTTCAATAAGCGCCACATTGCAGTATGATCTTGAATTCCCATAAATTTTCTAAGCACATTATTTCAAAAACTGAACGTTTTTCGAATTTTTTATTTATGAAAATGTGTTCATATTTATAGTTTCTACTAGTAGCCGAAGTTTGTACCAAGAATTTTGCAACAACCTGTATTTTTTGACAAAGATTAAGAACCCACATATGAAGGCCTGAGATCCCACACTCAAGTACTTCGATTCGGCGATGTGACGCCATTCGGCTACATGAGGTCACGGCTAATGCCGATGCCACACGCTATCCAAAAGAACGAGTATTCGAGTCTTGCGCGCGAAATCGACGTCTAAACACCTGCACACTCCAGCCTCAGCGCAAAATTCTGGGATAGAGCATGCAGCATTTTTGCACTTGATACACTGGGCAAGTACGCAAAATTATGTCAACAAACCGCCATCGTGCGCCACGCGTTACGCCCAGAGACATCTATCGAAGGCTAAGGCGTTCAGTTCGCTTTCGGAGCCGCAACGGTTTTTTTTATTTTATCACAAGATCCGACTTTATATTACTTTTGAAGGCACTGGGTGGAATCTATTATACTATTCTGCTCGTCAGATGTATTTTTATCGTGGTGTTTAGCCCGTAGTCGTGATAACGTTGTTTAGATGAACGGAGCTCAAAGTTTCATGACCAACGGACCACCTTGCGCAAAAAATTTTGCGCGTTTGCGAGAGCTTCCTCACCTTTTGGCTAGCATGTGTCACAGCCATAAATTTTACTTTAGTTCCATTGAGTCCTCCCGTCACACTCCTTACTGCCTGGAGTCACCCGAAGAGTCCGTTACCTTATTTACCAGTGCACAAGAACCCCCAAGGTCCGTGCGATTCGAACACTTCTACCAAGTATCCTCCAGTTGAGCGGAGACCTCACGACTAGATCCAGCCACGCGAAGAATTAACTGTACTCAAGTTATGTTAGTCATAGGAAGTTTAAGCCTCTGTTTCCGAGCAGAGCGATATCACAGAGGATAGAGCAAGGGACATATACTATGCCAAGAGAAATGGGGAACCCATGCATGAAGGTGTTCCGACATAGGAACAGCGCGCATGAGAACAGCAAGCCGGGAAAGAAGAGAACAGAATAAAGCATGAGGAAGTAGGAGTATGAAATCGAAGAAGGAAGGAAAGTGGGTACGAAAGAGTCATCCCGAAGGCCTAGCTAATACCTGAGATAATAGATGAAGCTACTCAACTCCGGTACGAAGTACAACGAAATTCTCTTCTGAAAATTCATTCTTTTACTGGACCGAAAGCCAGCTCGAATCAGTATATAGTTCCAGTGTGTTGGTGGATCATAGTCAACACGTATTTTCTAGACTTGAGTGCTTGCTAGATTAATATCGCCCATATTCTTGTCGCAGCGCAGTACTGAATTATGATTTAGAATGGAGACGTATTGTTTAATACTTTCCACAAATAAAAACTCTCATTTTGTTCTGCCGATGTGCTACTTATTGCAGTCGCTCGCCATCACTGACGTCACGGCGCTCTACCAAATCTGCTAACTCTTGCCTGGCTAACTCTTTAGTGTTCCTATATTCAGAGGTGATTGACAAGACCACCCACCACAGGCTGCTTTCTACCCAGCTGCACACAAGACCTTATTGTGTCCCCATGCTACCGGAACTCACCCAACAGCCTCGGCCACAGGCCTGGTACTCTCGGCGCTGCTGAAGACATGACAAGCAAAACGCTGGATCGCAGGGTGCTTCGTGATGAAACCAAAGTAGCGGTGGTCTTTTGGGTGAAAACCACAAAATGAAACGTGCTTCAGATGGTAGAAGTAGTCGCGACATGGACCAGCTCGATCCTGAAAAATTATCAATATAAGGTATCGGTCCTTGGGAAACGAATAGTATCAAGCTTATGGTAAAATAATAGCAAGTTCTTCAAATTTTGTATCAACCCAGTTTTACTTGAATTGATTGAAAAAATTCTATTGAACGAGAGGCACAAGATCGGACGAACAACACTTGATAGTCCCGAAGCAAACCCACGAGAAATGTAATATACGCGGACTGCTCAGCAAACTGGTTTTATTCGGGTTAATATTAGCGGCCTCTCACAAAAACAAGCGGAAAAAGATACAGCTAATAAATAGAGTGATCAACAAGTTGAGCTGTACGAGCTTTATTGACAGCAAAAAAAAAACATAGCGACGAAATATATCTCCTAGGTAACTTAAAAATTATTAATTCAATAGATCGATGGCTGAAAATTACGTTCCGCCGAACTCGTCACCCAAGTTTATGATATTTTTCTTTGAACTTTTGCCTTTCTGGATAATCTTGTCCACTAGTAATGGTCCATATTCTGCAAGCGAGATCAGTGTAGAACTGAGGAATGCTAAAGAATGCTGCACACCACATTTAATGAAATTTTAAACAGCATGCCCAGAAATGTCGTCAGCTGAACAATATTAATGTACAACTGTCATAACTAAACACACCACCAATTCGGTCTCTCAGTGAGGCGCTAAATATGGCATGCTGCAGAAGTACAATTGCTACAGCTTAGCATCTTGTAGAGCATTAAATTTTATAACCAGCAGAAAGACCCGAACATCTAAAAGGTCTCTTTTATGGACGCACGATCGGTGGTACCCGAACATTCTTAACAGTTCACTCTGAAATTCAAGCTCCATGTCATCGTCTGAAGGCGACCATCTCATTTTTGAATTTCAGTTGCAGAGGCTTTGCATATTGGGAGATCCTGCCTATATTGTGAGCTGGAACCCCAGCTATGAGATTGAAAGATGTGGCAATAATGTTATAAGACTGTAGCTGTGAGGTAGATCTGACAACAGTGGTGGCTAGCCTGTTGGTTGGGAAGCAGGCTAACATCTTACTAGTAGTCAGTGCAATGAATTCGTATGCGGCAATAAGTGGTCCATGGCGATATGGCGATCAACTATCGTAGACTTTGCTTTTACGATTTGGAAATGAGTGATAACAATTTTGGAAAAAAGACGCTAACTAGTTTAGCTTCAGATTAGGCACAGTGCAATTGAAACTTCAATATACTCCATGAGGCTGATGGATCTGGTACTTTATGAAGGACTCAAGTTTTTCAGGTGGTCTAAAGCAACCGTGGAAGACCGAAATTTGCCTGAAGATCAACCACGCAGCGGAAGACCGGCAACTGCCAGAATTGATGACAATGTCGAAAAAAAAAACTTGTTTATCTTGCGTATTGATCTGCAATTGACAGTCAGAGTGATAGATGCAGAGTTGCATTTGAAGCCAACTTCCCTTTGCTGGATTTTTTCTAATAAATGAATTAGAGAGGAGGAAGATTAAAAAGTATCCCTCATTACTCCTCGGCCGCCTTATCAGCCAGACTGACTCCTTGCGAATTTTTTTTTTCTCCATGAACGAGATTCGTTTTAAACAACGCGACTTTGGGGTATGGGAAAATATTGGAAAAGCCCTAACGGACCACTTCAAGGCACTTCCCAGACCCGGGTTCTAGTCTAGCTATTAAGTGTAAAACAGCCCCCAGCGCTGTTAGGCTCCCAAAGCCAACTACTTTGGAGGAGATCAGACAGAATTTAAATTTAACAAAAGAGTTATAAGACATCAATGTCAGTACTTCATTTATACAGTTTGAGCTAAGGGAGTGTCATATCGTGCTGTAAGTGTTCTACACTTACTCGTCTGGGGCCAGTGGGTCTATACCCGCAGCACAAACCAATGCATGTGGGTTTCCCAGGTGAGGGTGTGGTCTAAGTTGACTACCTTTACTTTAATCCCACGCGTCGTTGTGCCACCGTAATCCTAGAAACGTTTGCCGCAACCCAAATATACTATACTGTAAATGACTATAGTTTGTATGCGAGCGGTTACCGATTATCATAACTTTGAGATGTGGGTGACATTGATAACCCCGGACCGTAACTGTAACTCATCTCTCGCTGCACCGAACACAGTTGAACAACATCAAGCTACACAGTTAGCCTAGCATACGCCAGTCAATAAAACATGCTCTGCGCGCTAAGTATAAGAGAATTTTCTGGCCGCGGTGTCTCTGTAGTGAAATGCTATCTGTAGTTATGGGTCCTGAGCTCTACTGCAAGGAGTCAGTCCGTCACTCACCAAACCCCGACTCTTGTCCAACATGCGAATGCCTTGGTCCGACACCTCCAGGATGCAGGGCTGCACCAGCCCGCTGCCGTCCTCGTTGCGCGCGATCTTGCGCACGGCTTGACACAGCACCTGAGCACACAAAGGGTTATAGTTAATCTCTACGATTGTTTAAATTTCCATTTCGTTGAACAACAAACGTGTGTAAAGATGCTATGGTGAATTATTTTGAGAATGCTATATAGTTTATAGGATGTACTGTAACTCGTACGTACCAAGAGGCAATGAATCAACACGAATAAACTATCTTAACCCTCTCGTACAAACACACAGTTAGTCATTGAGGCTGGGATGCGTCTCATATATCGAATTTATTCATGAATCAGCCCAGTAAAATTTCGGCGTTTCATGAGCATATTACCCTGTAGAACGTCCAGTGTGAATAATGCTGGGCTGCTCAGTAGTGATACCGTACGTTTCCCCATACACGAAAACTGTCATTCACAGAGTGAAGTTTTAAAACCGAAGAAGCAAAATGGGTACAGCCAATAAAATGTTCCAATGGCGGAAATAAGGTTAAGGTTACCTTTGAAACATGCACATACGGATCATCGGTCCCAACGTGTAAAGCTCGAGAGCAGAAATTTACTCCGCCCCTGCTCCCCCCCCCCCAAGAAAAATGCACAACTTTTACACATCAGAGTCTTGTTCTTCAGCAGCTAAAGGTCTCTCCACACGACGGAGCGTGCCCTGGGACCTGGGACACGTCCGATTTTGCTGTATGTTTCGTTCTCTAGCTGCTAGAGAGCTGGGCATGCTCTACTTGTCAGTGAACTCAACACAGACGGGTTGAGAGAGCTAGGACGTGTCACTTTGTGTTGTTGTTGTTGATTGCCATCGTTAGGTTCTACCATTGCCAGCTTGGGAAGGAGGCTCCGGAGGGGTCCTAGGCAGAGGGGGGAGAAAGTCGAAGAAAGGAAGAGCAGCAAGGAAACGCGCAGCTCCAAGCGTGTCCAGCCAGAGACTGCCCACAGAAAGATCAGTGGAGTGACTAGAACACAAGAAGAGGTGACGAACAGACTGTTCGTCCAGTCCGCAGAGCTGACAGGAGGGATAATCTATCCGTCCCACTCGGAACTTATAATCCGCTAAGACTGAGCAGTGGCCAGAGCGTAGCTGGGAGAGGGTAGTCCGGAAAGATCTGGGGAGTAGAGACTCCTCCGCACAAAGAAGAGGGCAGTGATAGCCCAAAACCCTGCTAAGGGGAGATGCAGCCGCTGCAGTTGCAACAGCAGGAGTATGTAATGCACTCAGGGCAGTGCGGTACTGCTTAGGATGGAGAATCCCATCTATAAGAAGGGAAGCGATGTCTGTTTCAAACTTTGTCAACTTGTGAACATTGCAATACATGGGCGTGTTCCGTTCAAAACAAGAGGGCGTTGACATCCAAGTATTCAATCGCCCGCACTCTCATGTTGGGTGCTGCCCCACTATGTCCGTAAATGCGGACACGGTTACTATCCCACGGTCAAGTCCCTGTGACATGACAGCGGACACGCCCCGTCGTGTGGAGAGGCCATAAGTAACCCAGACAAAAATTCACGTAGACCAATTACTGACATGGTCGAAAAGCCCGTGTTGGGTTTCCCATCAGCAATGGCATGTAGGTAGTATGGTAAAATCCAGGGGCTCCAACACATTAATCCTGATGTCTGGCAGCGCATTTGCTCTCTCTGACAAGAGTGGAGGCATATTATTACCCGTCTAATCCTGCACAACGGCATTACAAAGAAAAGTACATAGCTTATTAAGTAGTGATATGCTCTTACAAATCAGCAAATGAACAAATGAATGTTGTTCTTACTTGATTTCCTTTGTGACAAAGAGTTTCGATAGAGCCGAGGTAAGACAACAGATATCTCTCCTTCTTCACTCGCGCTGCCGAAGGGTCGAACTCTGAATAATCCACGTCAGTAACGTGCGCTGCAGGGAATATCCCTTGCCTTCCTGTCCTCAGGTTGACACCTGCAATAAATAATTCATTTGAAAATGAGGCACAAAGCTGGTAGGTATCGACGGGCTAGTAGTTGGCAGTTCCATCCGTACGAAAATTTTTAGTCTCTTCTGGAAGTTGAATTGAGAGGTTAGTCTTTGGGACGACCCAGAATTCTGCTGATTATTCTTCAACTTCGACTCTTGCCAGAGGATCTCAAATACTAGGTAAAGTTGAAGCATAGACCGCAACAGTACTTGACTCATAGGTTCAAGTGGCCTCTGACACTGGCTGCCAAAGTGGGAAAAATGGTATTATCTCAAAAGCTATTATGAACATGTCCAGACATAGTAATGCAGGCAAGCGCCCAAGTGCGTCTCCGCCGTATCCAAGATACCTTCTCCGCAAGAAAAATGTTTGGTACCTTGAAATTTTTTTCTTCAGTATTTGAAAGGGGGACAACAATAGCTCTTGAGAAAATCCCATTATTCCGTTGCCGACTTTTGGCCGCCAGCGTCAGACCTAAGAGTCAAGCACTGTTGCGGTCTATTGTTGAAGGTATGATAAATGCACAGCTGAGGTGCGAATATATTGGCATAAGTGCTAAAATTGTGCAGGTCTCCTCTTCAATTTAGCATTTCATTAGCTGGATTCACATTTTTAGGGCACTTCGAGGTTTGACTTGTTTGCAACTGCAGTCGAGTGCGGGCGCTTCTATCCGTTAAATACAGTCTGAGCCGTTTACCCACAATCAATTACCCTTGAGCCTTCCAAAACCTCAACCTTGCTTCGTAAAATGGCTTTATTATTAGCTGCTTCAACGCAGTCTTGTTGCTTATAGCACTTGCAACACAAATTGTAGCTGATTTACTCAAACGTGCCATTAGTTTCTCCAAACACGTACTATATTTTTAAATAATTAATGGTATTTACTCGTACTCTTTAGCAAAGCAATCCCGGTTCATCTCCTGAACACTGTAAGACAGCTGCTTCTCTCAATGGGTCAGGAGAATTAAAGCAGTTGACGAGAACCTACATTTTGGATAATTCATCAAATTAAATATACAAGTCACAAATCTCTCTTTCTCTCTCTGTCCACATCGTATCATAAATGTGATAATCAAGCTTGAGTTCCCGGGAAAAATTATAGTACCTCCTAAAAGAAACCTCAAGCTTCCAATTCGCTTAACATACGTAAAAATATGCCCGAATAGGTACTATAGCTTGAGACAGTTGATGCAAGCTATCACTTTCATATTGCACAGGTCACAACCCGCTTTCGGTTTTTACGACAAAAGACGTTATCTATTGATGCAGCAAAGTTGAGCCCAGTGGGCTTGGCTTGTTCAGACTTGAGGCGTGAACATTGGTTTCGTCATTTTGAATCGTGTAGCGGCCCGATTACGCCTGAGATATTTGAAAACTACTTTTAATGGAGGAGCATTGAGTTTCTAGAATTCTCTAAGGTATTTTCAATTTACCTTTTAACGCCTAAAACTCCGTCTCGCACGGCGAAGCCAACGCACCTCGCTGAAGTTTTGAACATGTCAAGTGGGCACGACTTAGCTCGACTCTGGCAAGCCAGTCAAATACACGAACAACCTCACCCAACCTTCGCTCCAAGGAAAGTTATAACCTCTATACCACGGATCACTAGGTATCTATTGCGGGGAGCACTATATCCATTAATAGGATTACCATACTTCACTACCAACGTAAGCTGATCAATAATCATCCGCACACTGCTCAAAATCATCTTTTTTATCATTACGGTCACACAGTATCCGCAATAGGGTTATCAAGCCTTAATTTTCTCGAAAATTGATAAATAAACCCTCACAAATCAATAGTCTCCTTCAGTTAACAATAGGGTTCCCTTGACTAGCATCGTAGCAAAATTGATAAGTGCAGGGGTTCCCAGGCACTTTGTATTCACGCAACAAAGACTTTGACCAAACGCTGCTTTCAAAGGAAAGGTCATTAAACCTTTTTTTCTTTGTGGGAACAGCATATATAAATAGGATTACTGAGCCAGGCTTCCTAGGAATTTGTATATACATATAGTACCTTCACACCACAGGTCATCAGCCTCTTTCTGCACATATATGGGATCGCCGATATCCACTTCGATCTCATCCGAGTGGCGGGGCTGGAAGCGGTAGAGACCTCTGTGTGTGGCCTCCAGCAGCTCCAGCTGAGGGAACACCGAACCTCCACCACTGCACACGCCACCCACACCTGAGGATCCGCCGGGTGACTGGGGAGACAGCGACTCTGCCAATAGAATAGTTCTTTGGTATGGTGGGAGATTCAATAATAGACAGAACACTGAACATGAAACTTATCGTGACATCTTATGTCAACACTGTTGAGCCTGTTACATTTTGCTGTGTCTTATGACTGACAACTCTTTGCATATAATCTCTTTTGAGGTGAACGAAAATAATAATTTCTGGTATATTCAACTTAAATGGGACGTGGAAAAGCTCTACTAACGAGGAAAAAGAAATTATCATCAAAGAAACTGCTAAAGGCACCTCTCCTGATATTATTGCCAAAAAATAGGACGACATATTGACACAGAGACAAAATTCTTGAAGGACCCTTCACCACGTAAAAAAAACATCAGATGCTGGGCATTCCATGACTGTTACTGATAGAGACATGAGAAATGTGGTTCTTCAGCTGCTTAAAAGATCCGGGCAAACAAGTAAATCAATTTTTACGGCTGCTGGGCTTTCTAAAGTGACTAAAACAACATGAAATGACATTCTTCGCTCCATTGCTTCTGTCAAATCCCCTCTGAAATTGCCTCCTCTGACCCCAAGACATAAAATTTTGAGGATGGAATGGGCAGAGAAATACATGAAAATCAACATGGATCACGTTCATTTCACCGACGAAACCCGGGCAACACTTGATGGACCGGGGAGTAAGGGTTGGGTGCTTCCTGGAGGTGAGCATCATCAACGCGTAATGCAGGGGACACACTAGGCGTTCGTACGAGCAACGCGCAACTCACTCAGAAATCCTTGTGTATCGGAACGACTGTAGGTGACACTAGCGACGGGAAGCTGCTCGTCCGCCATACAAAGTCCCGTCCAGACTACCGCGCGCATGTTCCACAGAACTTCGTTGCTCCTGCTCCTTGATCCAAAGAAGCTGCAGTTTTTGCCACTAGTAATAACTTATTTTACTTCTAGTATCGATAGAACTAAGAATAAATAATCACTGTAAATACACATATTTCTTATAGCGTGCTACAGCAATGCAAGCACTGCCAAGTGAGCCTAGGTTAACATTTTCATGCTTTTCTTGACCACGCTGTCGCGCTTTCGAGGGCGCCGCAATACATTCACTCAAATTAAACGACTGGCTTGGAGAGCAACTACAAAAATGAATGACAAGTAAAGGAAGCTCGATAATTTTCTGTTCCCCCAGAAGTAGTTCAAAGGGTTCGAACATTTATTTTATCTACGAACATAAACACAACTGTGTCCAACAAAACGACAATAAAATGTTCACCGTCACTCATACAAGCTGTGTTAACTTGAACTGTTAAGCTCCTTGAACTCAGTATTCTCCACAACTGTCAATACTGTGGTGAAGTTCATATTTCTCGTCAAATTTGCACTGACATAGAAATCAGAGAGGCTTAAAAGCTTTTAAAATGTCTGTAAAGAAACAAGAAAGCCTCATGGAACGCCTAATTTATTCGTTTTGCGGATGAACCTGCTTCGTGTGCAGCCTAAATCCCCCTGAAATATCTAACTAAATGTACGCCCGCGAAAACGCACAGACCTTCGATTTGACGGCAAAAATTCGCAGCGATCAGCGAAAACGCCACAATGTGAACAGATTTTTTATTTCATCTCAGTTCGTAGGATAAGTAACTAAAAAACACTTTACAAATAAAAAAAGCGGTTTCCAAAAGCACTCAGTATCACACTATGAATACAAATTCGATTTACGCGGCTGTACGACCAACTGGTTGCCCATAGAAAACCTCAAGCGACCTTTCGCCACGTAGGCGCAACTAGTCTGTTGCTAGCAGCAATTTTGCTGCTCGAAGACGTACGAGCTGCGCGTCCTGACAACAAGTTGCAAGGATGAATGCCTAGTGTGGCCCCTGCATAAGAGTACCTGGTGGCTTGAAAATTACATCTGCATCATATTGTGATATATTAACAGACGCCTTGGTCCCATAATTGCTTTGAAACTTGATTTTCATGCATGATAATGCGTCTCCTCACTCAGCCCGCACTACCACAGCATTTCTCGACTCTTTGGGGTTTCATGGAGAGAAACTGATGGTTTAGTCACCGTGCTCACCTGCTCTAAACCAAATTTACAAATTCTTGGCCCTTCTGAAAGGGAAGATTTACGCAGATGAAGGCAGTACAACTCAAAATCTGTCTTGTGGGATGCTGTTGCTGCTGCAGCTAGGGCAGTTCCACCTTCTGCAATAAGGAAACTAACTGTCCGCATGGATTTAAGGATTATTGAAGTTATTGAACGTCAAGGAGGTCATGTTGGGAAATAGGACTTTTTTCACCAATTGTAAACGTTTGATTAATGAGTTCTGGTTTAATACATATTTTTCTCATTTGTATTGTTCATTTCTGATCCTTTGTTGATAGAAAACTGTGAATATTTCTTATTAGACAAAAAGCCATTCATTAGCTACCGCCGCTCAGTGAAATTAGTAAAATTGACAAAATAATTAATTTTTTTAGAATCAACACGATTAGTCTTTGGAAAATTTACCGACACTATAAACAACATAAGCTTAACGTTCCATGAAATTTACATTGAAATTTATCTCCAAATAGTCGAGGTGTGGTCAATTCGGTGATAAAGCTGTTATTTCCATTCTAAGCGTAGGTAAATCATAGGGCACTGGCAGCAGACTGGAGATCCCGTGAATTGTTAATTTATACGTTAAGCTTTTAAAATATCGCAGCAGGCCATGCAGCCTTGACTGGCATAATAACAGAGCTAAGATCAAGCAGAAGTGCAGCCGAGCGGGTCTTTGTGGCACCTTGCGTGCTGAGTCAGCAATCTTGCATGGTATGCACATCTACATGGGGGCACTTACCTTCCCAGAAATGGAAAGGTAGGGGGTGCAGGTCGTTGAACCTTCCGCTACGGCGCCACAGTTCTTAACGACCCGTGATCGGCTGCAGTTATACTTATTCCTCTGGGGCCAGTTGGTCGGTATCTGTAGCACGAACTACGACGTGTTGGCTTCCCGTGAAAGGTGCAATCAAGGATGACTTTACCTTGACGGCATTTTACCATCCCAACTTGTGAGCGTGATCATAATTATATATATAATTATCCATCCTATCTCGTGATCGTGACTGCAATTCTCATTATAATGCCGAAGGGAATGTGTAAGCAATACTAAAAACAAGTCATTAAACGAGCAATCACAGTTTAAAGTTGTAGTATTATATAGAAATAACAATCCAAATGGTTGTAAGATCAACAAGTAGCAATTGAGAAAGAATTGGGAGTGCCACCAATAGCTAACAGATTAGTTTTTACTAGCATTTCGTCCTTAAATCTTCTGGTTTATGACAACTGCGCAGTGCATTTGCAAGTAATGACAAGAAAATGAACTGGAAGTGGTAAGAAAACAAATGGAACACACACAAGAAAATCCTATTACCGACGGACGCTAGAAGTTTTTCCGAAGCCATTTACCAAAGTCTGCAGAGAACATTATTCCTAGTTAACTTAATAGACACATTCATCGCTACCAAGTGCAGTAGTACGGTGCAGAACTATAATAAGCTGAGAAGATCTGAGAGTTAAGTTGGCCAGGAAATTTTCTATCACTCTCCCTCTCTTCAAAGCGACACAGAAAAACAACGCTCTACGCACATTGGTCGTAGCAGCCCAGACAGGACTTAGGTTGGTCATCCGATGAGCACTCAGCGTGGAACGACGGAATTACATTCACCTATGATATCCAAGCACCTCCGGAAGTTGACGGAGCAAACAAAGTCCACACGTTCGAAAACCGTCTAGGTAAACTTTGGGAGTATATGCACCCTCCACAATTCTGACCTCATTGTTCAGAATTCATCAACTTCGTAAGCCGTACTGCCTATGTAGAGGCAGCTTCGTTTCATTATCTATTACTCCGCATTTAACTTAGCATCTCTGGCCTCCTGCGAATCTGCAGCAACTACTCCTACTGTATGTGTACAATCACACCCATAGTTGAGGTTTGCCTTAGACATCTGAATATTCTAGTTTTTTTTTTTTTTTGACATAACGGCAATAGCTAGGTCATAGAGAGCCGAAGCAGGAGTCACGGCTCCTTTCTGGTAACGGATCTGCCCGTCTAATCCTTCAAATCTTATCTGTTCCATTTAGCAACCAGTTAAAAAAGCCAGGTCACAGCTCAGCCAAGTGGGGATCCGGACCCAAGCGGTGACCGGTTGGTCTCCCAATGAATAAGTTACACTCACCGTTGACTGTGGTAGCGAGGGGAGACATCGACTTGAAGCCGTCAGGCGAGTGTTGTGTTGAGTGTCCTGAGTCAATGTCGTGGGTGGGGAGACGAACATCCGACTCAGGGGAGCACGAGTCATCTGTGAATGAAACATCAACTTTATTCAAATACACTGACAAAAAAGTACAACCTTACTGGTAATGAAGCTTCAATTTTTTGAAGTCAGAAAGAAATTCACATTATTAGTTGATGCTGTAGAGTGTGTGCTTCCCAATATTACATCTTCCTGCTACAGAAGAAAAAAAATGCTCACGGTTATCGGGGAAATAAATACAATGCATTGCGGATTTCTTATTGATTATTCAGGAGGTTACTATAAGTAATAGAGCGCCTCAATCTAACTCGAAGAAGAATTGGCTACAACGCTTTGATACCGTAAAGGTTTTGGCAATACCTAGAGATTTGTCTGGACTCGCTTTTACAATCCTCCTCTCTGTTCAGCTAATTGCTTTTAGAGCGGCGAGTCTGCGAATCGACGTCGACCGTTTTCCACGACAACAAAGCGAGCTGGAAGGAAGGGGAAAAAATTGCGTTCTGCAGCGGAATACTCTTTTTTTTTTTTTAATTTTACAACAAAAATCATTCATCTGAAAAGTCTACGGCCATTTGCAGCAAGACTATCGTCATTACCATTATTTGTTATTCTTCCTCTATTGCTATCTATGAAAGCCTACTGATTCGCAGCGTCCACTGTAATCTAATGGAAGGGAGAACGAGGACCATGTACTGTAGTACGCACGGTAAGCGCAGAAAAACACACATGGAACAGAACTCCTGCATGGGCGGGCAGAAGAGGGATAGCAAAAGAAATTGTAGGCGCGTTAACACTCGAAAGGTCTGAAAACAAAAGTTGCTCAGCACAATTTACACTGTGGCTCTAAAAGCTGTGCAGTTGTTGTATATACGAGATACATTATCAGCTGCCAAAACTAGTTAAACTTTCCCTGGCTGGTGGGTGCATTAATCTATTACACAATACAATAAGCCTTTATTTCTTACTATGGTAATATTAATGCAGTCATCAAGAGTAAAACAGTTTGCGTTAATGAGTTAAAAGAGATACCGCAATCACTGCTCCTTACGAATAGATCCTAAGTAAAGTTAAGACCTGCAGTATCGTGTCGGCAACAACTGCCATTCTGTTTCACATAGACATTACACAGCGAGTGCCAGATTATTATCAACCTCAATTTTTACGTTTTTAATGCCTAATTTAAGGCTTCTTCATGCCTTAATGTGGGAAATCGACAAAATACGGGGAGATAAATTTCATGTTTGTTTCATTTTCGATATCAAAACTTTTTTGCAACCCAAAAGCTTTCAAATGACAGTAGTAATACTGCTCTTGAGCTGCCCTGTGGCAGCAGTTGCTTATTTCTAGCTGCCTTCGACCATGCAGCAGCCCTTTTCTTGGAAGCTCTACTGCCCAATGTCATAAACTATTTATGTTCTAAACCGTTTATTTTACGGCCCTTGGTGTTATTCTAATTTAAGCAACTGGGTTTTGATCTAGGCTACTAGGCTGCAACCTTCATCGCTGTTTTTTAGTACTTACAACCCCATTTTATCCAAAAAAGGCACAGATCATGGCTGATTAGCATGGGCTACCTATAAGCTTATTGTTATTTCTTTGTGACGCAGTAAATCTACTGTTTATTTGTGCTTGAGAGTTTGTCTATAAACTTTCTTATTAAAGTCTTTCAGCCTAGACGGCGGAAGGTCCTTGCATTGCAATACTTCCGAAAATTGCTTCCGAATACTGAAACTAATAAATAAGAGAATTATTATTATATTGTGGGTTTTCCTGCCGTATTAGATACGGAGACTATATAACAGCGATTCTATTTTGCATGATTTAGTTTAGAAGTTATGTACTCGCATGGCCCTCAGCCAGCGAGTACTGTTTATAAATTAACCAAAGCTAATTGGATTGAGATGTTAAAGTGGAAAAGCAACCACTGTAAACCAACACATTAACATTAAGTTTATTCATTT
>LQNS02277999.1:2290391-2309530 GCA_001587735.2 Parhyale hawaiensis
ATGGTTTTTTGCTGGATTTCCTTTAGCAGCGTTTTGGGCTTCCCGGTGTTGCAAGATGCTTCATTTGGGTTGTATTACCTGTCCGTGGGAGCTCAAGCGTGAAGTTTTAATAATAATAATAATAATGAGGGAGAGTTTTTCCGTATCGTAACGGTTAGAGTTTTGTTTTGTTAATGGCCATGTTGTTATCCGAAGACAAGCGAAAGCTGTTGAATAAATTTATTGCATTATTATTACCTACGCCAAGGAGGTTATGTATTCGTCGTGTTTGTCTGTCACCAAGATAACTCAAAAAGTTCTGAATCCATTTGGTCGAAATTTACAGGGATTGTTAGGTATATTAGTTAGAACAGATGATTAACTTTTGGTGAATATATGTCCATCCGTTTGTTTGTTTGTCTGCCTCATTTTTCTCAATGCCATAACTCAAAAAATTATGGATGGATTTTTATGAAATTAACACGAGTTATTGGGTATATAACAAAGACTAAATGACCAAATTTTGGTAATGATCCGTTCGTTTTTTCCGTGCAACAGTTTGTCACTGTTTTTAATTTTATGCTTGTTAGCACAATAACTCAAGAAATAATGAATGGATTTTTATGAATTTATAGGAGTTGTTAGTAATGTTGAAAGACATGAATGATTAAATTTTGGTGCAGATCGGTTCGCTCGTTTGTACGTTTGACTCATGTTTGTCTTAACGTTTGTTAGCAGTATAACTCAAAAAGTTACGAACAGATCTTCAAGAAAATTGCACGAGCTGTTATTACTATCAAACGACACAAATGATTAGATTTTGGAGTTTATACAAAGAAAATTGTGGTTTCAGAGCCAATTTAAATTTTTTACTACCGTTTCCTCGCTTGGCGGAGGAATGCGCTCTCAGAGTGCTCTAGTTATTACATTGGTATTGTCCCGCTATTTCCGAAACTAAGACAATCAATAGCGATCTAAGATGATTTACTCGGTTCACAGCCGGAACCACAACGTTGTGCTCAGATGGCAAGAGATGAAGGACGAAAAGAGAAGAAGACAAAAGAAAGAAGGGCCGGGGGGTCGGTCCCTTCTGAGGCCCTCCGCACGGGCGAAGGTAAGAGCCCCGCAGAAAAAGTCGGTCACCTCGATCGGCGGCTACCTCGCGGGACAGAAAGGAAATATAGAAAACCTACTTAACTCTACAAAACTAACCTTCTCAACAGCAACTGCGGCGAGATCCTACATCACCTGCGGAGAAGGCACTCAGGGCTCTTGGGTGCGTGATGCCCAAACATATTGTGGCAGGGAAAGGGCCCGCCAGAATATGCCCCTGAGGGCTAAATTTATTGCACATTACTCGTGTTAGTCACTAACTGCCTTGTTTCAAATGAAGAGGAAATAGCAATTGCATTGGTTTCTCATGTCATTGATCATAAGGAATAGTACTTTACCAAACAACGTACCTTGCGGGACTCTACTGATATAAAAACGAAAACAGAAAAAACGCTAGCAATGACAGGAAGATAAAGAGAAGATAGGTGAGTACGGAGAAAGAGACGTTCCGAAGAATTACCAAGGGCTAAAATAACCTACGGTGTTTTCCTGGAAGCCTAGCATCCCCCTCCGAGTATAGAACGAGCGAGCTTAAAGTCAGAACAACACAATGCAAACTGAAGTTTGAACGAGCTAGGACTGTGAGCGAATTATTAAAACTAGAGAGGCACTCTAAGAACGTATACCTCTGCCAAGAAATGCAATGTTAACGCAAAATCCAGACCGGTCCTGGATCCAGGATTTCTAGATCATCACCTAAATTGGGTCATTTATTCCTCGTGAGATTCGTAGCAGCGCTGTAAACTTCTCGAAGATCTGTTCATAAGTTTTTGAGTTATGATCTGACAAGTAAAAAATTGAACTCAAAAACGGGTGAATAAATCATCACATTATTAGGTCATTTAAGCATCTAAACCGCCCTGACAGTTCCTGCGAATTTAATAAAGATTCGTTCATAACTCGTTGGGTTATATTGTTGACATGCGGTTAAATAAAAATGCAGCCACACGGCGTAGCTAATAAACTTTCACAAAAAATTATCACCTGGTGGTCGTAACATTGCTAATATTTCCTGAAAATCGAATGATAATAACAAGTTTCTGAGTTATGTTACCAAGAAAAACAGGCAGACATACAAACAAACAATTGGTTGAACATATCTTCACCAAAGTTAATCATTTGTTCCTCCCAACATGCCTAACAATAATAGGTACTTTCATCAAGATGCGTCCATTAACAACTAGGCTACTTGATCTTTGTGACAGTCACTTACAATTTCACGGTAAAACGCGTAGCTATCACGCCACAGCCAAGACATTACAGGTTTCAACTCAGGTCAGTATTTTAGAAAAGGCGAGCAAAAACGAGTATGTTTCATGCCAAAACTAAAAAAAAATGGAATATTAGGACAGGTTGGCCAAACTATATGCCATCCATAGATGCATATTCTCCTTTGGGTTATATTATTTTATAACCAAATCTTCAAACCACTTAGTTCCGGCCGGCTTTTTACTACGCGAACCTAACCTGAAATTTCTGTGTTTTGTAGACGAGAGCAGCAAGATATTTAATTAAAGCACTTTACTGTCAATGGGAGATTCACTAATGATTTAAAGCTCATAATTTCGTTTCTGTCGTTTCAATGGAGTGCATACACAACATAAATATGCCTAACCTTTCGTAGTGGCGTTAACGAATTATCACACCCTTCTGCTACGCCGCCTGTCGATGTTATGTTGCATCTAAACTGCTTTTTTATTCTGAAGTTCGACATAAACAACACTAGTTTAAAATGCAGGTAACTGATTCAAGTACACTCGTAATTATAATCAATTTGCGTAGCGAATTTACGGTTATTTTCACTGAATGATTCATAGGCTTATCGGAGCAAAAAGTGTGAACTCGCCTTCGGATGATATGCTCCAAAATCATTGTCAGCTGACATGAATGCCCGCATATCTACGCGGTCGAAACAAGGATAGCCGCAATGAATATGTGACATTCTTATCACAGTATATTCCTAGTTTAAGCCTCCCTCCCCTCACAGTACACTGTGATCCAAAGAGAGGAAGAGAGAAGGGACATAAAGAATGTCGAGAGAAACGTGGAACCCATGCACGAGTCAACGCGCATGAGAACAGCAAGTCGGGAAAGAAGAGGAAGAACAGAAGAAAGCATCGTCAGTAAGAGTATGAAGATGGAAAGAAGCCAAGTTGGCACGAAAGACAAACGTCCCGAAAGCCTAGCTAACGGCTAAGGTAACCTACACAATTCCGCTGGGGGCCTTGCTCCCCATAACATAGGATGAGCGAACCTTTGCTCCCTAAGTGGAATTTGTGACATCCGAAAAACAAGCAGGCTTGCAAAGTTAAAGTCTGTGTCGTAAGTAATCGGAATTTCACTTGTCCCACAAGCGGATGGAACTGAAGACGAAAAGTACTTTATAATTTGCTAAAAATTGTAGGTTTCAAATGATGCGAATTATGTAAGCAGTTACTTCAAGCTCAACCGCTGTAAAAAACTCTTCTTTAGTTTAATCGCAGTGTTGTATTTCTGGTAATGAGCATGACAGTCAATCAAGTCTACAATGTTTTTAAGCGCTAATTACGTTAAGCAGTCCGAGTCGCACTCCCAGGAATGCTAGGAGTAGGATTTGGACAAACAGCGGGTCCAGGAGTCGCCCGCAGTCATTCGACTCGGTACCCTCACTATAACGGATTAAAACTGAGACAACGTACCGCCATCGGGCAGTAAAGATTCGGCCTCCTGCAGGAACTCGGCGAGGTAGGAGGTGAGGTGCGCCCCGGCAGCCTGGACGGCCCGCAGCAGCTGCACCAGCGACGTCTTGAGACGCAGCATCAGCCTATCGGCAGAGGCGGCACTGCCGGGGTCCTGCACCTGCTGCCACTTGTGGAGCAGTCGGGCTTCCGTGCACGTACGGAGCAGCAGGTAGGGTACATCTGTGCGCCCAATATATTATTAAAAATCAGTCATTTCTTCACGAAGATATTATTAAAAACAATTGTTTATAACACGTTGGTCGCGATGTGTGTCATGTATGGTTCACGGTGACATAATATCTACTACCTGCCCCATAAACCAGTTATTTAACACGTGGGTCGTCAGGTGCGTCATGAATAGCTACGTCTACACTTGTTCAATATTCCTTTTAATTTGCGCTTCAACTTTCTTTTGAACTTTCAATTCAATTATCCACTGACGCATGTCTCAAGTTGCATAGAAAGAGGCATTTAGGGTCTGTCCACATCTGGTCGTCAGTTCTCTCTCAACTGTCTCGCTGAGTGGCGCAAGAAAGAAATATTAATCTGTCAATATATATAGGTAATATATAAAAAAGTCATTATGCCACAGCAACAGATTTAACCATATAGCTATAAATGCTGCTACCGCGAAACTCAGATGGACACTGAATTGTTCAGTTTCTGACTACCTACTATCCCAAAAAACCATGTTGCTACAGGTTTACACACGTCAAAAGAAGAGCGAACAGTGTTGGTAACTCACAAGTTGAAACAAAAAGCGCACGGTTTCCCACCAGTGGAGGGGACTTCCTGCTTCTTCCCGTTCCTCTCACGAATAGAGGCATGCGTCCTGAAAACTACCATTCCATTGCATGCATCCTTTCAATTACGCATGCGTACCGCCTTTCAACAACCTGTGCGCTTGTTGAACAGAAAATTGAACAAGTGTAGACATGCTACCCTACGGTAGCTACAGATACACAAACTAGCTACCAGCTGCTTGTAGTGTAAATTGCGGGGGTGTGACGTTAATTATAGTTAGAAAGTTTATGCGTCCGTTTCCGAGCAGAACGATATCACAGAGGAAAGAGCAAGGGACATACAGTAGCGGCCATAATGGTTCGGACACCTAAAACTCATCAGAAAATCTCTAAATATTTCAATATTATTGAATGCATTGAAGTGTAATTTTACACTAGTTGAGCAACATGTCATAGCTAAATTGTACTAAAATTTCAGCTGTTCAGAATGAATGAAACAAAAGCTACAAGCAAATGAATTATAATATAATAGGAAGAATTTAATCTTGATAAAAAAGTTTGGACACTTCATTTTTTCCATTTTATTTTAGAAAAAGCCAATGTTGCCACAGAAAGAGTTATATAGACCGGGTTAAACACACTTGCAGTCATTATCGATGCAACATCCGCTCTATCAACATGCCTCGGGGAGTCCCTACACCTTCTTCTATTCGTGAGTTAAAAAAATTTGGACAACCTTCAAAAATAATACAAATACAAACTACGTTATGAATTTACCCTTTTAGCACTTAGTACTTTGTGTGATGGCCTTTACTGTCGATAACAGCTTGATATCGTCTACCACAAGAGCTGACCAAATTGCAACAGGGAGCTTTATCTTGCATAAAAATTGGTTTATGAGTTGAAGAGGCTTTGAAAATAGGCACTACATGTTTTTGTAAAAGTTCCTTGTATACCTGTGCGTTTACTTTTCCTTGCAGACGAACTAAGGGACCCGTGCCGCGTGCTGAGATCATACCGAAGACCACAACGCTTCCGTCGCCAAACTTTACACTTGACAATTTTTGGACAATTTTTCACCAGTTGAACGACGAACAAATCATTTTCCATCGGAGCCAAATAACTTTAACTTAGATTCATCGCTAAAATGAACCTTGGACCAGTCTTCTCGAGTCCAAAGAACGTGTTTTGCTGCATAATTCATCCGAGCATTTCTATTCTTCTTGCTAATTAAAGGCTTGATAGCTGGAGTTCTCGGATGCAAGTCTGCTTTTTTAGACGGCGTGAAAATGTCTTCCTACACACCTCGATTCCATGCGTATCACTGGCTTCGCGGGAAATATCTGCTGCGGTTTTAAACCTATTCTTAGACAATCTAAGCAATACACTATCCTCTCTTCTCGAGGTTTTGCGTGGTCTACCACTTGAAACACCAGCGGTACCGTACTTGAATCATGCTGGTCATATTTAGTCAGTAGTCTATATCACTAACCACACTTTTAGGTCGATTAACTTTGTCTGCTATTGCCCTTATTGAAAGTTTATCATCGACCCAATTTCATGATTAACTCACGAATAGAAGAAGGTGTAGGGACTCCCCGAGGCATGTTGAGAGAGCGGATGTTGCATCGATAATGACAGCAAGTGTGTTTAACCCATTCTACATAGGTAACTCTTTTTGTGGCAAAATTTTTTTTCTAAAATAAAATGAAAAAATGAAGTGTCCGAAGTTTTTTTTGTATAGACTAAATTCTTACTATTATAATTCATTTGCTTGTAACTTTTGTTTTAGTATATTTATCCTGAACAGCTGAAATTTTAACACAATTTAGCTACGACATGTTGCTCAACTCGTGTAAAATTACACTTCAATGCCTTCAATATTATTGAAGTATTTAAAGAGTATGTGATAAGTTTTTAGGTGTCCGAACCATTATGACCGCTACTGTATAGTATGCCATGAGAAAGGGGGAACCCATGCACGAAAGTATTCCCACAAAGGACCGACGCGCATGGGAATAGCAAGTCGAGAAAGAAGAGGAAGAACAGAATAAAGCATGAGCAAGTAGGAGTATGAAATCGAGAAGGAAGCACAGTGAGCACGGAAGAGAGACGTCCCGAAGGATCAGCTAATGGCTGAGGTAGGTAACCTTAACGAGCCTCCTGGGGTTGCCTGGCCCCATACCAAAGGATGGACGAACCTAGAGTAACCTAACCCTATGACCATGGCCTATGGCCCATCCTATGCCCCCTGAGGGGATCGCGGGGCTGTAAAGACCAGTTTACACGAAAGTCACATGAATGCGTTCTAGCAGCTAATTTTACGAAGGTGTCGTTTTTATTATTATTATAGTCATATTTTTATCACCGTATCCATTCGATGAGTGATCCGTACAGTGTAGACGCTGACTCTGTCTTTCTGCATAGCTCAATAGGAATATTTTATCTCGGCATTCCTGCCGGAAAAACTCGGTTGGCTCAGTGCGCTACTACTGGCAAGAAAAAAGGCGCAAAGTATAGTAGGAGACACTCAAATGGTCGGTCCCTTTTGAGTTCTTCCACCCGAGAGAGACTAGAGATGTCCCGCATACCAGGTCGGCTATCTCGATCGACAGCCCACCTCACGGGGCAGAAAGAGGAAAGTATAGAACCTACCTAACTTTACAATACTAACCTCGTCAGCAGGAACTGCAACATCTCCTGCGGATAAGGCACTCGGGAACCTTGGGTGCGTGATGCCCGAACATATTGCGGCAGGGAAAGAGCCCGCCACAATATGCCCCTGAGGGCTCCGAACGTGTCGTTATACAGTATGTTACCTTTGATTATACAAATATGATTTTTTTTACTTTATTTTTCAAGAATAGTGTCTACCCTTGAAATATCAATATTAACTAAATATCCTCTGCAAATACAATCAGCACTTGTAAAATAACTAGCCATTTGCTAAGTTTATCATACAAGTTGCTTATTTACGAGTTTTTTACTGTTACCTCAGATTATGCTACAAGTTAATAAAAACGGGGGTCGCTATGCTGTTGCCATAACAGAAGGATAGTCGAACCAAATTTACCAGACCCTATAGCTCAGCATATGCCCCCTAATGTCATGTACCGCTATCAAAGGCGGTTAGCCCAGCCGTAGAGAACTTACCAATAATCTGAGAATACCCGCCAGGGAGCAGAACGTTGTTGTCGTGCCGGTACGATTTCACGAGGCAGAGCAGCAGTTTGTGCACGAGCAAAAGCCGCTGCTTTGGTAGGCTCTCTCCATCAGCAGCTGGGGTAGCGCCATATGAAGGTACGTTTCTTGAAGTCAAATCTTCCACTGCACTCATCCCATCTAGAGATTGGTCTTCCGGTGAAACATCCAACTCAGCTTCAGCTTTGATTTCTGACAGATTTCGAAGCAAGTTAATGCTTAATCTAGACGAAGATCCCTCAGACATTCTTGCAGTGGACTGTTCAAAATAAGTGTCATTATGAGAGGTTCTTGGCCAACCAGAAGATTTGCTGTCCCAGGAACAAAGCCGGCCTTTTCTTCGATTAACTTTCGCTCGAGTAGATGTTTGGGATGGTATATAACGATTTCCTCTTCCAACATCAACAGCACGATCGGCAGGAACGTGACCTCCAGCAGAGGATATTCTTCCAGTAACGCATTCAGACTTGTTATGAGATTCACCAAGAACAGAAGTAATAGTGTTACTAGTAGTAGCCATACCTTTTCTGGGCGAAATTACAACGTCGGAAACAGCAGAGGAGTTACCCCCAGTTGCCACAGGGGAATATTCAACAGACGTTACGTACGACATTTTTTCTCCGGAATTGTCGGAACACTTAGCGCTCGGTCGTGTTGTCTCCGCTACTGAAGAATCACGAGCACCAGAACGGTTGCTATCATCCGTGGGTGACAAAGCGCTAAGCGTTCCTGCTGATACTGCACAATCACGAGCACCACCACACTGCCGCAGGAATACTTCGGTGGATGAGCGGGTGAGGTGATCATCATCAGAGGGGCTGATGAGCAGGCGATCGATGACGCGGTGGCAGGTGAGCAGCTTGACAGAGACGTCGTCGGAGCCGCCAGACCACGAAATGGCTACGGTGGTAAATTCGAGACGCTTATTACAATAGAAGAAGAATATACGAAGCGGTGCGTTAAAAATGCAATCCCAGGCTTATCGTATATTAGGCTTATCACATATATGTTAGGAGGGTGCATTTGAAGAAAAGCGGTAATCATCAAGCTGAGTGTACGAAGAGACATGCAAGTTCGCATCACAGATGACAGGTTGAAATATTTAACGCAATATAAATCGGGTTTGTTCCTAAGCTATTCAATATACGCTGTACCTCACGCACCACACTGTTCCTTATCATAAAACGAGGAATGTTCTATATGCGAGAAATGAAATAAATGATGTAAAGACAATCTGTAACACTAGCTAGCAGAATTTATTTAAGACATTAACTGGCACATAATCTGAATGGGATTTGAAGTAGAACAATGCATAGATATGTGAACATTATTAACGTCTACGATAATTTAGTCCAAACAGTACAAAATTTAACTGCAAAATTGGCCCACTATCTATACTTCAGCTCAAATCTACCGGTTACACTGGGCGTGAGTAACTAAGTAGTTACTGCGAGAGCAGTCTACTGGCTATGGGCGTGAGTAGCTTAAATCGTTACTGCGCCAGTAGTAAAAAGAAAAAAAAAACACTCACAGGTGCAAATGTCGACGGCACCACATAGCAGACCGGCAGCAAGCAAGGGAGGTACGGCACGCAGCGCGAGCTGCTGCTGAGAGAGCAGCTCCGTCGACAGACCAGGCAGAGGCTGTAACAACAGCTGCTTTAGCTAACAGCCACTACTACCTCCGCCAAAGAGGTTATGTTTTCGTCGAGTTTGCTTTAGCTAACAGCCACTACTACCTCCGCCAAAGAGGTTATGTTTTCGTCGAGTTTATCTGTCGATATGTTTGTCACTATGGTAACTGAAAAAGTTAAGGACGGATCTTTACAAAATTTACACGGACTGCTAAGCGAGTTGATAGTAACAGATTATTAGCTTTTGAAGATACGTTCAACCATTCGTTTGTCTGCCTCTTTATTATCAGTACCAGAACTCAAAAAGCTATGGACGGATATTTATGAAATTTACAAGAGTTGTTAAGTATATCGCAAAGAGTAAATGACAAAATTTCTGTAATGATCTGTACGTTCGTTCGTCTTTGTGTTTGGTTTTATGGTTGTTAGCAAAATAACTCAAAAAGTTATAAACGAATCTTTATGAAATTCACAGGAATTGTTAAAAGTGTCAAAACACATAAATAATCAAATTTTGGGGACGATCGGTTGGTCTGTTGGTATGTTTGCTTGTCAGAATGTCTACTAGCAGCATAACTCGAAAAGTTATGAGCAGATCTTTAAGAAAATTCCAAAAGCTGCCATTATTGTCAAAAGGCACAAATAATTAGATTTTGGTGCTCATACAAGGAAAATCACGGTTTCAAATCAAATTTGAATTTTTCATTACGGTTGTCGTACTTGGCGGATGTATGTGGAGGTATTGTCATGAACCAATAAGAGCTCTGTTTCTCGACGAATATCATTATATGAAAGGTCGCTTATGAAGTATAAATACACTTGTCCTACAAAACAATGGGACATGTACGTAGAGAGCAATATAAAACCACTGTATAGGATGATTACCTTCGCCAAAGAAATTATGTTCTTGTAAACTATGCGTTTGTCTATCTGCCTGTTTGTCAGCAACATAACTCAAAAGTTTCTGAAAAAATCCGCATGAAATTTGAAGGGATTGTTAGGTATGTCAAGAGGAACAGAGGATTGAGCTTATTATTTACCCGTACGCCCCTAAAGTTGATATACATATGATTTACTAGTGTGCCCGCGCTGCCATAAAATGACAGCGAAAAATTTGTGTTGATCCTGCTCCATTAACTATGCTTTCCTTCGAGTGTCCCGGGCCGTCATTATAAATAACGGCAGTAAGTTAGCCCTTCAGGAAAACCCCCGCTGTCTCCTGTGCTTGTTACTGTTCAGAAGACTTCTTGAATGAAAATTCAGCATTCTGCCTAAAAAAGTGGATATATACTATGAAGCGTAGTTAAGTGACATCAGCCGTAGCACCGTTGTAGAATGAACATGTCCAGACACGGACACGGCAGGCTCAGGTCCCTCAGATGGAGCGCCCAAGTGCGACCCCCGTATCCAATATACCGTCTTCGGCACCAGAATTTTCGCCTATCTAATTTGTTAAAGCGTGACAGAAAATGGACAGATAAATACACATCAGTCTTTATTGTACTGTAGAAGTTTCTTAATAGATTGAGACGTCCTCAATTGAAAAATCACAGCTATATTTTAGGGAAATGCTTAGTTTTCGATATACCGTATTTGACTTCGAAGTTCTATTTTTCCCAATCTAATACTGAAGAAAAACATTCCAAGGTACCCAACTTTTTCCCCCAAAGTGGCAACATTACTATTGATTAATAAAAGTAGGTTTTTGGTAGTAACCAAGGTTAGGTAAGGTTAGGTAAGATTAAGTAAGGTAAGGTTAGATTAGGTAAGGTTAGGTTGATTAGGTTGGTTGGATTAGGTTAGTTAGCTACCACAAAAAAAAAATTTAACTATGAATATTGCAGTTGCCTCGTTTGGAAAAAAAAATGTTGGGAACCTTGGAATTATTTACTCCAGTATTAGATACAGAAAAATAGTACTTCAAAGTCAAATATCTCAAAAAGTAAGCATTTCCTCCAAAGATGGTGTTATTTCTGGATTCAGGACGTGCCAATCTATAAAGAAACATATATCATATGTATCAACTTGACTGGACGTAAGGGTAAATAATAGCCGAGGATTGCTTTTGGTGAATATCTGTTCAACCAACTGTTTATTTATTTATTATTATTGTTTTGACAACCTAACTCAAAAAGTCACGAACGGATTTACAAGAAATTGCATCAACTGTCAGGAGTGTTATGAAGAACAAAGAAATGTTATTGATGACCTGCTCATGCGCTAGTCTGTTGATTAGTAACTTAACTTAAAAAGTGATGGACGGATGAAATTCGCAGGAACTATTAGAAATGTTACAAGGAACAGATGGATAATTTAGGTAATGATCTGTTCTTCTGTTTGCCCCTCCCTTTGCCTTTCTACTTGCCTTGCTTGGAGTCACAAGAAACAAATGATTAGGTTTTGGTGGCGACCAAGAGAAAATCCTTGATTAGCGATCAATATGAACTTTTGTTAGCATTGCGTTGCTTGGCGGTCTGTGCTATCAGAACGCTTCTCTTGTTTTTATATTGAAACGTTTTAGCCTCCACAACAAAGGCGCTCTAACAGATGTAAAACTGAGGGGCATTTAGAATGTCGGTAGAATCGCGGAATACGTACACGAGGGTGTTCCACACACAGGATCAACGTGCATGCGAACAGCAAGTCATGAGAGAAGAGTATAGGACTAGGTAGGAGCATGAAAATGGAGGGAAGCAAAGTGGGCACTATGGGAAGACATCCCAAGGCAGAAGTCAGGCTAAGGTAACCTTGGGCTTCGCCCAGTTGCGTTACACTACTTTACATAAAATGGGCGAACCAAATCCGATTGCCCCAGCGCCTTATCACAAGGGCGAACATAACCCGGGACTTTGCTTAGCAGGTGGCACATATGGTCCACTGTCCGGCGAAGGTTCACTGTTGCCAGAGGTTTGCTCACTGCGCGAATTTTGCCTCCTGAACAGCGAACACTTCCAGGCCAGTGTCTTACTGCTGCAGCCATTCTAATTCTTGTAAAATAGTTCTAGCAGCTGAGGCACTCAATGACTCGCAAATTTTCTGCACCTTGTTACCATATTCGAATGAATAGTGTTAGAGCTGCCTGATGGTCAACGACCTTGAAATTACCCGGAACACTGCCGACTCGTGTTAAAGCACAGAAACGTAAGGCGTAGGGTTTGCCAGAGATTCTGTTCGCTGAACTTGGCCCGCCCGTGTAATAGGTCCCACAGTCTATGACAAAGGAGGAATAAACAAAAAAATTTTTTGCTTCACTTAGCCTACAAGCTACACAAAGCACAAGATGTGCGAACCTAACTCTACTGAAGACTCTATGCTTCCTTTAAAGGGGCAATGGAGCACTTTTCTTCTTCCGCTAACACGTTTGGCGAAGACGTACCTGATATTGGAAAAACGGCAGGCGTCTAGTGACAAGGCTGGCGACTACACACGCCGCCTGTCGCTCGTAAGAGCCGCCGTCTGAGTTGGTGGTGAGGTGGAGCAGCAGCGAAGTGCCAAGGCTGCAGACACACCAAGCTTCTCCGGCGGTCACTTTGGCCGTGGCATCACCAACTGGCCAGACTGTTGAGAGTTATTCCTATAATAGACTTGTCTTTCCAAACTATAGAGCAGCATGAAGCACTCTTCTACAGATAAATTCTTCTCAAAAGCCTTCAACCTTTTCATGATTAAATTAAAATACCTACCTACCAATTTCGTTGGGTTAGCAGCACTCGAAATGCAAATATGTACGATGGGTCTGGAATGTTTAGCAACATTTCGTAGCTCTTCAGCCAACACTTCCTCTGACTAGGAGCTATAGCTTTTACCCCGGAAGTGCCTATTTAAAACATTTATTTTTCTATTAACTGCTTTGCTTACATCGCACAGTATAAGTACCTACTACTTAGGCCTACCTACTGCATGCTACGCACTATTCATTACATTATCTGCAGTAACCTGAATTCCAGTGGTGCAACACTACGACTGCTACCTACTCTTTCCCAATTGACTATTTTCTATTCTATGCTGCCTGTCCCCGAAACAAAAATAAGCATTATCAAGTGCACATTACAGTAGCTTGTACGTATTAACATACATAAGAATTAGGGGCAAAATATACGTTACATGGTCGACAGTATATTCTTAATACGGTCACCGATATTACCTAACAAAAATTCCACCAGCGATTGGCAACAACTGCCGGTACTATTGCATGCATCCCATAGACACCATCACCATTTTGGTACCTTCATCGAAATTCCCTGTAGAATAGCATCACTGCCTGCTAAAAGCTGGTTCATACGTTAGTCTTCCGAACGTGTGCTTCCAGCTAATCGTCCGTATGCGTTACTGGGTTGTTTAATTAGACCGCAGAAAAGTGCAGAGTTTATTGAGTTTTAACTTATCAAGAATATGAAGGGATGACCGAAATTGCATGCATGCGCCTCGGCCAATATTTCAGCAAATGTTTTAGTTGGAACAGAGTTGTGTTTACAGGACAAAATAAAACTTTCACACGAATAGCAGGAAGAAGGCGTTTTTATAACTAATATGCGCACAGCCTATCTGGCCACAACAACGGTGCTTCAAGTGAGAAAGAAGAAGAGGAAGATAGAATGTCGATGGAAACGAGGAGCCCCAAGCACGAGGGTGCTCTTATACAGGATCAACGCACATGCAAAAGAAGAAGAATATTATTCATAGCAAAAGTTAGAAAATGGAAGGGAGAAAGTTTGGCAAGAAAGAAAAATATCTCGAAGGCCTCACTAGGACGCTACTCTGCTCAACATAGGAAGTGCGGACAATTTCACCAAACTAACCCTACGACACCGCATGAGATTTCATGTACGTACCTACCTCTCATAGACTGCAGTATTCTGTCGAAGAGCTCAGCGATACTTTCCACAGTAATTACGCTCGTCAGTGCGTCGTACACCTTCTTGAGACTAGCACACTCGACCTGCACGTCGAGACCATCCGGCGACGCACCAGCGCTTTTACCGCTCGCACCTTTGGACTTCGTCCAACTAGTAGCAGTCTTGATGCATGTAACTTTCGAAGCTTCCAGTTTTTCGTCGTAGAGCGCAGCAATATCAGCGAGATGTCTACCAATGGGAACACATGACCTTTTGAGAATGCACATGGTCCAATGGAGAACAGAAGGAGTGGAGACTGCGAGGCGGGACCTGCCTAGGGCGCGCTTGGTGCCAGCAGATGATGAAGTGCACTGTTGCAGGAGGCTGCTCCTTACGTGGGAGGGACTCTGGTAGTATAAGGCACAATTAGATATAGCTAGTTATTATTTTCAGGGCTCGTTCAGCCAATGTCTAAATCCGACTCCTGGGACACGTCAGCTTCCGACACAGAATTCTGATCCCAAGAAATAGCTACTACTAGCTATATATGCAAACTTCTACACATTTGTGTGATTATTTCTATAATATACAATGGCAGCCAAAGAGAGCAAGCAACAAGGGAGACATTTAGCATTTCAAAGCACATAGGAAACCCAAGTACACTGTTTCCACACGGGATCGAAGGGCCAACATGGTGTCCAGCGACCAGCACTTTTAAAATTCTCTGAATTTTACCCGATTTTGCTTAAATCTCCCTGAGTGTCAGATTGTCCATTTTCCCCATAAATAATGTGCTTACCAATGGGTTATAGGCTGAACGGGACTGAAACCGTTACAAATCCCCCTCACAATATTAGGGCAAATGCAAAATAGAGCTAGACAGTCGTCCATTTTTCTACGGCACTGCAGAACAAATAGGTAATCCTCATTTGGCTCAGGCCCTGGAGGAACGCCACATTCATAAAAAGAACCCCAGAAAATGAACACCACTCACTGCTCGGCAGGAATTCCCCGAGTACTTTGATTCCTGGTCCCTTTTCCCTGAGTGATTTTTTCCCCTATTTTCCCTGTTTTCCAGACCGCTAGACACCCTGGCCTAGCTACCCAACGTCGGAAGAGGAAACGAAGCCCATGTTATTAACAATTGTTCTCAAATTGGTAAATATCTTACTACAATTGCTCTTACTTTTGTTATGATCTTATTTCACTGTTCTTTACCGACTACTGTAGCTGCAGTGCAAGCTGAGTAAAGAAGGAACATGTAGTATATATACTGAAGGAGTCCAATAGAGACGCACTTGCGATAGGAAGGCTGTCGAGCGGCGATCGGACGCTGCAAGAAATGTCCAATAGGTACCTACCTGAAGAAAAAAAAAACTCAATATGTCTTCTAAACACCCACCAAAAAAGATGTATGATTGGACATTTCTCAAAACGTCCAGCCGCTGCATAGCTCCCGTTACCGCAGGTGCGTCTTCAATGGGCCAGAGCGTCTCCTTAAGAGCCCCTTACCGTACCAATTCGTGGGAACAATACTTGGTCAGATAGCTTTAGTCCTAGAATGCCTGAATCAAACATCAAAAATAACTTTCAGCCAAGAGTTCCTAGAATTTTTCGACCGCACAAACAGTTCTTGAACGGCGCTCCATTGGCCAATCAGCGATCTCCCTGCTGATCAGCCAATTTGTAGCTCTTTCAGTGTTCTTTTTTGAGAGCTGTGATAAGCGCTCGTCGAATATGTTCTAAGTTACCGAAAGCTTTTCAACACAATGTTCTTTTTTTCTATCATTTTATAACCGTCTGATGATTTTAATACATAAAATGCAGTGTATATTCTGGCTGTAACCCTCCTCTCAAACTTAACATTTCTGGACCACTATTCCGCCAGCTATTGAGGCACGGATGAACGTCACGCGATCGAGCGGTTCACGTATAGTGTGTCTCATGCGTCGTAACCACTTTCAACCTATGGAATCATTCAAGATTGCGAACAATAAATCCATGGGTTTTTATATTCAATGTTGCTTTACTTATTACGGTTAGAACCGTAGAACAGTTTTAAGTAAATGGCATCAGAGCAACTTAGCAAGCAATTTCTAGTCAGCTGACGCGCAATAGGAGTAGCTACCAATACTGATATAATGCTACATTTAATACACGAGTATATATCATACGAACGAAGCAATTCCAAGAGCTGTGATCTATAAATTTTTGTTCAACGCATTAAAATCTATGAGCATGGGGTCTCAAACATCCATTTTCGAATATGGGGTTATAGTAAAAATATAGATACATCAACAAGACTAAAAAACGCTAGCAACATGCAGCTATGCGACTTGTTTACAACAATTGTGACGCCATCTGTTGTGATCCCTTGGTTTCAACAACGGGTATGTCGTGTTATTTTAGTACATAGTTTGTTGCATCACTATCTGCTAGGATGCATTTGTCAATATCCGTAGGAATAGAGCTATTCCAAAAATGGGTGAAGTTGGGCCTAAAGGATAAATGGCATTTGTTAAAATGAGATAACAGATTTCAAAACATAATAGTAAAAATTCAGTAGCCACCTAAAAGCTGGAGTTGATACTAAAAAGTAGGATTGCAAAATCAGCATGGCCTACCAACATATGACTCCATTTTTCAACAAAATAAGCCCATTTTTGGGGATATGGGATCCGGGCAAACGAGTGCCTGATTCAGACTTCTGGCTCCCAAACACGACAAACTAAGACTTTGCAACTTCCCTAAAATGACTAGGCGAATGAAGAATAAACATGTTGGGTGTTGATCCATCACCGGCGCGAGCAACTGAAAACTGCATCTAATCTTAAAACAGCCAGGCCATGTGGAACCGATACGCACACAGAGGGCCACTGAGCATGGGTGTGAGTAGTCGGAGGAGAAGAAATATTGCTCTCATTAGCAATACAGTATCTTCAAAATTTCAGCATTCCTTAGCACTGCAAACGGTTCAGGAACACAATACACGTGAAGAAATAAAACGGAATGCTAGCACGACAGCAGCACAGCACTACCTCCCACATCAACAGCTTGGCTGGCAATGAGCCCCGTACAGACACACTGCCCGCGGGACACATACACACGCACACTGTGGCCGACAAAATTGGGGTAATCTTCTCCTTCGCATTACCTACTCTAGCGAACAGTAAAGCAGCGAGGCACCTACACACCGGCAACCGAAGCGAAAATGTTGTCGCTGTGTTCCTGCTCAAATTCCCGACTACCTACAGTCCTATTACGCGGCGTAGGAGCAGAAAAATCGTTGGAACAATAGATTAGCCAGGGAAATAAATACGAGTACGTCGTCAACAAATAGGTTCTACTGGTCGAGTTTGTCTACTACCTAGCAAAATAGTATGGGCAGTAAAAAGTTCAAAGGTAGAACAAAGAATATTTGGTACCGGTACAGTAGGCCCTATGTGACCTAGCTACATGATATTCAGGTAGAATATGCTTGCTGATACAAAGCTATGTCACATTACACAGTCAGATCAGGTACATAGTCTAGTCGAAGCGAACTATTCTCAAACACTCTAACACATACCTTCAGATAGGCTACGTACTCAACTATAGCGGGACGCGCTATCGTCTCTCACAACGATTTGTGTGCGTGTTTGTGTACGCAGATCGTGTGCGCGTGAGCGGCGTTCAAGTTGGTGCGCCGCGCTGCTTGCTGTATCGCTGATTAAGTTGGGTTAGGTTAGGTAATGTTGGGTAACGTTATGTAAGCGGTGGCGCGCGTAGGAAAGCTTACGTGAACGCAAAATCGTCGTGAGAGACGATAGCACTACCGGACCGAATATCCGTACGGTTGATAGAAAAAAAAAGACTACACTTCTTACCTTATCAAGAAAGAAAGGAATATCTCCCGACGCTTCACACCTGGAAATATTAAGAGCATTAGCGTCAGCTACGAGTAAATGCGTCAGTGGTGTTTCTGCTTCAGATCTGGATGAGCAGCCATCCACCATCTAAGACAAAGATTTTCGTTTCAAGGCGGGTTCATCAGACCGCGTCGTGGTCTCCATACCTACGTACTGCTCCGCGTAAAAACCTATTGGTGTGTCCGTTTACACCGCACAGAAGTGCACAGCTTACGGAGATCTGAATCACTCCATATTACCCAAGATAACCGGCTTTTTACCGGTGACACTTTCTAAGCCAGCTGAAGTGCAGGCTAACATGTTGCTACATCTTTTCGTCTGTACACATAGCTAAGTTTGCAAGGACACAAGAAAAAAATTGGATGCACAGTATTACGTATGGATGAGGACCGAAACACGGTCGTCTGAACTGTGAACCCAGCCTAAGCGAACCCGTTGCGCTTTGCAGGTTAGATGGCCCCACAGTTAGACTAATGGGCAGGCGAAGATTCACGCACAGACGTCTGGTGGGGAGGTTTCCCATAGCATAATAAAAGGCGTCCCAATAATAACTTAACCCTATTTCAAATAATTATAAATCAAAAACTACTGAAGTTACAAAAATTGAGAAAGTTAGCATGTTCTCAACCTTTTTTATCTATAGAAATTTCATGAAACAAATGTGAAAGCTTATTTTTGCAGCAGTGTATTCGGGGCGGAGATGGCGAAAAATCATGAATTCGTCCTAACTTAAATACTTACGGTACAATTTGGCTGTAACGTCACATCAATACATCCCTAGAGTGCACCTACCTGCCCTATAGAAATGAACATTATATCTTGCATAGTTAGGTACTCACATGCAAAAAACGAAGATTTTCGATCCCCCCCCCCCTAAATTGGGGTGGAGTTGGTCACAAACAGGGGTGGAGATGGCGAACCACCAAAAAGCAGGAAATAAGGCATGGACAAAGCTGAGCTATATACCATATGGAAGCCTATAATGTAGTCTAATAACCAACTAAGTT
>LQNS02277999.1:2309924-2333246 GCA_001587735.2 Parhyale hawaiensis
ATGATAAGAAATAGATGTAATGTTAATAACATGCATCTATAAAGGGTTATCTGTCCTTAACAATGTTATATGCATAAAAATATTAGGTTCTGCCAACCCAATAACCCTAAATACAGAGTCTTTACCTTCGCCATTTCCACCCCGTGATACAATCACATCCCGGGGTGGAGATGGCGAATCATGTTTGAACTCCCGTACGTACATGAAGTGGAGTAAAGAGCCTATATACACAGGAAATTAACACACATACCTATACCAGCTACCAACAGCCCAAGTTTCGCTATTCTAGCTTCATTAGAATTCGAGTAATCACAAATTAAAAAAAAAAAAAAACGGGGTGTCAGGAAAATGAATTTTTGTAGGGTGTTTTTTCACAGCGTCTCAATCAAAATTTTTTTAAAATACTTAGAAACATGCTAGAGTTTTGATACTTAGTTCGTTATTAGACAACATTATAGGCTTCCATATGGTAGGTATATAGCTCATCTCTGTCCATGCCTTTTTACCCTGTTTTTTTTTTGCGGTTCGCCATCTTCGCCCCGGCACTTCGCCAAAATCTCCGCCCCGGAATACACTAACTATTATTTTTAGTAAGACACTGAAAACATGCCTGCAGAAACTTGTTTAATTACAAATTTGATAGTGGTAAAACACGTTTTAAATAACTTTCAACAGTCCAATAGAGTTTCAAACTATAGAAAAAAACCTAAAATTGTGCTTTAATTTTTAATTCCCTTGAGTGTGCCCTCCATTTCTTCCAACGCACAGTTGCGTTCTCTTTCTCATTGCATTCATAACTCTTCTCATGAGAGCGTTGTCTTCTCGAAGCAGATTGTCTTCATGTGCAATTCTTTGATCTAGTCGTTGATGTTTCTTGGTAGGAATTATAAGCTTTACTTTTTAAGTGTCCGGAAAATTGTCGGAAAGTACAAAACTGAAGAAACAAGCCTAAATCTCAACAAAAGTCGATCAGGGCGCAAGAGAACGAAACGAACAAAACAAAATGTCCAAATTGTCAACGAATCACATAGAAAATCCAGACATTTCTTCTAGAAAGAATGGATTGGACATAAGTAAAATCACATTCAACAGAATTGTAAAGTTCGAACTGAAACGGCATGCTTACAAAATGCAAGTGAGGCAGAAATTCCTAGATACCGATCTATCTCGACGGTTAAATTTTGCTCAATGGTATCAGCAATATAAAAAATGTTTAATTCGTTGATGACATTATGGCTAGTGATGAGGCCGCGTTTCATTCAAATGGCTAGTTAATAGCCATAATGTTCGCAGATATGCGCCCAAGAACAATCCTAACTTTCACTATAATGTTGAAATTTATACAGAAAAAGTTTCCTTGTGGATGGGACTTCGTGGAAACTGACGTGTGCTGGGTCCTTTTTATTACAATAACAATTTAGGCCTAGATGGAGTGGGGTACCTTGACCTAAGAAATACTAGGATAGTTCCAAGACTCCATGAAACCCATGGAAATCGCATTAAGAGAACGTGGTGGATCCAACACGGCGCTCCTGCTCACAGAACTATTACTGTAAGGGGCAATCTGAATGAGCTATTCGGCAATCACATTATCACCTTGAATCATCGTGCTGAGTGGCCACCCAGATCCCCCGATTTGACTCAGTGCTGTTTTCCTATGGGGACACTTAAAAAGTAAAGCTTATAATTCCCACCAAGAAACATCGACGACCAGATCAAAGAATTGCACATGAAGACAATCTGCTTCGAGAAGACAATGCTCTGATGAGAAGAGTTATGAATGCAGTGAGAAAGAGAATGAAACTATGCGTTGAAAGAGATGGAGGGCACACTCAAAGGAATTAAAAATTAGAGTACAATTTCCAGTTTTTCTTTTGTTTGAAATTCTATTGGCTGCTCATTACAAATAACTAAACTGCTAAAACTTAGTTAAAATATTTTTTAGCACTATCAAATTTGTATTAGAACAAGTTTCCGCAAGCATGTTTTCAGGTTCTCTTACTAAAAATAAATAGGTACTGTAAAAATAAATTTCACATTTTTCCAGGAAATTTTCAACATGAAGAAAAAATTGATAAATAACATGCAACTTTCCAAATTTTTGTAACTTCAATAGTTTTTTATTAATAGGAATTATGGAATTATTTAAAATTGGGTCAACTTCTTTTGGGACGCCCAGTATAGCTACGGTACCGTATGCTTCCAAGCATGAATCTAAATTAATTCTTCGCGCTAGTTTATGCACTGAAATCATAGCGTATAGGTACTGCACAAAATCCTCAGATCAATTACTTGTGCATGCGCATGCATCAATAATTATATAATTGCAAAGAAACAACTCGCCTTCATTTTTTTGAAACTGCTTTTTACATCAAGATAGGTACTTTCTAGCTACAATACTACTGAAAGAATCAGCTTTTACATTTTTAGGAAGCACAGAAAATAAGAACATATCAAACCTTGGAACCGACGCAGGCTCCGTGGTGTCAGCAGCGGCTGCCACAGGACGGCCAGTAGCGCTGCACTGCTCAGCATGTCCTGACGATAGTCCACCGCCTGGTTGATCCACATCCATTGGCTTCGTCTCGTCCGTAGGTCCATCCTCCTGTACACCAACATCGGAACATTTTAGCAAAGGAAGAGCGTGATATTTTCCTGTTAAATGAAAAATACAGAGAAGGCTTTATATTGAGAGTGCTTTAGCTAGCTACATCCTAATGAATAGGCTAACATCGATTCTAGTACAGTGCCGACAAAAAATCTTTACATTGTAATGGCAAGAAAAAAAGTTTATATGAGAAATGTGACGTACCTAGTAGTTCGTTTTCCCTACCCGACATAATAAAGCGAGAAGATGTTAGTGATGATGCGTTCTCTGCGTCCACTCACAGCAAATGTCCATCGCCCAGCCAATCCACAAACAAGGTTGTGTGCTGCTGCGGCGAGGTTAACTGTGGGTCGCTCTTGTCGACGTGTATTTTTTTTTGCATAAGTTTGAAGTCTTATAACTTTACACCTACTGCGCACAATGGGTAAAAAAAATGCGTCAAATGAAGGAGTAAACTCTTGCGTTAACTACGCTAGAAAAGAGGGACTGAAACGTGAAGAACTTGGGTTCCTTTCCGGCACGCCGACTTGGAAGACCCAGGTCCTTCTACGGGCGACAGTGAATGGTCCTTCTTGCGACGTTATGGAGAAGCTCAGAGTGTTTGCTTTTTAGTTCAACGGTAGTTACGGGATGATTTGGAAAAACCTCACGCTTCAGAAGCTTGTTCTCAGTGTAGGTAGTTTTCTTAGGTGTACCGGAAGCCTGACTTCTTCTGTGGTACAGTCCCTGTCGGTAATTTTGTCCCCGACCGCTTCACCTGATAGATTGTTTCTCTTAACGCCCCCAGAACTTTGGTTACGGCAATCCCAGAGTCTCCTTTTTCTAGCATAGTTAACGCAAGGGTTTACTTCTTTATTTTGCGTATTTTTTGACCCATTGTGTGGAGTAGGTGTAAAGTTATACAACTTCAAACTTATACGAAAAAAAAAACACGTCGACAAGATCGACCCACAGTTAACCACACTGCAGCAGCACACAACTCTCACCGAGGGTTGGCTGGGTGATGGACATTTGCTGTGAGTGGACGCAGAGAACGCATCATCACTAACATTTTCTCGCTTTATTATGTAAGGTAGGGCAAACGAAATGTATATCAAGTCACATTTCTTGTGTAAAGTTTTTTCTCGCCATTGATGTGTAAAGATTTTTTTGCCGGTAGTGTGATTTGCTACAAGTTGAATGCTGCATAGCTTTGTTGAAGTAAAGTTTAGGTATTCCTGGTAATTTTGCAGAAGCGAAAGTGCTTGGGGACCAAAAAATCGAATTCAGACACTCGCTCTTACCCGTAGTTGGAATTTGTGCATCCGTTTCCGCAACCCTGGATCCCGCCGTAAAAAGAAGCTTCAAGTTTCAATAACACATGGCGGTGTACTGGTATTCTACGCATAGGTAGCTATACAAGTAAAACAATCAGTAAGAAATATATCTTAGAAATATAATATCGGTACTATTGTTACAAAATACATGAACTTTTCATAGATACATTACAGGAGTTTTCAAGTCTCGCTATTCACAGCAAAGACGTTTCAAGAGAAGACGAGACAGAGAGCTGATGCATGATGCCGTTAGGAACGTGCAACTTGTCCACGAGGGTGTTGAAAAGACATTACAAAACAAAGCGCCCGTTGAAGATATGAAAATGGAAGGAAAAAAAATGAGCAAGGAATGGAAATACAAAGGGCTTTCTGGTAGCTACTATTATCACTGGTAACAGATGAATGACAACTGGTGAAAACACTGGAAACTGTACCAGAAGCCAAGATGACAACTGAAGTCTAGTTTTCAGTAGCAGTACCTAGTAAAATATAGTTTAAGCTTCCCTAAATAAGTACTAAGCTTTTCTACGAGAGAAAAATGAAAGTACATATAGTACCTATGTCGAAAGGTACGTGGAACCCACGTAACCCATGCACTAAGGTGTTCCTCACAGATACACGCGCATGGGAACAGCAAGTCAGGAAAGAAGAGGAAGAACAGGCAAACGTAACACGTACAAGAGAGTAGGAAATCGGGAAGGAAGCAGAGTGGGCACAAAAGACAGACGTCCCGAAGGCCTAGCTAACGGCTAAGGTAACCTACAGGGTCCCCTTTGGGAGGCTGCTTCCCATAACATAGGATGGGCGAACCTAACCCTATAGCCTATTCCCCATCCTTTTCCCCCTGAGGGGAGGTAGTTTTCAAGATTTTAACCAATTCAACTCATTATTAGGACTAGTACCTATGCTACAATATTCAGGACTTTGAAACTCCTCCTACTCATGATTCACCTTAGTATCTGATAGCGATGCTGGAGAGTGCAGAGCAGTTTGCTGCACTGAAGACGATTCCACATCTGAGCATACCCGCTTACTGGCAATGCGGGGATGTACGACCACTTTGCGTTTATTTGAAACAATCAAGCTGCTTGACGGTAAGGATGATCGCAGTGAGTGGGGAAGGTGAGGAAAGCCTTGATTTGCATTGACTTTGTTTTCCTTGGAGTGGGATTTGAAAAGATTGTCAGTGTCAGATTCCATGGCATTCCTAGGTGCAGTTGAGGTTTTACTTCCCAAGCGGGAGAGTAGCTTGGAGCTCAAGCACAAGGGCATGTCCTGGTCGGGTTCATTGTTTTGTGAGATTTCAACGATGTCCTCTTCGACATAATCGTAGCAATCAAGAGTGGGGTTGTACACAACCTGGCTTGAAGATGAGCCACTGGCACCAATACAAGAGTTCTCTTCCATAGTAGAAGAAATTGCACTGGGATCAGTACAGGGCGAAGGTGACCCAAAGAATCGCGACGAAGCTGAATCGGAATGAAAAGGCACTGGTGGTCTTTCAAACGAAGCAGGTTCAAAGAAGCCTGGTGAAGTTGTATTGGAACAGGGGTGCATTGATGGTCGTCGGGGCGAAGGAGCTCCATAGAATGGTGACGAACTTGCATTTGAACAAGAGGACAAAGATGGCCTTTGGGATGATCTGTAGAAGCTCGACGCAGCAGTATGTGAACAAGATGATCCCCGGGACGGAGATCTGTGTAAGCGTGACGAAATAACAGCACGGGACAGTACAGATGGTACCTGGGATGAACGAGACCTACAAAAGCGAGACGAAGTTGTATCAGAATAGGAGGACACGGATGGACTTCTCCAGAACGGTGTTGCAGCAAAGCTAGACGACCCAATAACTTGGTCAGTTGAATTAGAAGGCGATCCGAATACACTCGACGATCCTGCAGCAGAACTGGTACTGACAGGAAATGCTAAACTATTTTCCACGCAAGGCGAGAGCGTGTCGGTGCGAACAGAGTCCAGACATGAAGTGTCATCACAAGAGGAGGAGCTCTCTTCAATTTCAATAAACGTCAAACTTCGTTCGTCAGTAAATGAAACAGCAGGTTCTAGAATGGAAGACAATGTACCGGTACTGGGAGAAGCAACAAGAGGTTTCTGTGCAAGATTTGACTTACTAAAATTCTCACGTATTTCTTCAGCATCGTATTGAGCTCCAATGTCAGAATAAACCGAAGAAGAAGCAACTTCCGAAGACACTGCAATAGGAGTGTCAAGAAGAGGAGGTTTTCTAGTCGGAAACATTACGTTGAAGTTCTCAAGCGACTTTACATCGTGAACGCGGAACGTTCCAGCGCTAGAATCAGCCCCAGAGGAAACAACCTTCGATGACACTACATTGGGAGTATCAAGAAGTGGAGGTCGTCGTGAAGGAACATATACTTCACTACAATTTCCATGCGATGTATCAGTATTGTACAGTTTGCTAACGCCAGAATCAACCCAAGAGGAAGCAACAGTTGAATATACTGCAGTAGGAGTAGGAAGAAGAGGAGGTCGCCGTGAGGGAACAGACATGGCATTGACTTTCTCACGCGGTTTATCAGTATCGTGTATTGTTTCAAAGTTAGGATCAACCCGAGAAGAAGAAACAGTCACGGCACCAGGAGTAATTGCATCATTGCGAGCCAAAGAGGAGAGCATTCGTAAGGAGCACGACTTCACACCTCTGAAATCCAAAAGGAAAGGTGGGGCTTCGAGAACAGCCTCAGAACTATCAATTACATTAGTCATTGCTTTCCCACTGTTAAAATAATCTTCGGAAGGTGTCTGTACACGGGGCACGCATATGAGAGATGGACGAACTTGCTCAGCAACTGATTGCTGACGATGTGCAGGAATAGCGTTAGAACTTTCTCTTTCATTGATTGATGTATGCAACTGACTTGCTGTATTGCAGATGGCGTCTCCACTCAGCGGATTAGCAAGTTTTGACAGTTCCAAACGACGATGTGCATGGTACGCCTCAGGGCTTTTCCTTTCAGCAATAAGCGCAGGCACGCCATCAGCTCTGTAGTTGGTGCACTCATCTCTAGAATGAATCAATTTCGATAGCTCAAGCCGACGCTGCATATGGAATGTATCAAAACTGTCTCTTTCTCGAATTGGTGCATGCATGTCATTGGCTGCAGTGAAGCTGAAGCCTTCAGCCCGATCACTGGCCAGTTTTAACAGTTCTCTGTTCACAAGTTCGCTGAGACTCGAGACCGACTCCTGGCCACCATACGGCGTTGAGTGGAAGTGGTCTCGGTTAGGAGATCGCATTACCTCATACACAGCCTTCCTTCAAAGCGTAGAAGTACAGACCTTTGTCCTGACCAACTCCGATATCGTAAATTTTACATAGCACAAAATTAATCTTTGCAAAGATACCTATCTTTGGTAACAATGTCGGTTGAAATTGTTTAGATTCAAGTTTGCTTCTAACTGCGTTTCACCAATGTACCTGAAACAAAAACCGTTCGCCAATTATAATATAAAAAGTAGGACTTCAACAACTATTACCGAAAGGTCAATCTGATACCTACTACGGTACTATTGGATTATATCACTAAAATCAACATCAGTCTCACCACAGACCTGATTACAGGCTATATTACCTACATATATACCCACGATAAAGGTTACAATTCTGTAAAGGAACAGCGTGTTATCCGCACAGAGAAATTTAACTGAAATCAGTAGATTATACTTTACAGGGCTCGTAGCTGGTCACACTCCAAAAAACTATTATACAGTATTAGGTAATTAAAAGAAAGTACCGTACTGACTTCAATTTATATATTAGGCCAAGCCTTCGGCAGAGGTAGAGTTAGTGCCTTCGATCGTCTGTAGCTCATTGGCAACAACACAGCGCCGAGGAGATAAAAAGAAGGCGAAATTAATGCCTGTATGACAAACCGCTTAATTCCAAGTTCTAGTCAGAAGGTTTAAGCTTCCGTTTCAGAGCGAAGTTAGTTATACCTAGTCAGAAAGTTTAAGCCTCCGTTTTTAAGCGGGACGATATCACAGAGGAAAGAGTAAGGGACATACAGTAGGCCTATAGTATGTCGACAGAAAAGGGAACCCATGCACAAAAGTGTTCCCACACAGGATCAAAACGCTTGGAAACAGCAAGTCGGGAAAAAGTGGAAGAACAGAAGAAAGCATGAGCAAGTAGGACTATGAAATCGTGAAGTAAGCAAAGTGGGCACGAAAGACAGACATCCCGAAGTAGAGTGGCAAGCTGCACAGGAGTGTAGTGCTTTGAAACTTTGGAAAGTAGACAACTGGAGCCTACTTACGCATACTGGTTAGTGGAGCTTGTTCGAGGCTGCTGCTGGTCAGAAAGTGGGAGAAGGTCGTAGATGGTTATGGCAGCTATGCATTGGTAAACCTACAAGAAATACATAGTTACCGGGAGCAGTCAGTAGTTGCCCAAAACTTTTTGAGGAGCTTGCGCAAGGTGACCCATTTGTGGCCCTCACCAGACCCGTCAATGACCATTGTTCCGTCGTCTGGAATACTGGCTACTTGGGTGACCCGCATCTTTTGGAATCTGTTCAGCGTAAGTGAACAAGGCATCTGAGAAGGACTTGAGGGACTCAAATATGGTGCGAGAATGAGGCATCTTACCATTATCTGAGCGAGGGGAATGTTGGATAAAAACTAAAGATGAAGTCAACTGGTTGCGTGGGGGTTTGTTAACCTCATGGAGTTCCTCCGTTCCTGCGTCGCCAGTCTGGTGTGATTTAATAATAATAATAACTTGACCGCACCCCCAACTGGGACATCTACACGCACTGGTTTGTGCTGCAGATATAGACCAACCAGCACCATAGCATACGGCTGCGGTCGACTACAGATCGTCTAGAACTACGGCGCCTGAGGTGGAAGGCTCCATACGACAGATATTCCCCCCTCCCACCTTCCCCAGTTCTGGCAAAATTCAGTAAGCTCACAGCAGCCTGCAGACCGGATACTGACTGGATCACGTCAAGGACCGCAAAGAACTTGCCTGCTTGGCTGGAGATATTTGAATTCGCGGCGTTGAGGGACAGTGTCAGAATCTTTAGTCTGCTTCTACTGCGAGTATATTTGATAAAGTGCTGGACGGCGCTAGTGGGGAGAGTAGGGTGTGCTGAGATGCAGGGCTTGTTTAGCCGTGCCGGCTGGCGGCTGCGGAGTCACTCGAGCGCATCAATTGAGGCTAGTTCCTCCATACTTTCGTAGGTAGCATCGAGTGGGTTTGCTTACCGAAAAGTCCAATTGTGCCGTAACCAAGATAGTTACATACTGAGCTACAATTATTGGTGCTGCAACCAGGTGTGGGTATGAAGTTCCTGCACAGGTATTCGTGTTGGAATGTGACTACAGTATTTGTTAAATAGTTATAAGCAAAATTTGTGCGGGGGCCTTGCTGCCAGAATGGGGTGACTTCTCGCACCCCGCGTGGCGTCCCTCGTGGCAGCGGCACACAGCGGCGCCGGTGTCCCAGGCGCAGCGCCCAGAGTTACTAGCACCGTCTGGTGCAGCTGTGTACTGCAGCTGGGGCACAGATGCTGCTGTGTGCCGCAACTGTGGGAATCCAGCAGGCCTGAGCATGGGTGGCCCTCGCACGAATTTGGCTTCATAGGCCTAACGTTAATCGTCGGTGGAAATAATATAGCTACATTACTAATGAACACGTAGATAAAATATACACGAACAGAAAGGTGGCTAGGTAAATACCCACATTAATATAAATTTTTTGGGTGCGGGAAGCTACCCAACCTCGTCTTTAGTTGTGGGGTGAGACACCTTACTCATAAAAAACTATATAGCTAATTTTTTTTTCAACACCAATTTTTACATTAGCTGCTTAGTAAGTAGGTACTTTCAAAGTGCAATAATCTACAGTGCTTGTGTAAATTTTTCAGGTATCTAGCTCCCAAACTCTGTGTCACACAAAGAATTGTTCAAAATCGTAATTTTAAGAAAAGAAAATATTGAGGTAGATAATCAAAATAGCTACATAGGTATACTTTATCAATTTTTTTTTTTAATTTAAGTCGGGGTCAAATTTTTTGAAAACACTTGGTCTAAATGATCAAGACATGTAGTTTAACATGGTGCATTCACATTTTCGATTTGTCCCAATACATACAGAGTTTGTTAGATAGAGGGATGCGGGTATTCACCCCACATTATCGAACGCAAGAGGGGCACCCCATCCGATGCTATTGAGCTACCTCCCTAACAATTTCACTAGAAAGGCTTATCCAAGACATCAGCTCTACTACAGTAAGCCAAACTCACAGGCAGTTCTATGGCACCGGTGGGATAGATGAGGCGCAGTAGAGACTTTGTTCTACCAACACAGCGAACGACAAGAAGGCCTGTTCATAGAACAAAGTAAGGTTGTGGAGTTAGACAGTGGAAAGTCTGACTGCCGCTCCCGGGTGGCTAGCACATGCCTCACTCAATGGAACAAGAACTTCTCAATGCGACTCTACAGTCATATCGTAGAGCTATTAACTTTAAGATGCAAACAAAATTGCTCGCTACCTAATGATACCTGCAGTAGATGGGCTGTGCACAGTTCAGGTGGAGTTCATCAAATGAGAAAAACTTGAAGGCAATATTTAATGGCATTCCAAGAAGCATTAAAAATAAAAACATAGTTATTGTTAACAATATTTATAGCTAAGCCTTCCTGGAATTCTCACAGACGAATATAATCAGCACACCAAACAAGCACAATAGATTCAAAGTCCACTTCAAAGGCACTCTGTAGCAGAGGAATAAATAAGGGACATACACAGTAGTATAATATGCTGATTAATAGAAATGTGGAACCCATAGCCATGCAAAGCTATTCACCCATAGCATCTATGTGCATGGACAGCAAGCCAGGAAACATGAGGAAGAACAGCTAGACAATGAAGGGATGAGAAAGATCTTGGAACTGGAAGAACTCTGGGGTCCAGAGTTCAGCCGGTGACCAATCCAACTTCAGTTCCTAGCAATTCTTACTCCGACCCACTCCAATCCAGAAACCCTACTATATAGCTACTTAGTGGTATTAACTACCTACTAGCTGCTACTACTACTTACTAAAATGAGAATTAGTTTTTTCCATGAACAATAATGACATTACTTTTTACAACCCCTTCCTGTTATACATCAAAAGAAGTGCAAGGAAGTGCTTTTAACTTTTGTAAAGTTAGAATTTAAAATTACTGAATTTTATGTGTTATGTTTTTTTTCACCAGACCCAAACTACCCCGGACCCTGAAGTAGCCTGGTTCGGGTACGTAGCTTGTCAAAAAGTTTTTATCAACCACAAAGGAAGTACAGTGGAACCCCGTTTTCCCAGACTTCTCGTTTTCCCTGACTATTTTTACTTTTCCGGGGTTTTCTCGGAACATTCCGGGAAACTGAAAAAAGCCGGAATACCGGAAAACTTCGGTATTTCCCGGAAAAAGTCCAGCAAAAGTTCCGGACTTTCAGAAGATTTCCCGGAGTGACGCTGCGCAGATACTGAAAATCGCCCATTGCGCAGCGTCTCTTCTGAGAACGGAAGGCAACCTCCGCCATTTCCCTTCAGTAGTCGTCTGCAAATCGTGCTCGTTTAAGAAGCGCTATTTTAGTGATTTCAATTCAAATTTATGGGTTTAAATTTCGGGTTCTTCAGTGAATGTGATGAATAATATTGAGCGCTATACTTAATAAAAGAAGGCTAGAAAAGTCACTTATTTTTTATTTTTAACGAAAATATCACTTGATGAACTCGTAAGTCAACTCTAGCCCCTAGACCAGCTTCGCAGTCAATCAAGTATGAATGCAGAGTACCATTATGCACAGTACTATAAATTTATGTTAATACGGTATGTAATGTACAATGTTAAGGAGATACAGTACGATACTGTACTACGATGTTATTATGCACATAATGTCAACTACTTTATGTACAGTATGAATGCATTTAGCTACTGTATTTTGCCTCGTAACCTTTATTAATTCCGTGCACTGTATACTGTATGTACTGTAAATACTGTGCATACATTATGTTCTGTGTCATATGTACTGTACATACAGTATGGTATGTAACACGCTGGAAAACTTCTCTCATTTCTCTCAGCACTATTTTGCTATGTACAAGGTTGAAATTTGATACTTCATGCATATATTTACATGTACAATGCTGTATGAGAGTTACGGAAATAGTTTCAATTTGGTGCATCAATGTACGGTAAACCGGGGTTTTTCTGGCATTGAATTTTCCAGAAATAGTTTCAATTTACCGGACAGATGTCCGGTAAAAAGGGTTTTCTGGGAATTGAAATTGTCTTGTTTTCCCGGAAATTCCAGTTTCCCGGAAGAGGCTCCCCCTGTGCTGTCAGGGAAATCGGGATTCCACTGTATAGAGGGTGGGTCTCAATTTTTTTCAATGCTGTCACTTTATAGCTAAGACCTGTAATGTACAGAAGCAAATAAAGAAAACCAGAAAAGTTTAATTATTAGAGTATGACATGCAAAAAAAATAAATTGCCTCTATAGACCTCATCTGTGAAAATAATGTGGAAATGACTATATAGTAACGAGCGGGAGCTTAATATTTAATGGAAATTAGGGTTAATGAGATCTTAAGGTAGAGGAAAGTATGCTGGAATTTGTACAAGGTGGTGTACACATTCAATGGTAAGAAGCAAACGATGCAGACCCAAAGAGAGAATATCAGACTCCACCTCTAGTGACAAGACAGGCGTTGTCATTCTGCAGCCAAGCGAAGTTCTAGGAGCAGTGATGAATTGGAGTCTGTGATTTTCCTTCGACTCCGACTTCTCAAATTAACAAGGCTTATTTCAATATTCACTGCAGGAATAATCATAGACTTGACATTAAAACAATAAAAATATATATTTTTTTTAGCAATAATGCACATCTTGTAAGTATGAAGTAGATGGCTACCGTGCTATGTAAAATAGGTACTTAGGCATATACTCATCATTGGTCATGCCTAATCAATATACTGCACAAGTTGCAGTTTATTTTCAATGATCCTCTTTTGCACTTCTGTAACTCATTAATTATACTGCGTACGTGGTTTGTATCTCCAATTCCCCAGCTTCACGAAAGAGAAATACTAGCAAGATAACACTGTAGATGCAATGGGGATAGGGCAGCCAGGAATAACAGGGCAGAGGGTATCGCCAATAATTTGTAAGATTTTTCAAATTTTGAATGACGCAATCGTATTCTGTAAGTGCCCAAACTTAGTCACAATCGATCTGGAATAATATTAGACTGGTGTCAGAGCTTTCGTTGCTCTTTCTTTTACGATGTTAATAACATTTGAAATAGCCAAGTTGCATGTGTTGGTATCCATTAGCTATGTACATTTAATAATTAGCTACTTGCTATTGATCATTTCAAATAGTACCCTGGATGACCACCGGCACAATTACCTACCGGTGCAAAAACTAGTAGTACAAAATTCTCAACGAAAGTCGCATATTTAACTACAGTATCTCGACTAATCTGGCAACCCTGCCTCTGGCCGGTGAGCAATGTATTGCTACCCTCGATTATGATTTTCCAAAACATTAGTGTATTACGCAACTCCATTGTCTTCATTAAAAAATGGGGATAATCTTAGGTTCTCTATTTCCCATTAATAAAAATGTATGTAACTAATACCATATACCATATATGTAATACCATATCTAACTTACTGGAACTCGGAAGCTGTTTCTTTCCTCGCGGGAACGCGCCAAAAGTTTTGGTTTGCTTTTATTTCTGTAGAACGCAAATTATCAGCGGCCTCCAGAAATGAAAGGAAACCAAAACTTTTGACGTGTTCCCGCGAGGAAAGAAACAAGAAGTAAAGGAGTGCAAGCTAGTTCGTAACATGTATGAAACCGTTTGCATCATCTAACGCCTCCAGTAAGTTAGATGATGCAATATTTACTGTGGTATTACATATACATTTTCATTACGCTGATGAAAATACTTTGCTTAGATTGCTTCATCTAACTCGGGAATAGTGATTTTGCTCCGCGCGAGAGGTTTTGTCACTGCAAAGAGCAAATTCAAGCTCGTTTACTTCTCGATTCGACTACCTTGGAAGTCACATCACAGCTTGCAATTTTGCGAAGCTGGGAAGATGTGCTGAAATCTTCATAGAGTGAAGTCATGAAACACAGTGTGTGAAGTGTAGTCAACAGGTTCTACCTGCAGTTCTATCTATTTATGAGCGATCAGAAAAAAAAAAGTTGAAACTTTTGGCGCAACTCGAGGTCATCAGATAGGCTAACACGTCTAGTATCCGCCCACCATGCTAGTAGCCGTCCACTCGGCACTAAAAACTTCCTGTGTGAAAACTAGCAGTGCTAGAATGCAGTACATAGGCTTAAACTATAGGTTATGTAGTGCCGCACCATCCCTGAAAATGACAGGCAAAAAAAAAATATATATATATAGTGGTGGTTTCCACATTTTTGCATGTTTTTAGTGAAAAAAATGTGAAAATCATTTTTTATTCTTTTACAAAAATACTATTCATCTTTCATTTATGCTTTTTTAAATTAAATTAGTTTAGGAAGTACCTTACAAAAAAGTTACAACAAAAAAGCCACAAAAAACTTTTTTCTAAAAAACTTCATAATTAACAAAAAAAAATAGTGTGAATAATCCAATCTTCTTATCCTCCTGTGTGTGTAGTTTTGGTTGAAGGGAGTATGCTCTGGCCAAGTCCCATTTCCTTATCTCTGCCACAAACTGTATGGGAGACACAGAAAAAAGCCCAATTTTTAGTTTATAAAAAACATTTTTCTTATATTTAATTCATATTTTGCAATATAATCATTTTGTAACAAGTAAATTTACATCGATTCGTAAAATATGTTGAAAACATAGCATATAGCCTATCTGTAACACTCACCAGTTACAGACAGTCACCCCAAACAGGGTACAGGTGGTGCTTCGTCTTGGTGCGCTTCCTGCATCTGTCCCGAGTTTCTCTATCACTCTTGTTGGGCACTCAACACAGCGCTTTGTGAGAAAGGTGTAGCTAGCTACCTGGTGAGTGTGTAGCACTGCCCAGTAATGGTACCTATAAGGCACAAGGTGGTGATCAGCATTTGAAGGGGTGGGACAGAGGCATGGCTGAACAAAGTAACAGGTTCACTCATCGCTTGACCATTTTCAGACGGTTCTGCACATCTTCCTGTGTGACGTCACGTGGGGAGAACGCTCATGAAAATAGTCAGTGTTGCTAGAGCATCGATATCATTTCTCATTGGACAATTTCCTTCTTTTCGATGTTTGGCAGTTCTGAACATGTTGATAACAATTTACTGAAGCTTCATTGTGTCCCTAACGAGCTACTAGAGGTGCAAAAAAGTGGGTTTGGACTTGCAAATGAGTCAACTCATGTTCCGCTGTAGCAGGCCACATGTGCTCCAACTATTTTTTGCTCAGTAATATGATAAACGCGTATCATCAGTACATTGCTTAAAGCTGGAATACGTACATCTGTGTGTTGTTGATGCCGCAAATGATGCGAGACTTTTTTGTTTTAGCAGGTATTTGGCTTTGGAAACAAGGCCTTAGGGTGTAGCACTAGAGGTTTCTTGATTCTCAACATTCTCAATGAAACAGGTACGAAGGACGTAGAACAAACGATGCAATGCCAGCGCGTGGACCAGGAGAAACATAGGTAGCCTGGTGCGGCTGAAGGAGCCTCCGGCGAGCAGAAAACCTAGACAATTGCTCTACCTTCTCCCGCAAAATAGCCTCAGTCGAGTCCTGCCCGAGAGGCGATCCCAAGAGTACAAGGTCCCTTGCAGCCGCCCGGCCGCACCCCGCCAAAGGAGAATTCCCCTCCAAAGAGCAGCGATGCGTTAGCAATTCGCACTTTCCCTTGTTCAGAATCAGGCCCAGCCTAGCGCCTTCGGTCTCAATGAGACGTAAATCTGCCTCTACAGATACCAAACCACTAATGAGAATGCCGTCATCTAAGTACCAACTGCTGAAGAAGATCTGTAACTGCTCTATTAGGCTGTGCAAGGTGACCGCGAACAGGAACGGGCCCAATGGATCACCCTGCTGTACTCCCTCAGCCGACAAGATAACATCGCCCCCAAAAACGAGCAGAGAGCTGCCACTGTATGCTTCCACGCACTGATAAATGGTCGGATACTCTGTGTAAACAGCACTCAGGACTTTATCCTGTCGAATAGTGTTAAAAGCATTTTTAAAATCAACTTTTAGCAAGGCGAACGGAGCATTGCGTGCAAAAAGAGATTCAACGTGCGTTCTGGTGGCATGAACCGTTGCATCACAGCCGCCTCGTATCCCGAAACAAAGCTGGTGTGGAGATGAAGCCGGGTCTGCCCGATCTCGGACTGCACAAGTGGCCAACTTTGAACAAAGTCGTCTGAGAGTGCGCCCAACCGCTATGGGGCGCACACCTCCGTCTGGCTTTCGTAAGGCAGCAGTTACAGTTACAGCAGCGCTGCTGCCTCCTCACCGACCATATCCAGCGTAGTCCGTCCACCCCTCCAGAAGGACTTGATGGCGCTCAGCACCTGAGAGGACGTCACCTGCGCTTGGCACCGCGCTCAACGAGCGGGGAACCCTGACGGTCCTCGAGAGCGGGCGGGTGCTTGGTCCGTAAGGCCGCAACGGCGTGTGCAGACGGTGGGATAACTCGCTCGTCGGAAACAGCCAGTCTAACAGCCCCAGTTATATCAAAGTCACTGAGCTTTTCTGAGGCTCGCTTTGCAAGATTCTCCTCGTGGTCAACCACACGAGACCGTTCGTTCGGCAAACCAGGAAGATCACCCGGTGTTGAACCACAAGCGAAAGCCCGGAGGTTCTGATTGACTTTTGTAGTCAAGGAGGAGGCTCCATGGGCATTGCGATGCCTCCGACAAGCCCTCGGAGCTTGCAACCCACCGTACGCAAAAGAAAAAAACGCCCACCCAGCTGTCCACCCCTTCCAAATTGCCATTGAGCAATATACGAAGTGCTTCATTGTATAGGCTACTGAAGCAGCAAGAGGTCTAGACGCCTTGGGAATTTGCGGCAGTATCCTCCTGCGGGCAGTTAATACGCTATCCAGAAGAGTGCGATAAGTGGGTAGGGTTCTAGCGTCCTGTACGGCGGCTCGGTTCTGGCACCTAGGTATTGCCAGCACGACCGTTGGTACAAGGACTTTTATTATTGACGCACTTGCATGACGTGCAGGGTGTGTCCTTACACCAGCAACATTTGTCCATCGGCAACTGCCTTATTATGCCGGTTATATTCTAATAAAATTGTATGTTCAAAAGAAAATTGATCGTTGCCATGGCAACGTCGGAACAGCGAAAATGGCGGTGGACTTGTAATTTGTGGTAGCAATTATAGAGTAAACGGATCAGAAAAATACAGGCTCATAAAATAATACTCTCATTATCATGCTTGATACACAGAAAGCAATAGGTCGACGTCGTACACACAAAAAAAATAGTCTAGCTGTGCTACCCTTCAGCGTGCAAGGTACGACAACCAACACGTCACAACGGCGAGAACAACCGCTAAACTAGAAAAATGACCGAAGATAAGCAATTAAAACGTACGAGACGATCAGTAACCAAATACTGCAGGACACAGACATCCAAAATCCCAAGCCCGGTACCTCGTCTCAACGAGAAAATACAACAAGCACAATGTCGCTTTGATGAAGTACGACTACGCCGCCACCTTGTGGGCCGCCATGACAGTTCACAACCCGGCGAAAGGACCGAACCTACCAAAGAAATTGGGACACTGATCACCCGAATTGATTTGCTGGCTCTGTCGCAATCAAAAAATATAAACCGTATGCTGAACTATGATGTGAAAACCATAAAACACGAAATAAAACCGCAGACATAACAAGAGTTTACGAAATACCTGGAAACAACTGAGACACGTGTGCCCGGCTCCACTGCACTTCATCATATCTCCAGTGTTTTAGGAATTGTATCCAACATTTAAAGGGTTTTCTGCTGTGTAGACACATGCAGCTAGCTAATCATCAACAATTTTAGTCACTTCACTTTAACTTCCTATTGTAAAAGACCGATTTCAAGAAGGAGGGGTTACAAACAGGGTTGCGGAGTCGGAGGATTTGAGGTGGAGTCGGAATCTCACTTGCTCTAGGAGTCGGAGTCGGAATTTTTAGCCTGACTCCCGACTCCGGAATCCCATTTATAAACAAATATTCAATTCTGAATTTTCAGTCACAGGCTTGAAAAAAAAAAATTGTAAATGTGGATATTTTTTTTTTGTACATTACCTACCCTTTTATAGCTATAGCTACCATGTACTGTATTTTCCTATTCCATATGATGAGGCCATTGACAAAATGTTGGGTAGAGCTTTCGCACGGAAGTCGGAGTCGGAAAATCTTGAGGGCCAGGAGTCGGAGTCGGAAATTCTGGAGGGCCAGGAGTCGGAGTCGGACCTTGAACCATCCGACTCCGCAACCCTGGTTACAAACAAGCAGTTAGCAGAGTACGTGTATTTACTATGGCTACATCTAATATGCAAACTGCAGATATATGATTTAAAACTGGAGTATAAAATCCTTTGAAAAGCTTGAAAACACTTCAAATAACAAATAAAACTTGACAGAAATAGCATGCTTCTAGCTAATTGATAGTAACAGAGTAATGAACTAAAGAAAGTGAAACAACTACAAAAGCCTCTGAAAAACGTAGAAACACTCCAATACCTATACAAAGGCATTTTGATGGAAATAGCTACTTACCTACTAGCTAATTAAGAGCAGAGTAATGAACTAAAGAAAGTGAAATAGCTATATGTCTACATGCTTCTCATGAACTCACTAGCTATATAATAGCAACTATATAACTACTACTACTTCTAATTTTCAGTAGCTTCTAGCTTACCAGAATATAATTAGGCATGCATATCTGAAATGAAATAACGCAAAATTCAATACGTTATAGGTTTATATTAAAAGTAAGTAGCTAATAGTTGACCCTACTGTCCTAACACTCAAAATGGATACCTGAAAAGAAACACATCAACTCATCCTTTCAGTTCAGTAGCTATTTGGTTTAAACCAGCGAACCCTGGTAGCACCCCCAATAGGGACATACGTTTTGCATGTTTTTTATGGTGTTACGATTTGTGACACCTGACACGCACAGGCAGCTGATACCTCATGCGCCAAGTAAGTGTGTACAGTGACGAAATAGATCTACTAGCTACTTGTGACACGCACAGGCAGCTGGAACCTTATGCGCCGTGCATACTGACGCAATATAGAGTAGAGGCGTAAGTCTACGATCACCGGCTTAATCTCCAATCACTTTACACCCCTCCATTAAAAAACTGCTACAAGACAAACCATTGATGCTAGAAAGATCAGCTAGGGCTCAAATTGTAGCCAAAGAAATGCTTCATATGTCCTGCAAGTCGTAAATTTTAATTCCTTAAACTCAAGGTTAGGAATTTTTAAAAAGGTAACTTACATGAAAATGTGCCTATTTTTGGCATTATGAAACTATCACTCTCGGGAAATAATGTTTTTGAGGGGTTTGCTTGCATCCAAGAAGCGATATCAGTACTTGACATCGTAGTATACATATTGGACTAGCTGCTGGTAATTTTTTCGTTGAGTCCACTTAGCATCCCCTTACAGGGGGTGGGGCGATCGGACATTGCTGGCAAAAGCATGCAAATCGTTAGTCTCTTTGATCAAAATTCACAATTATTTTTTTTAGAACCACGATTATCTACAGTTCATTGTAGTTAGTTTGCACACCTTTTAGCACTTTGCTTCATATTCTAACATTTGTACTTTTCTTGTTTCAGGATGGCGTTGGTCTCCGATCACCATAACGGCCACTGTGGTCGATTGGTCGACAACAGAAACCGCAGTGATCGACCGGTCGGAGATTGCGGTAATTGATCGAACACAGTGGTCAACCAGAAACTGCAATGATCGACTGGTCGGACATTGCGGTATACTGTATTGATCAACAACAGTGGTCGACCAGATAACCGCAATGATCGACTGGTCGGACATTGCGGTATATTGATTGGCAAGATAACCGCAATGATCGACTGGTAAGACATTGTATTATATTGATGGACCATAGTGGTCAAACAGATAACCGCAATGATCGATTGGAAGGTGTATAAGATATCAGCTACCTGTGCGTGTTGTGTATCATATACAGTGGAACCCCGTTTTCCCGGACAGCATGGGGGGAGGCCGTTCTGGGAAACTTAAATTTCCGGGAAAACGAGAAAATTTCAATTCCCGGAAAAACCCCGTTTTGACGGACGTATGTCCGGCAAATTGAAACTATTTCCGGGATATTTTATGCCAGAAAAACCCCCGTTTGCCACACGTTAATGAGTGAAGATAAAACTACTGTAAGCAGACGCATACTGAACGAAAATGGCGGTGGTTGCCTTCCGATTCCCGGAAGAGACGTAGCGCAATAGGCGAATTTTAGTATCTGCGCAGCGTCACTTTCGAGAATTCTTCTGAAGGTCCGGAACGTCTGCCGGAATTTTTCCGGTATTCCGGCTTGGTTTCAGTTTCCCGGAACGTTCCGGGAATAAACCGGAAAAGTGAAAAAAGTCCGGGAAAACGAGAAGTCCGGGAAACTGGGTTCCAGGAAAACGGGGTTCCACTGTATTGCGTCAATATGCACGGCGCTCAAGATGTTGACTTGTACATAGCGTAGTGCCGACTTATAAATGGTGGAGTTGTGGGGATAAAAGAAACCCAGTAGCTTCACTTAAACTACATTAGAGGAAAGAGCAGATACACGCTGTTATCGAGACGGCGTACGGCAAGGGAATAACGAGTCAGTCACTCCAGTGGCTGAGCAGGGTTCAAGTTACGGTTCGAGTTTAAGCTCAGTGGTTACCATAATACAGTCAGAGAGAATCTTACATTATTAATTCGTATAAGACAAAACATGGTATTCACTTGTATGCATCAATAAGAGATATACATAATAGGATATTGTTTACACATATCAACACAAGATACCAGCTGTCTATGCATGTTGTGTATCGTATATCGCGTCAGTATGCACGGCGCATACGGTATCAGCTGTCTGTGCATGTGGTGTATCGTACATCGAGCCAGTACCTATGCACGGCACGCTTTGTAATCCCTAACTTAGCCTAACCTGCTGCGGCAGCGCGACCCCACAAGGCTCCGGGAAGATAGAGCTGAAACAGGACTCTGTGGTGAAGCTTCATAAAGAAGTCAATCCCCCTCACAAAAGCTCACGTGCCACTGCAGTTATTGCGGGAGATCCTTCACCACGGAGTTTGCCGCCTAATGTTGCTGTGAACAGGTTGGCAATCAACCGGGCTAGGCCACAGAAGTGACCGGGGACCCATCTAGTCAAAGGTAAAGTAGCGCACGGCTGTTAAGTTAGAGGCTAGGAGTAGAGGTTGAAGAGAGATCAGTGCAGGATAAGGTTAGGTGAGACCAGAAACGGTTGGGAGCAAAGGATGCCTTGTGCGGCCGTAGCTTGCGGTACAGCAGTGGCAGCTGTATTGGTTTTTGCGGTTGCAAAGCGCACCACCTGACCACAACCCCATAGCATTTGGTCTGTCTGTGCATGTTGTTTATCGTATATTGTGTCGGTATTCACGCCGCATAAGGTACCAGCTGTCTGTGCATGTTGTGTATCGTATATTGCGTCAGTATGCACGGCGAATAAGGTATCAGCTGCTTCTACGTATCATGTATGGTATATTGCGTCAGTACGGTATGCACGGCACATAGGGTAACATGTCTAGTACCCATCCACTTGGCTTCAAAAACTTCCTTTGTGAAAACTAGCAGTGCTAGAAAGCCGTACATAGGCTTAAACTGTAGCCCAAGAAGTACCCTACAGTCTATGTACGGCTCTCTAGTACTGCTAGTTTTCACACAGGAAGCTTTTAAAGCCAAGTGGACGGGTACTAGACATGTTACTCTAAGGTACAGTATCAGCTGCCTGTACGTATCACGAATCGTAACACCATAGAAAGAAAACATGCGCAAACCCTACGTCCCCATTGAAAAATATATCATAGGCCATGTTAATAGGTTTTCATGCATGAACATGTCACGGATTTGCCTTTTAAGTGCATGGTTCTTGCTCAAACATGTTTTTTCATAAAATTTATGTGATTGAAGTTAAAAGGTGATTGGAAAAAAACGGTCTTGTAAACATCTCAAATACCATACAAAGTTAAACTGGAGCTCGAAATATGTTTCTAAAATTTATTATTTTGTTGCCCAAGGAAAGTGCAATACACAGAAGTTTATTTTACAAACCAAAAATATGCTATTCCAAAAGTTGACTTTCGTACTACTTTTCGGGGTTTCGTTTGTGTTACGGGACAAGCCATAACTCCATTTATTGGAGTCAGATCCATGTGAAAATCACTCAGATGTTGGAAAATAAGTTTATCTAGCAGCTCCTATAGCTTTGTTTAATAATCTCAAAAGTTTTCTATTTTTCCTTTCTACTGATCAGTAGCAGTCAAAATTGATCGGAGTTACTGGCTCGCCCAAAGTGTCCGATCAGCCAACTATGACCATTATAACAAAAAACTTTTCCTCATAGAATAAATTGAATAATGTACTTACTCTCAAATGAAAGTTCAATTTATACTCTTGCTTTTGATGTATAACAATGCTGAGATATCATAATTTTTATGAGAACCAAAAGGTGTGGAATTTTTGCAAAAAGCCCACTATAACCACTATAGCAAAAAAAAAATTACTAATTATTGAATAATGTACTGGTCCTTATTCTCAAAAGAAAGTTCAATTCATGCTCTTTCTTTTTATGTATAACAATTATGAGTTAGCTATCATTTTTATGTGAACTATAAGGTGCAGAAATTTTATTGCAAACAGTGATTGGAGACTAATGCCTCTACCCTATGGTCATAGCACAAAATTTACACTTCTGGATTTTTGTTGTTTCCAGTTGAATTAGTATTTAGGAATACTGAAATGAACATTTTGGATGGGGGAAAGACTTTTATGGCAACAGTGGGGCTCTTACATACACAAGGTGTCTACAAAAATGTGAAAACCACATTTTACTACCTTTTACTACTTTTTACTACCTTTCCAACACAAGATTTTACTACCTTATAATTGCATAACTACATATATCTTAGGGAACATCAAATGAGGACCCTGCGGCCTCCACGTCTCCCCTTACAGCCGCCTCGACCTCCACAACAGAAGAATGGGGAATAAGGTTGAAAAAATGGGGTGTAATACCCTTTGTTAAACAATATTGTTTGGCTATCTATTTATTGTAAAACAAAATATGTATTAATCATCTGAAACCATGCTAAAATAACTAGATCCTGGCAAAATGAACA
>LQNS02277999.1:2355549-2371895 GCA_001587735.2 Parhyale hawaiensis
GGTTATTCAGTCTTATTTTGTCCAGTTCCTCTAGAATTTTACATCTTGATGAAAATGCTAACTCTTCCAGAGAGGTAATCCATTTACTGGTCTAGAAGCTGGGCCCAGCTGCTACATAATAAAACTTTCACACGAATAGGCGTTTGTAAAACTAATATGGGCACTGCGCTGTAGCAACCCTGGCCGGCACAACAATGGTGTTTCAAGTGAGAAAAGAGAAGAGGAAGATAGTATGTCGATGGAAACGAGGAACCCCAAGTACGAAGGTACTCCTATACAGGATCAACGCACATGCGAAAGAAGAAGAATAGGAAGAACATTATTAATAGCAAAAGTAAGAAAATGGAAGGAAGAAAGTTTGGCAAGAAAGAAAAATATGTCGAAGGCCTCGCTAGGACGCTACTCTGCTCAACATAGGAAGTGCGGACAATTCAACCAAACTAACCTGGACACCGCAAGAGACTTGATATACGTACCTACCTCTCATAGACTGCAGTATTCTGTCGAAGAGCTCAGCAATACTTTCCACAGTAATTACGCTGGTCAGTGCGTCGTACACCTTCTTGAGACTAGCACACTCGACTTCCACGTCGAGACCATCCGGCGACGCACCGGCGCTTTTGCCGCTCGCACCTGTGGACTTAGTCCAACTAGTAGCAGTTTTGATGCATGTAACTTTCGAAGCTTTCAGTTTTTCGTCGTAGAGCGCAGCAATATCAGCGAGATGTCTACCAATGGGAACACAGGACCTTTTGAGAATGCACATGGTCCAGTGGAGAACAGAAGGAGTGGAGACTGCGAGGCGGGACCTGCCTAGGGCGCGCTTGGTGCCAGCAAATGACGAGGTGCACTGCTGCAGGAGGCTGCTCCTTACGTGGGAGGGACTCTGGTAGTATAAGGCACAATTAGATATAGCTAGCTAATTATTATTTTCAGGGCTCGTTCAGCCAATGTCTAAATCCGACTCCTGGGACACGTCAGCTTCCGACACAGAATTCTGATCCCAAGAAATAGCTACGGTACTACTATATATGAAAACTTCTACACAATTGTGTAATTATTTCTATACTGTAATATGCAATGGCAGCCAAAGAGAGCAAGCAACAAGGGAGACATTTAGCATTTCAAAAGACATAGGAAACCCAAGTACACTGTTTCCACACTGGATCGAAGGGCCTACATGGTGTCTAGCGACCAGCACTTATAAAATTTTCCCCGATTTTGCTTAAATCTCCCTGAGTGTCAGATTGTCCATGTTCCTCATAAATAATGTGATTACCAATGGGTTATGGGCTGAATGGGACTGAAACAGTTACAAATCCCCCTCACAATAATAGGGCAAATGCAAAATAGAGTTAGACAGTCGTCCACCTTTCCACTGCACTGCAGAGTAAATAATCCTCATTTGGCTCAGGCCCTGGAGGAACGCCACATTCATAAAACCCCACAAAATGAATACCACTCACTGCTCGGCAGGAATTCCCAGAGTACTTTGATTCCTGGTCCCTTTTCCCTGGGTGATTTTTTTTCCCTATTCTCCCTGTTTTCCACAGGGTTGCGGAGTCGGAGAGTTCAAGGTCCGACTCCGACTCCTGGCCCTCCAGAATTTCCGACTCCGACTCCTGGTCCTCAAGATTTTCCGACTCCGACTCCTAGGTCCAACTAGTAGATATTTGATGGAAACATTAAACATGTCCAAATAATCTTTGTTAGTATAAACAAATATCAAGTTAAAGATATTAGGTGTTTTGTACATATACAATGATATTTTGCATCATTTGGGATATCAAAGTGAGGACATGAGGAGTCATTGAGGACATTAAACAAATTTTGGTAAAACTTTTGCACTTGGTGCATTATGTGAGGAGGGGGCATGAGGGGCAAAATACTCAATTTTTCACCGATTGTTCTGAAATTTACATAGTGTATGTATTTTTTAAAAAAAAAACACATTTTACTCCTACAATTTCTTTGATTTAGGCCTTAGTTTTTGAGATAATGGAAGTATATACAGTATAATGATATATCTATGCATATTTTTTAAATTTCAAAGGTATAGAACTCAATGAATTTTCAAGCTCCAGTAAAAACAATGACAGTTTTGGAATTCTTGAAACATTCTTAACAAAACTACTGAGCTGGTCTCTCCATTTTCTATTCTGTCCAATGACTACCTAACTAAAATATAGGGGGAAATCGGTTTTGGGCTGCATTGAAAAAAGGGCTAAAATGAAGGATCCTGCTGTATAATTCTCTTAGGAATGCTTCAAGGATTCTAAAACTGTCATTGTTTTTATTGTAGCATGAAAACTCACTGAATTCTATTCCTTTGAAATCTAGAAAAAATATATGGGTATATAGCCTATTCATATATATTTCCATTATCTCAAAAACTAAAGCCTCAATAAAAAAAATTGTGGGAGTTAAATGTGTTCTTTTTCAAAAATACATATACTATGCAAATTTCAGAACAATCGGTCTAAAACTTATCATTTTGCCCCCCTCACATAATGTACAAGGTGCGAAAGTTCTACCCAACATTTTCTCAATGGCCTCATCACATGGAATAGGAAAATGCATGGTAGCTATAGCTGTAAAAGAGAAATGTGCAAAAAAAATCCACATTTACATTTTTTTTAAATTTGTGACAGAAAATTTAGAATTGAATGATATTTGTTATAAATGGGATCCCGGAGTTGGACTAAAAATTCCGACTCCGACTCCTTGAGCAAGTGAGATTCCGACTCCGACTCCTCCTCAAATCCTCCGACTCCGCAACCCTGGTTTTCCAGACTGCTAGACACCCTGGCCTAGCTACCCTACGTCGGAAAGGGAAACGAAGCACACGTTATTACAAATTGTTCCTAAATTTGTAAATATCTTACTACAATTGCTCTTACTTTTGTTATGATCTTATTTCACTGTTCTTTACCGACTACTGTAGCTGCAGTGCAAGCTGAGTAAAGATGGAACATGTAGTATACTGAATAGAGCATGGTAGGGTAAGTGGCCTGAAGGAGTCCAATGGAGACGCACTTGCGGTAGGAAGGCTGTCGCGCGGCGACCGGACGCTGCAAAAAATGTCCAATAGGTACCCACCTGAAGAAAAAAACTCAATATGTCTTCTAACACCCACCAAAAATATGCATGATTGGACATTTCTGAAAACGTCCAACCGCTGCACAGCTCCCGTTACCGCAGGTGCGTCTTCAATTGGGCCAGAGCGTCTCCTTAAGAGCCCTTTACCGTACCAATTCGTGGGAACAATACTTGGTCAGATAGCTTTGGTCCTAGAATGCCTGAATCAAACATCAATAACTGTCCGAAAAAGTATAAAACATCAAGTGTTTCAGCCAAGAGTTCCTAGAATTTTTCGACCGCACCAACAGTTCTTAAACGGCGCTCCATTGGCCAATCAGCGATCTCCCTGCTGATCAGTCAATTTGTAGCTCTTTCAGTATTCTTTTTTGAGAGCTGTGATAAGCGCTTGTCAACTATGTTCTAAGTTACCGAAAGTTTCTTAACACAATGTTCTTTTTTTTAGCATTTTATAACCGTCTGATGATTTTAATACATAAATATGCAGGGTATATTCGTGCCGTAACCCTCCTTTCAAACTTAACATTTTTGGACCATTATTCCGCCAGCTCTTGAGGCACGGATGAACGTCACGCGATCGAGCGGTTCACGTATAGTGTGTCTCATGCGTCGTAACCACTTTCAACCTATGGAATCATTCAAGATTGCGAACAGTAAATCCATGAGTTTTTATATTCAATGTTGCTTTACTTATCACGGTTAGAACCTTAGAACAGTTTTTAAGTAAATGGCATCAGAGCAACTTAGCAAGCAATTTCTAGATAGCTGACGCGCAATAGGAGTAGCTACCAATACTGATACATATAAGCTGCATTTAATACATGAGTATCATACGAACGAGACAATTCCAACAGCTGTGATCTATAAATTTTTGTTCAACGCATTAAAATCTATGAGCATGGGGTCTCAAAAATTCATTTTCGAATATGTGGTTATAGTAAAAATATAGGTAGCTACATCAACAACACTAAAAAACGCTAGCACAATGCAGCTATGCGACTTGTTAACAACAATTGTGACACTATCTGTTGTGGTCCCTTGGTTTCAACAACGGGTATGTCGTGTTCGTTAGTACATAGTCTGTTGCATCACTATCCGCTAGGATGCATTTGTCAATATCCGTAGGAATAGAGCTATTCCAAAAATGGGTGAAGTTGGGCCTAAAAGACAAATGGTCTTTCTTAAAATGAGATAACAGATTTCAAAACAATAGTAAAAATTCAGTACCTTAAAGCTGGAGTAGATACTAAAAAGCAGGATTGCAAAAGCAGCAGGGCCTAGTCCGACTCCCTACTCCTCGAACCCTACCAACATATGACTCCATTTTTCAACAACATAAGCCCATTTTTTGGGATAGGGGATCCGGACAAACGAGTGCCTGATTCCGACTTCTGACTCCCAAAAACGACAAACGAAGACTTTGCAACTTCCCTAAAATGACTAGGCGAATGAAGAATAAACATGTTGGGTGTTGATCCATCACCGGCGTGAGCAACTGAAAACTGCGTCTATCTTAAGACAGCCAGGCCATGTGGAACCAATACGCACACAGAGGGCCACTGAGCGTGGGTGTGAGTAGTCGGATGAGCAGAAATACTGTTCTCATTAGTAATATCTTCAAAATTTCAGCATTCCTTAGCACTGCAAACGGTTCAGGAACACAATGCAAATCAAGAAATAAACGGAATGCTAGCACGACAGCAGCACAGCACTACCTCCCACATCAACAGCTTGACCGGCAATGAGCCCCGTACAGACACACTGCGAGCGGGACGCATACACACGCACTGTGGCCGACAAACTTTAGGTAATCTTCTCCTTCGCATTACTCTAGCGAACAGTGCCTACACTCCGGCAACCGAAGCCAAAATGTTGTCGCTGTGTTCCTGCTCAAGTTCCCGACTACCTACAGCCCTACTGCGCGGCGTAGGAGCAGAAAAAACGTTGGAACAATAGATTAGCAAGGGAAATAAATAGAGCACGTCGTTCAGCAATATGTTCTTCTAGTCGAGTTTGTCTATTAGGTACCTATCGAAATAGTATGGACAGCAAAAAGCTCAGAGGGTAGAACTAAGAATATTTGGTACTGGTACACTATGTGACCTAGCTACATGATAGGCAACTCAGGTAGAAAATGCTTGCTGATACGAAGCTATGTCGCTTTACACAGTTAGATTAGGTACATAGTCTAGTCAAACCGAACTATTCTCGAACACTCTAACACACCTTCAGATAGGCTACGTAGCTACTTAACTAAACCGAGACAGAATATCTGTACGGTTGATAGAAAAAATAGACTACGCTTCTTACCTTATCAAGAAAGAAAGGAATATCCCCCGACGCTTCACACCTGGAAATATTAAGAGCATTAGCGTCGGCTACTAGTAAATGCGTCAGTGGTGTCTCTGCTTCAGATCTGGATGAGCACCATCAAAGACAAAGATTTTCGTTTCAAGGCGGGTTCATCAGACAGCGTCGTTGTCTCTATGCGTACGTACTGCTCCGCTTAAAAACCTATTGGTAGGTATGTCCGTTTACACCGCACAGAAGTGCACAGCTTCCGGAGAACTGAATCACTCTATATTACCCAAGATAACCGGCTTTATTTTACTGGTAACACTTTCTAAGCCAGCTGAGGTGCAGGCTAACATGTTGCTACATCTTTTCGTCTGTACACATAGCTAAGTTTGCAAGAACACAAGAAAAAATTTGGATGTACAGTATTACGTATGGATGAGGACCGAAACACGGTCGTGTGAACTGTGAACCCAGCCAGCCTAAGCGAACCCGTTGCGCTTTGCAGGTTAGATGGCCCCACAGTTAAGACTAATGGGCAGGCGAAGATTCACGCACAGACATCTGGAGGGGAGGTTTCCCATAGCATAATAAAAGGCGTTCCAAAAATAACTTAACCCTATTTCAAACAATTATAGATCAAAAACTACTGAAGTTACAAAAATTAAGAAAGTTAGCATGTCAGCAACTTTTTTTAATCTATAGATATTTCATTAAACAAATGTGAAAGATTTTTGCAGTAGGCTAACTACTATTTTTAGTAAGACACTGAAAACATGCTTGCGGAAACTTGTTTAATTATAAATTTGATAGTGGTAAAAAACGTTTTAAATAACTTTCAACAGTTTATTAGTAATGAGAAGCCAATAGAATTTCAAACTAAAGAAAAAACCTAAAATTGTGCTCTAATTTTTAATTCCCTTTAGTGTGCCCTCCATTTCTTCCAACGCACAGTTGCATTCTCTTTCTCATTGCATTCATAACTCTTCTCATCAGAGCATTGTCTTCTCGAAGCAAATTGTCTTCATGTGCAATTCTTTGATCTGGTCGTCGACGTTTCTTGGTGGGAATTATAAGCTTTACTTTTTTTAAGTGTCCGGAAAAATGTCGGAAAGTAAAAAACTGAAGAAACTGAAACGAAAGTCGATCAGGGCGCAAGAGAACTGAACGAATAAAACAAAATGTCCAAATTGTCAACGAATCACTGATAGAAAATCCAGATATTTCTACTAGAAAGAATGGATGGGACATAAGTAAAATCACATTCAACAGAATTGTAAAGTTAGAACTGAAACGGCATGCTTACAAAATGCATGTGAGACAGAAATTCCTAGATACCGCTCTATCTCGTCGGTTAAATTTTGCTCAATGGTATCTGCAAAATAAAAAAAAATGTTTAATTCGTTGATGACATTGTGGCTAGTGATGAGGCCGCGTTTCATTCAAATGACAAAGTTAATAGCCATAATGTTCGCAGATATGCGCCCAAGAACAATCCTAACTTTCACTACGATGTTGAAATTTATACAGAATAAGTTTCCTTGTGGATGGGACTTAGTGGAAACTGAGGTGTCCTAGGTCCTTTTTATTACAATAACAATTTAGTCCTAGATGGAGTGGGGTACCTTGACCAAAGAAATAAGAGGATAGTTCCAAGACTCCATGAAACCCATGGAAATCGCATGAAGAGAAAGCGGTGGATCCAAGACAGCACTCCTACTCACAGAACTATTGCTGTAAGGGAAAATCTGAATGGGCTATTCGGCAATCACATTATCTCCTTGAATCATCGTGCTGAGTGGCCACCCAGATCCCCCGATTTGACACACTGATTTTTTCCTATGGGGACACTTAAAAAGTAAAGCTTATAATTCCCACCAAGAAACATCGACGACCAGATCAAAGAATTGCACATGAAGACAAACTGCTTCGAGAAGACAATGCTCTGATGAGAAGAGTTATGAATGCAATGAGAAAGAGAATGCAACTGTGCGTTGGAAGAAATGGAGGGCACACTCAAGGGAATTAAAAATTAATGCACAATTTTAGGTTTATACTTTAGTTTGAAATTCTAATTTATTCTATTGACTTCTCATTACAAATAAACTGTTCAAAGTTATTTAAAATTATTTTAGCACTAGGTATCAAAGTTGTAACTAATTAAACAAGTTTGTGCAAGCCCGTTTTCAGGTTCTCTTGGTAAAAATAATAGGTAGCTACTGCAAGAAATACGCTTTCACACTCTTCCGTGAAATTTTCAACATAGAGATAGAAAAAGTTGTTGAACAGGCAACTTTCAAAATTTTTGTAACTTCAATAGTTTTCAATTCATAATTATTTAAAATTGGGTCAACTTTATTTGGGATACCCTGTATAGCTACGCTTCTATGCATGAATCAAAATTAATTCTTCGCACTAGCGTATGCACTGAAATTAGCTAGCTATAGCGTATAGGTACTGCGCAAAATGCTCAGATCGATTACTTGTGCAGGCGCATGCACCAATAATTATATAATTGCAAAAAAGAACTCGCCTTGATTTTTCTGAAACTGCTTTTTACATCACAATACCTTAGCAGCAATACTACTGAGGGAATCAGCTTTATATTTTTAGGAAGCACAGAAAATAGGAATATATCAAACCTTGGCACCGACGCAGGCTCCGTGGTGTCAGCAGCGTCTGCCACAGCACGGCCAGTAGCGCTGCACTGCTCAGGAAGTCGTGACGATAGTCCACCGCCATGTTGATCCACATCCATTGGCTTTGTCTCGTCCTTAGTTCCAACCTCCTGTACACCAACATCGGAACATTTTAGCAAAGGAAGAGCGTGATCTTTTCCTGTTAAATGAAAAATACAGAGAAGGCTTTATAGGCTATTGTGAGTGCCTATAGCTAGCTACATCCCAATGAATAGGCTAACATCGATTCTGGTACAGGGCCGAAAAAAAATCTTTACACTGCAATGGCAAGAAAAAAAAGTTTATGTGAGAAATGTGACGTAGCTAGTAGTTCGTTTTCCCTACCCGACATAATAAAGCGAGAAGATGTTAGTGATGATACGTTCTCTGCGCCCACTCACAGCAAATGTCCATCACCCAGCCAATCCTCAAACAAGGTTGTATGCTGCTGCAGTGAGGTGGATCGCTCTTGTCGTGTATTTTTTTTTGTATAAGTTTGAAGTCGTATAACTTTACACCTACTGAACACAATAGGTTAAAAAATGCGTCAAACGAAGGAGTAAACTCTTGCGTTAACGACGCTAGAAAAGAGAGACTGAAACGTGAAGAGCTTGGGTTCTTTCCGGCACGGCGACTTGGAAAACCCAGGTCCTTCTACGGGCGACAGTGAATGGTCCTTCTTGCGACGTTCTGGAGAAGCTCAGAGTGTTTGCTTTTTTAGTTCAACGGTAGTTACGGGATGATTTGGGACAACCTCACGCTTCAGAAGCTTGTTCTCAGTGTAGTTTTCTTAGGTGTGCCTACAGTCCCTGTCGGTAATTTTGTCCCCGACCGCTTCACCTGATAGATTGTCTCTCTTAACGCCCCCAGAACTTTGGTTACGGCAATCCCAGAGTCTCCTTTTTCTAGCATAGTTAACGCAAGGGTTTACTCCTTCATTTGGCTTATTATTTTACCCATTGTGTGGAGTAGGTGTAAAGTTATACGACTTCAAACTTATACGAAAAAAAAAACACGTCGACAAGATCGACCCACAGTTAACCTCACTGCAGCAGCATACAACTCTCACCGAGGGTTGGCTGGGTGATGGACATTTGCTGTGAGTGGACGCAGAGAACGCATCATCACTAACATTTTCTCGCTTCATTATGTAAGGTAGGGTAGCTTAACAAAATGTATATCAAGTCACATTTCTTGTGTAAAATTTTTTCTCGCCATTGATGTGTAAAGACTTTTTTTTGCTGGTAGTGTGATTTGCTACAAGGGGAATGCTGCATAGCTTTGTTGAAGTAAAGTTTAGGTATTCCTGGTAATTTTGCAGAATCGAAAGTGCTTGGGGACCAAGAAATCGAATTCAGACACTCGCTCTTCCCGGGATTTCGAATTTGTGCATCCGTTTCCGCAACCCTGGATCCCGCCGTAAAAAGAAGCTTCAAGTTTCAATAACACATGGCGGTGTACTGGTATTCTCCGCATAGGTAGCTATACAAGTAAAACAGTAAGAAATATATCTTAGAAATATAATATCGGTACTATTGTTACAAAATACACGAACTTTTTATAGATACATTACGGGAGTTTTCAAGTCTCGCTATTCACAGCAAAGACGTTTCAAGAGAAGATGAGACAGAGAGCTGATTGCATGCCGTGAGGAACGTGCAACTCGTGCACGAGGGTGTTGAAAAGACATTACAAAACAAAGCGCCAGTTGAAGAAGATATGAAAATGGAAGGAAAAAAATGAGCAAGGAATGGAAATACAAAGGGCTTTCTGGTACCTACTATTATCACTGGTAACAGATGAATGACAACTGGTGAAAACACTGTAAACTGTACCAGAAGCCAAGATGACAACTGAAGTCTAGTTTTCAGTAGTAGTACCTAGTAAGGTATAGTTTAAGCCTCCCTAAATAAGTACTAAGCTTTTCTACGAGAGAAAAATGAAAGAACATATAGTACTTATGTCGAAAGGTACGTGGAACCCATGCACTAAGGTGTTCCTCACAGATACACGCGCATGGGAACAGCAAGTCAGGAAAGAAGAGGAAGAACAGGCAAACGTAACACATACAAGAGAGTACGAAATCGGGAAGGAAGCAAAGTGGGCACAAAAGACAGACGTCCCGAAGGCCTAGCTAACGGCTAAGGCAACCTACAGGGTCCCCTTGCGTGCGCTGCTTCCCATAACATAGGATGGGCGAACCTAACCCTATAGCCTATTCCCCATCCTTTTCCCCCTGAGGGGAGGAAGTTTTCAAGATTTTAACCAATTCAACTCATTAGGACTAGTACCTATGCTACAATATTCAGAACTTTGAAATTCCTATTACTCATGATTCACCTTAGTATCTGATAGCGATGCTGGAGAGTGCAGAGCAGTTGGCTGCACTGAAGACGAGTCCACATCTGGGCATACCCGCTTATTGGCAATACGGGGATGTACGACCACTTTGCGTTTATTTGAAACAATCAAGCTGCTTTTCGGTAAGGATGATCGCAGTGAGTGGGGAAGGTGAGGAAAGCCTTGATTTGCATCAAAGTTTTCCTTGGAGCGGGATTTGAAAAGACTGTCAGTGTCACATTCCACGGCATTCCTAGATGCAGTTGAGGTTTTACTTCCCAAGCGGGAGAGTAGCTTGGAGCTCAAGCACAAGGGCATGTCCTGGTCGGGTTCATTTTTTTGTGAGCTTTCAACGATGTTCTCTTCGACATAATCGTAGCAATCAAGAGTGGAGTTGTACACAACCCGACTTGAAGATGAGCCACTGGCACCAATACAAGAGTTCTCTTCCATAGTAGAAGAAATTGCACTGGGATCAGTACAGGGCGAAGGTGACCCAAAGAATCGCGACGAAGCTGAATCAGAAGGAAAAGGCACTGGTGGTCTTTCAAACGAAGCAAGTTCAAAGAAGCCTGGTGAAGTTGTATTGGAACAGGGGTGGATTGATTTTCGTCGGGGCGAAGGAGCTCCATAGAAGGGCGACAAACTTGCATTTGAACCAGAGGACAAAGATGGTTTTTGGGATGATCTGTAGAAGCTCGACGCAGCAGTATGTGAACAAGATGATCCCCGGGACGGAGATCTGTGTAAGCGTGACGAAATATTGGCACAAGACAGTACAGATGGAACCTGGGACGAACGAGACCTGCAGAAAAAGCGGGACGAAGTTGTATCAGAATAGGAGGAGACGGATGGACTTCTCCAGAACGGTGTTGCAGCAAAGCTAGACGACCCAATAACTTGGCCAGTTGAATTAGAAGGCGATCCGAATACACTCGACGATCCTGCAGCACTACCGTTACTGACAGGAAATGCTAAACTATTTTCCACGCAAGGCGAGAGCGTGTCGGTGCGAACCGAGTCCAGAAATGAAGTGTCATCACAAGAGGAGGAGCTTTCTTCAATTTCAATAAACGTCAAACTTCGTTCGTCAGTAAATGAAATAGCAGGTTCCAGAATGGAAGACAATGTACCGGTACTGGGAGAAGCTACAAGAGGTTTCTGTGCAAGATTTGACTTACTATAATTCACACGTATTTCTTCAGCATCGTATTGAGCTCCAATGCCAGAATAAACCGAAGAAGAAGCAACTTCTGAAGACACTGCAATAGGAGTGTCAAGAAGAGGTTTTCGATCAGGGAAAGACATAGCATTGATGTTTTCAAACGGGGTTGTAGTATCGTGTAGTGTTCCAGCGCCAGAACCAACTGAAGATGAAGCAACCTTCGAAGACACTGTGTCAGGAGTGTCAAGAAGAGGAGGTTTTCTAGTCGGAAACATTACGTTGAAGTTCTCAAGCGACTTTACATCGTGAATGCGGAACGTTCCAACGTTAGAATCAGCCCAAGAGGAAACAACCTTCGATGACACTACTTTAGGAGTATCAAGAAATGGAGGTCGTCGTGAAGGAACACATACTGCACTACAATTTCCATGCGGTGCATCAGTATTGTACAGTTTGCTAACGCCAGAATCAACCCAAGAGGAAGCAACAGTTGAATATACTGCAGTAGGAGTAGGAAGAAGAGGAGGTCGCCGTGAGGGAACAGACATGGCATTAATTTTCTCAAGCGGTTTATCAGTATCGTGTATTGATTCAAAGTTGGAATCAACCCGAGAAGAAGAAACAGTCACAGCACCAGGAGTAATTGCATCATTGCGAGCCAAAGAGGAGAGCATTCGTAAGGAGCACGACTTCACACCTCTGAAATCCAAATGTAAAGGTGGGGCTTCGAGAACAGCCTCAGAACTATCAGTTACATTAGTCATTGCTTTCCTACTGTTAAAATCATCTTCGGAAGATGTCTGTACACGGGGCACGCATAGGAGAGATGGACGAACTTGCTCAGCAACAGATTGCTGACGTTGTGCAGGAACAGCGTTAGAACTTTCTCTTTCATTAATTGATGTATTCAACTGACTTGCTGTATTGCAGATGGCGTCTCCACTCAGCGGATTAGCAAGTTTTGACAGTTCCAAACGACCATGTGCATGGTACGCCTCAGGACTTTTCCTTTCAGCAATAAGCGCAGGCACGCCATCAGCTCTGTAGTTGGTGCACTCACGTCTAGAATGAACCAATTTCGATAGCTCCAGCCGACGCTGCACATGAAATGTATCAGAACTGTTTCTTTCTCGAATTGGGGCATGCATGCTGAAGCCTTCAGCCCGATCACTGACCAGTTTTAACAGTTCTCTGTTCAAAAGTTCACTGAGACTCGAGACCGACTCCCGGCCATCATACGGAGTTGAGTGGAAGGGGTCTCGGTTAGGAGATCGAATTACCGTACCTCATACACAGCCAGCCTTCCTTCCAAGCGTAGAAGTACAGACCTTTGTCCTGACCAACTCTGATATCGTAAATTCTACATAGCACAAAATTAATCTTTGCAAAGATACCTATCTTTGGTAACAATGTGGGTTGAAATTGTTTAGATTCAAGTTGCTTCTAACGGCGTCTCACCAATGTACCTGAAACAAAAACCGTTCGCCAGTTATAAAATAAGAAAGAAGGACTGCAACAACTATTACCGAAAGGTCAATCTGATACGTACTACGGTACTATTGGATTAGATCACAAAAATCCACATCAGTCACACCACAGACCTGATTACAGGCTATATTACCTACATATATATATAGGTACCCACGATAAAGGTTACAATTCTGTAAAGGAACAGCGTGTTATCCGCAAAGAGAAATTTAACTGAAATCAGTAGATTATACTTACACAGGGCTGTTCACACTAAAAAAAAACTATTATAGAGTATTAGGTAATTAAAAGAAAGTACCGTATTGACTTCAATTTATATATTGGGCCAAGCCTTCGGCAGAGGACGAGTTAGTGCCTTCCATCGTCTGTAGCTCATTGGCAACAACACAGCGCCGAGGAGATAAAAAGGCGAAATTAATGCCTGCAAGACAAACCGCTTTATTCCAAGCTAGTTATAGTCCGAAAGTTTAAGCCTCCGTTTCCGAGCGCGACGATATCAGAGGAAAGAGTATGGGACGTACAGTATAGTAGGTATGTCGAGAGAAAAGGGAAACCCATGCACAAAGGTGTTCCCACACAGGATCAAAACACATGAAAACAGCAAGTCGGGAAAGAAGAGGAAGAACAGAAGAAAGCATGAGCAAGTAGGAGTATGAAATCGTGAAGTAGCTAAGCAAAGTGGGCACGAAAGACAGACATCCCGAAGTAGAGTGGCAAGCTGCCCAGGAGTGTAGTGCTTTGAAACTTTGGAAAGTAAACAACTGGAGCCCAGTTACGCATAGCCTGCTGGCTAGTGGAGCTTGTTCGAGGTTGCTGCTGGTCAGAAAGTGGGAGAAGGTCGTAGATGGTTACGGCAGCTATGCACAGGTGGGCCTAAACTTACAAGAAATACATAGTTACCGGGAGAAGTCAGTAGTTGCCCGAACTCTTTGAGGAGCCTGCGCAAGGTGACCCATTTGTGGCCCGCATCAGACCTGTCAATGACTATTGTTCCGTCGTCTGGGATACTGGCTACTTGGGTGACCCGCGTCTTTTGGAATCTGTTCAGCGTAGGTGGACAAGGCATCTGGGAAGGACTTGAGGGACTCAAATATGGTGCGAGAATGAGGCATCTTACCCTTATCTGAGTGATGGGAATGCTGGATAAAAACTAAAGGTATCTATATAAAGTCAACTTGACCGAACCCCCAATTGGAACATCTACAGGCACTGGTTTGTGCTGCAGATATAGGCCAACCCGCACCATAGCATATAGCTGTGGTGTGCAGTGTTGCCAAATTGTAGGTTAAAACGCTGACTGGTAAAATGTTGATTCTTGCTAACAAGTTAATACACATTACAATCTCTATGTTTGTTTTATGATTATCTGTACCGGTACTTCATAAAATTTATGTGATCAAAGTTAAAAAGAGAGTTGGAAAAAACGGTCTTGTAAACATCTCAAATACCATACAAAGTTAAACTGGAGCTCGAAATATGTTTCTAAAATTTTTATTTTGTTGCCCAAGGAAGGTGCAATACACAGAAGTTTATTTTACAAACCCAAAAATATGCTATTCCAAAAGTTGACTTTCATACTATTTTTTGGGGTCTTGTTTGTGTTACGGGACAAACCATAATTCCATTTATTGGAGTCAGATCCATATGAAAATCACTCAGATATTTAAAAAATTAGTTTATCTAGCAGCTCCTATAGCTTTGTTTAATAATCTCAAATGTTTCCTATTTTTCCTTTCTACTGATCAATAGCAGTCAAAATTGATCGGAGTTACTGGCTCGCCCAAAGTGTCCGATCAGCCAACTATGACCATTATAAAAAAACTTTTCCTCATAGAATAATGTACTTACTCTCAAAAGAAAGTTCAATTTATACTCTTGCTTTTGATGTATAACAATGCTGAGTCATCATAATTTTTATGAGAACCAAAAGGCGTGGAATTTTTTTTTTTTTTGCAAAAAGCCCACCAGAACCATTATGCCAAAAAAAATTATTCTTTGTAGAATAATTTACTGGTACTTACTCTCAAAAGAAAGTTCAATTCATGCTCTTTCTTTTGATATATATAACAATGAGTTATTTCTATGTGAACTATAAGGTGCAGAAATTTTTTTGCAAACAGTGATCGGAGACTAATGCCTCTACCCTATGGACATAGCACAAAATTTAAACTTCCGAATTTTTGTTATTTCTAGTTGAATTAGTATTTAGGAATACTGAAATGAACATTTTGGATGGGGGAAAGACTTTTATGGCAACAGTGGGGCTCTTACATACAAGGTTAGGTAGGCAGGGACTGGTTCAGCTAATATCTATGTAGCAGTAGTTTTGTTTACAGATATGAAGGTATATCTGCTTTACACTTTTTATGTATATTTCACATAGTATATTAGCAAAACCAGTCCTTTCCTACCAAACCATATGAGTAAAAGCCAAGTTGTATCAGGTTAGATTAATAAGATTAGACCTATGAGAAATATATACCTATATTAAGCAGTGTAGAGCAGATATAGGTAGCTTCATATTTTTAAACAAAGTTGCTGCTACATGGATATGCATTAGCTGAACCAGTCCTTGCCTTCCTAATCTTATGGGTAAGAGCCGCATTGTAGACAAATATTTTCCTACCCAAAATGTTCATTTCAGTATTCCTTAATAGTAATTCAACTGCAAAATTTGCCAGAAGTACCTAACAAAAATCCAGAAGTGTAAGTTTTCATCATGACTGCTAATAGCTATCTATCCTACAAGATATATATGTAACCAGTGTAGAGGAGCCCCGTTATAGCTGAAAAAATCTTTCCCCCAACCAAAATGTTCTTTTCAGTATTCCTAAATACTAATTCAACAGCAAAATTTGTCACAAATAACGAAAATCCAGATGTGTCAATTCTGCACCATGACCAAATATATTATACAGTACGTGATAAGCATAGGCAGCTGATACCTTATGTTCCGTGTATACTGACACAATATACTAGCTATAAGTGACACGCACAGGCAGCTGGTACCTTATATGCCATGCATAATGATATAATAAAGCTACCATACGTGGTATGCACAGACAGCTGATAAATTATGCACCATGAATACTGACGCAATATACGATAGACAACATGCAGACAGCTGGTAGCTTATGCGCCATGCATCTTGACTAAACTATATAAGGTGTCTACAGGGATTCTAGTGTTGGATTTTAGTACTTTTTAGTACCTATCAAAAATATATTTTAGCACCTTCACCCACAAGAGAACGGGCAACCTAGTCTGACCCTGCCAGTGGC
>LQNS02277999.1:2449306-2474947 GCA_001587735.2 Parhyale hawaiensis
GCGACGAAAACGTCATTCATGTAAAATGTCTTGAATTGACCCAATTTACATACTGAACACAAGAAAAGTCATGAAAATCATGTGTAAGTGAAAGTAAAATAATACCGAACACGCATCAGGGTCTTTTCAATATTCATGCTTGGTGGTATGGGTCTACTATTAGGATTCACTCTACCCACTGTAGCTGAAGCTTTAACTTTGTAACACATTATTAACGATCAGAGCTGTTAATTCTATTTCGGAGAGTACAGTCATTTATTTCCAGGGCAGCTCCAACTACAATTAAAGTTGATTATATATCTGCTCGCAAAAATTATAAAAGTATCAAAAAGAAAATGTGAAAATTTGCACCTCCTCTTACAAAGCGTATCCTGGATACAGATCACATAGGACGAGCTGTTACTGAACCATATTTGAAATTCTACCGTATAATAATTTACATTTATTTATGTACTAGTGTGCCTGAGCTGTCAAAAATGGCAGCGAGGAATATGTAATGACCCTTTTTCATTGATCATAATTTCGTTACCTACTAATATGCTGCTGAAGGAAGCCTACCCTACAACAGCCAACTCAAATTGTCAAAAGAGACGAGGGTAAATTTTTACCGTTACTCCCGCTCAAATCCAGTATTTTTGTTGACATATTTAGGCAAAATAAGGCATTTTATGACATTTTTCATGAGTAACACATTCGTTGCAAAAATTTAGCTTTCGAGACATTTGACTTTGAAGTTCCCATTGTTTTTCAATCAATCTTACCGGCGTCATTATAGGCTTGCTAACCACCCCAAAAGAAGCTAACTGAACCTAACATAACTCAAAAACCTATAAAAAAGGTTTTTCATTACACTGTGCAAGTGTGGTTATTTTTTCTCATGGAAAAACTATGGTCCGTCTATTGTCTACTATCTATCCACTCTAAATTTGCAGGATTGTTCGAAATATTAAAAGGCACAAATGATCAAATTTTAGTGATGATTCGTTGGTCCATTGTGTGAATGACTATATGTATGTTGTAGTATTTGTCAAAACATAACTAAAAAAGTTACAGAGGGATCCTCATGAAATTTGCAGAAATTGTTAGCCTTGTTAAAACTCTAAATGACAAAATTTTGGTTCGTTAGTGTGTATGAGTGTAAGTTTGTCTTAGTGTAGTCAGAACATAACTCAGAAAGTTACAGACGGATCTTCATGAAAATTACTGGAGCTGATACTGATGTTAAGAGATGATAGAAAGGAAATACTGGTTTCGTTACCAATTTTTTTTCGTTAGCATTGCATTTCTTGGCGGAGGTATGCGCTCTTGGCGTGCTTCTCAGGTTGATTTATTTGTTTATCTGTTCATTCTATAAAGCTTTATGAATACAAATAGGGAAAAATTAGGCCAGGTACGTGAAAGGCTGTGCCGATTCTGTTCGCTCTACGAATCAGATAGGTAAAAATAATTATCACCAGGATGTAGTTGAAAGCAAAAGTATGCAATCTCATACTCAAATCAACAATTGTCGCTTTGCTAACGTTGAAGTCCAAACAATGACGATAATATATCTATAGCTTCCTTTAGCAATCTGATGCACATTTTTTCTTTGTTTCGCTTTCACTTCAAAACTTCAGCTGGCCTGAGTTCGTGCTAAAATTCTGATGATCAATGGAGTACCGTTAAGACATTCTTCAAAGTACCGTAGGAACTAAGAGATGGGCGACGAACACGAAAATTTAGTCGCGCCTATTATTGTTTCCAATCTGACTTCTTCCTTTGACAAAAAGCTATACACTTGCGCGAAAAAACTCACCTGATAAGATATCGTAAAGTATCTATGATACCGAGCCCACAGTTATTAGGTTAAGAGTGATAACCGACTGCCTCTTAAACAAGAGCACTTTGAGAGCGCATACATCAGCCAAGCGAGGCAACAGTAGCAAAAATTTCAAATTGGCTCTGAAACCATTATTTTCTTTATTTAGACTCCAAAATCTAATCATTTGTGCCTTTTGATGGTAATAACAGCTTGCACAATTTTCTTGAAGATCCGTTCATAACTTTTTTGAGTAATACTACTAACAAACGTTATGACAAACATGAGTCAAACATACAAACAAACGAACCGATCTGCATCAAAATTTAATCACTTATGTCTTTCAAGATTAATGACAACCCCTATGAATTTCATAAAGATCCATTCATTATTTTTGAGTTATTGTGCTAACAAGCCTAAAATTAAAAATAATGATTAACGAACGAACAAACGGATCATTACCAAAAGTTGGTCATCTACTCTTTATTATACACCTAACAACTCATGTTAATTTCATCAAAATCCATTCATAACTTTTTGATTTATAGCATTGAGAAAAATGAGGCAGCCAAACAAACAAGCAAGGAAACAAACGGATGGACATATCTTCACCAAAAGTTAATCATCTGTTCCTCCTAACATACCTAACAATCCCTGTAAATTTCGTCCATATCGGTTCATAAGTTTTTGAGTTATATTGATGACAGACAGAGAGACAAACACGACGAAGACATAACCTCCTTGGCGGAGGTAACTAGAGCACTCTGAGAGCACATACCTCCGCCAAGCTGCAACGGCAACGAAAAATTCAAATTCGTTCTGAAACCATGATTTCCCTTGTAGCAGCACCAAAATCTAATCATTTGTGTCTTTTGACAGCATTAACAGCTTCTGTAATTTTTTTGAAGATCCGTTCATAACATTTTGAGTGATAATACTAACGAACATTCTGACAAACATTAGTCAAACACACAAAAAGACAAACTGGTCCTGGCAAAATTTAATAAACTCCTGTAAATTTCCTCCTCCTCCTCCTGTAAATTTCATAAATATCCATTCATGACCTTTTGAATTACTGTGCTAACATGTATAAATTTAAACCCAGCGACAAAGAAACGAACGAACAGATCATCACAAAAATCTGGTCATTTACTCTCCGTAATATACCCCAACCTTCAGGTAAATTTCATGAAAATCCGTCTATTACTTTTTGAGTTATGGTACTAAGACAATTTAGGCAGACAAACAAACAAACAGATATACGGATCTTCATCAATAGTTAACCAACTGTTATTCATAACATGCCTAACAATCCCTGTAAATTTGGCAAAGATCCGTTAATAACTTTTTGAGTTATCTTGGTGATGGACAAACAGATATACACAAACAGACAAATAGACACACAGACAGAAAACACGGGAAAAACATAACCTCCTTGGCTGAGGTAATGAAGCGTTGCACCAGTAATTAAAGAGGTGCATTTCCCCACTTCAAAGTGAACATCCAGAATAGACTCCCCTCCTACGTTGTCGGTGCGAAAACAGTCAACTCGTTGAAGAATCGTCTTGACAAACATTGGAGGAGGCACCCTCCTCAGCTAAAAAACACCCTCTCCAGGAGTTACAAGCGATCAACGGCCAAAACTTCGGAGGTCACCTTAATTTATAACCTTCTCTATTCCGCTCCAACTAACTTAACGTCTCTAGGCGCCTCGTATTTGCAGCTTTAAGTGGTGTTTCTATGATCACTTCTTCGGCTGAAAAATGCCCCTTTTTTTCTTCTTTGTTTCCTCAGACATCTAAATGATACTGACACTGGCAATAGCTCATGGAGGGTCGGGGCGTAAGCCCCGGCGGCTCTCAGGGAATGGGCCTGTTGGTCCGTCTACTGCCACCCATCTAAGCTAATACCATATTGTGTAATAATTACGTTTTTTGCTTATGTTTCCTTAAGTGTTGCATTATAACTATGAATTGAATTCATTTGCCCAGCGATTAACATAAATTTCATTTTAGTGTAAAAAATCTGTTCCCTTTAAAGTGTATCATGCGTTTGTTGCCATTTTAACATATTCTCTAAATAATTTTATTAGTTACATGCAAAAACTTTCAGCCATATAACTTTCTCCCGGGATCAATATCAATATTTGTAGTCTATCTTCGATCATATACGTCAACCTTTTGCCTACAGCTGTACATCTACTGTATGTGCCCAACTACAAGCTTCCTTTTTATTTTAGCCAACTCGGCCTAAACGTAATTACGCAGAACCCGGCGTGTTTCATTATATGGCACTGCAAAAATACTCTTCGTGCTAGAGTTTTCGTTGGTCCTTGTCAGGTTAAGGCTATGCTAAATCTCGGCATCGATTTTGTGCATTCTAAAATGTCAGCGCAGCATTCAGATAAGTTGTTTTTAATTAAGTTAAAGGTAAGGAACATCTCAAACCTTCAAGCGTGTTTTCACAGAACACTTCGTAACGTTTTTGAAATTCAAAACGTAAGTTATTTTCGTTCCTAAATATTTATCACCCTATCTTTACCACCGCGAAATATTTTGGAATAATTAATAAATCTTTGGAGTTCGATTAAATGTACGCAGGTAAAAGACAACCGTTCTAGAAGACACGGTGTATAAAAATAAAGTTTTCTTCCTGTTTTCCGCCTCTAAAGTTGAACAAAGTTGCCATTTCACTTCGTCTCTAAAGCTGAAGAATTTTCAGCATCTCCGACAAAGTTGTTCGGGATATACAGCAATATTTCCTCAATGCAAGAGTCGAAAACTCTGCGATTCCTAATCAAGTGATTTTTTTCGTGTTCATTCATTTGTTCGATATCGTGATTATTGGGACGCTGCTGATAACGCTGTTTTCTGGGCCTTTCGTTGCTTATCTCGCAATTTTGAGAGGCAAAATATAGAGCTCGTCAGGAGAGAAGCGAGGTCATCAGCGTCCGAACGGCTCCCCCATAAAAATACTTAGTCAGAATTTAAAGAAGTTCACGAGAAGAGAACTAATTAATCCTGTGCGACTGGGTCAGCTATTTCTAAAAATCTGTCGCTGAGTACGAAATGGGACAATTAATTGGAGGAATAATGTGGCAAAAGCCGCAAACGCAATAAATTTCATTGAAGGTGTCGGACTGATTCCTCATGAAATTCTGGAATTAGCCACCCTTCTTCATGAAGTCAGTTGGCTCCTAAAAAAAATTCTTACGAAGTTCAATATCGTTTGAAGAAAACACGTAAAAAGAAGCTTAGGACTGCTAAATGTCAATAAAAACAGGGAAAGTACGCGCGCAAGAAATTGCCGCTCATCGCAAGACCTTGTAGAGAAGTTAGATTAAGTATTTTGATTTGCATTATAAAAATAGCCTACCAACATACGCAAGGTATTAGAGACAAAACAGGTTTGCGGTTACTGAAAACCTTGCAACAAACCGGCAAAGCCAAAACGGCAACGCCCAAATAATGTTCCATGCCTCCTGCAATGGGTGTGCCATACAAGTACATAAGTTTTATATAGTGGTAGAGTAAATATTATAATAATAATTAAAAGAAGAACGCGTAGAGCACACTGTCATCAAGTCTGGAACATAAAAATGGACCTTACGAACGTCAGGATCTAAAAGTAAAGAAAAACTGCATATTACTAATACTGACAGCGTTTCATAAAATTTAGGGTCAAGTCTGCGTTTATAGTTTTGCTCATATATTGTTCATGGCTATGTCGGTAGCCTAAAATACATAGATGACGGTTACAGTTCTATGAGCATATTTCTAAACAAAATTGGTTGGTATCTAATATTAGATGTTGGCTCCATGTACCTATCTGTATTAGATTTTATCCCAATGAAGTTACAGTATAACGAGAAAGCAAGATCTTAAAAACCTCAAACGAAGAAAAAAAAAACTTTGCTAGTGACAAGGGAATGCCTCAGAAAGAATTATACTACTCTGGAATTTAAAGATAGCAACAATAATGGCAACAAGGAAATTTCATTGCATTACATAATCATAATCAGCGTCTTTGAATGGGAAGCTCGCGTGAGCCCTAGCATAAAACTGTAGGAAATAATATCACAACTGCGTCCCAAGAGCTCATTCACAGCACTGTAAATTTTGCATGAGCGCAAAACTCCTATTATTCGCAATAGATATCACACGTCTTAGTGTTATGCGTCCGTTTATTAGCAATAAAAGCTCTAGGAGAAATCATTAAGTTCAATGGAAGGAGGCTATTTGCTGAGCCCAGATAAGCTATAGGCCTAACATATTCCCTGTTGCAGCTGAAAGCCCAAATCTCATCTTACGTTTATGACGCAGTAAAAGCCCAGGCGTCGTTGGAGACATCGATTCCTTGAAAATAAAGACTTATTGGGGACTAAAAGATGAGCTTTGAAGGCTACTGCACGGCACCGATATTTGATTCTCCCAGTCAGTGAATTTCCGGGGGTGGAATTATGAACAAACTTTGAGATATTTATTGTAGTTGAGAAGACTGTAATAACAAAAAAAATTATGAAAACGCTGTTGCTACTAATCAAAACGATTTTAACCTTGAATAAGGGAAAAGAACTCGATCATGCTAGAAATACCAATTAATAAAGGCATTTACAGTTGATAATCTGTATAGTAATTCTTTTTGTGTTTCCCTACGTTTGTTTTTTTCTTTTGTTGTTTCTTTAGCACAACCGTTACGCTTTCATAATTAGAAAGGGGAAACTTATAATATCATTGACACAGTCCCGGCGTTGAACAACAGACATTAAGATAGTTTAGTTTTAAATTAAGTTACTACTGCTCACAGTTGATAAGTAGAAGATTTGCTGTCTTTCTGGGAACATTTTTTCACACTTCTTTTGAAAGAAATGGGTCTGTAAGATTATTTAAGAATTGTGTTTTCGTTCTATAGAATTTCTCCATTTCCAGCTGGTAATAAATGTGATACTAGGTACTAGTGGCCCGACCTGTCATTAAGTCACGGCCAAAAATTAGTACTTTGCGAACACCCAATTGTTCCTTTTTTTTTACTTTTTAGAGGGTATCTCCCGTGAAAATTTCATATTCTGCCCGACAAATTGGATATATAGTTATGTGTGGCGCAGTCATGTGGCATTTATACGCTATCACTTCTGACATGTACCAACACGCTCGTGCAGGCGAGCTCAGGTCCATATTAATTAATAAGCCTACCCTTGGATTTCCCGAATTAAAGTCCGTATATTGATACCGTGTGGCATTAGCTTTAACGCTCAAACTTCTTCCTATCTTATTCCTCCAGTGCATTACGCTACACATTTATACAAATGAACACATATACCATTATTCTTGAATGGATTTGTAGTACTAACAATAATAACGTTAATAACAATTTTTATTAGTAATAAAATTAAAGTACTTCTCTGTCTGCTTTATCTTTGTTCTGCTACGTTTCTTCTCCCCCAAGGTCGTGATGCTACGTATTTAGGATTGGGATCATGTGAACATCGCGGACTCCACACGATTTGGAGTCCACAAAATTTGCCGGGCTATCCTTGGAGTTCTCAAGTTTTTTACATGGTTAAGAGGAAGACGCTGAATATATGAGAACATTATTGTTTATTTGTCGTTTTTAACAATGCATGTGTGTATTTTAGCTTGGTTGAGTACATAAACTACACAATACCTTGACTGATCACCAAAATCGGGTGAGGAGCAGCATCATGCTTACCTTTCGCAGCTCATTATCATTGACTCGCTGGTGCGATGCCAACCCAGGCACGCGAGCTGTTTGCTGTCTATGTATGCTGCCTCGGTAGTAGTATGCATGCACTGCGCCGTGGTGGAACTTGCCTGCCTCAGAGATGAGGGGGGATCGCGGATTATTTGAATCTTCCGTCAAATCGGCGCCATAGTTCTCGATAACCCGTGATCGACTGCATCCGCACTTACTCCTCTGGGGCCAATAGCTATATCTGCAGCACAAACCAGTGTGTGGGTTTCCCAGCTGAGGGTGCGGTCAAGTTGACTTTACCTTTTTCATAAGTGGGCCTAGAGTCCGATGAATATAAGCGTTGATGAAGTGAATGCTAATAATCACAGAGACCTCAAACAAAGATTAATTTCTTCGTAGTACCATAAAGAATACGTTGCAGAACAGGGAATCTAAATTCACAATTGCAAAGCTTCAGTGGGCCATAAATATTATCCCTCCGGACATCAAGAATAATTGAAAATTCATTATAATTTTGAGCATAGACTGGACACTGAAATCGGGCCTTTCGCGATTGGGCCTGGAGGCTGATTTACGCAAGTGTTAATAAACTGATTTCTAATAATCACAGACTCCTCAAATAAAGATCAATTTCTTCGTCGTACCATAAGGAAGGTGTTGCAGAGCAGGGAACCTAAATTCACAATCATATATTTTCAGTAGGTGATATAAATCATACCTTCAGATACCGAGAATAATTGAAAATTGATAATAATTTCTAGGAATATTAAAATTTTTGTAGAAAAAATTGGCACATCGGTACTACATGTAATGAAGTTTAATATATGCAATTGAGTTTTTTCTAACGACGGATTTGAAGGATTAACCTTAGCAATTGATGTGTAATGTGTATAGAGCTTACGGTAGAGGTCATCCCTATAGTCGCAAAGAAAGGAAGGAAGGTTAAGAAATTCCAGTGGTACTGAAAAATCAGATTAAAACCACAGTAATATTACAGAGTAAAACCACAGTAAGAGCCATGAACTAAAAATGCATAATTAACCATGATATAAAAATACCAGGGCGGCGATTAAAAGACATTAAAATGAAATTTTGGTGCTGATACAACCCTCCATCACTGGAACATCTCCAACTGCACCATGTCATTACTACCTAAGAATACTACGCCACTTTGTCGTTCTTAGTTACATCACTTCATGGTTGCCTGTGTTACATCACTTAATGGCTACCTAAGTTGAATCACTTTCATAGTTGCGTAAGTTGAATCATTCCATGGCTGCCTAAGTTGAATAAAATCATGGTTGTTCCCTACACTATATCACTTCATGGTTGTCTGCATAACATCACTTCATGTTGTATATGTTACTAGTGCATCTCATCATGCATGCCTACATTACATGATTTAATGCATTACTATGTTCAATCACTTCATGGTTGTCTGCATGCATTGAATTATTTACTGGACGATTATTTTATATTACGTCGCTTCATGGTTGCCTACATAACATGATTTAATGGATGAGTATGTTACATCACTTCATAGTTGCTTCCATTACATATATGACTAATAGATGACAATTTTACATCGCTTCATGGTTGCCGGGGTTAAATTACTCTATGGTGGCCTACATTACATCACTTCACAGCTGCCAATGTACGTTAGATCACTCACAGGTGCTAATGTTAGATCACTTCACAGCTACCAACGTTACATCACTTCACAACTGCCTATGTTAGATCATTTTATGACGGCCAATACTACATCACTTCACACCAATGCTAGATCACTCAAGGCCTGCCAATGCTACATCATTTCACTGTTGAAGATGCTAGATCAATTCACGGCTATCAATAGTTTTCACTTCGCGGCTACCAATGCTGAATCACTTCACGTCTACCAATGCTGAATCGCTTCACTGCTGTCAATGTTCAATGCTAGACCACTTCATGGGGGCCAGCGCTTTATTATTCAGATCACTTCACGGCCGCCAATGCTATATCACTTACTGCAACTGCTGCCATTGCTATATCACTTCACTGCTTCCAATGCTATAGATCACTTCATGGCAGCCAGTGCTTCATCACTTCACCGCTACCAGGGCTTCATCTCTTCATGTCTGCAAGCTGCTCCGACTCACCCTTCAGCTCTGCTGTCTGTTCTGATCATCTCGCTTAGAACGTATACGGTACCAAATAAATTTAATTTACATGTTCATTAGCTGTTTACGTGGCATTTCCTTGCAAATCGAGCATACCACAAATTCGAGGAGCTTCTGTTCTACGAAATGAGACTGTTTATTTCACAAACTATAGTTTTACTCTACTGCAAATATCAAAGGACGTCATAAACAGTTGCTCTAAGTAATTACACTTCAAACCATAATATTTTTTGGGAATTTGTTGAGTATAGAAGTTTTAAAAGTATGTGCAGGTTTTCCAGTCATTACTGAATGCAAAAGAATTCAGTCAAATAGCTAAACAAAGTTTGAAAAAGTAATGGCAGAACATATAAAATGCGTCTGCGGCACCGTGTAGTCAGGCCCAATTGCAAGATCGAAATCTGCCTTAGGGGTCAGTGTTCCGTCAATGTATGGTGTGGTCTATGTTTTAAGAATATTAGAATTTCACAGAAAAAATTGGCACATAAATGTTGCTGCATTTTAGTATCATATATATATGCAATTGAGTTGTTCCAAAGACAAAATTGAAGAAAAAACACTAGAAAGTGATGCATGTAGGCCTTTTGGTAGAGCTCATCCCAAAGGCAGCAGGAAAAGGAAAGTTTAGAAACTCCAGTAATACTGAAAAACTTTACAGAGTGAAGCCACATTGTAACCCATGAACTAAAAACCCATAATTACCCACGAGATAAAGATACCTGGACAACCGTTAAATGATATTGAAATAACATATGGTACTGCTATAACATTTCAATATTATTTTATTAATTTAATTTAATTAATTAATTTATTATTTCAAAGCCCACATTGAGGAGTTAGACCGAAAGCTCAGTAGAGTTCATGGTATAATATATGCAGTGTCTAATTATGTTAATCGTGATTCATTGAAACAAATTTACTATTCATTAGCTTATTCCTTGTTAATTCAAAATATTATTATCTGGGGTGCAGCCCCTTATTGTTACATTCATAAAATATAAGTTTTGCAAAATAATGTACTAAGGCGAATACTTCGCTTTAAACGAGATCGAAATAATATACAGTTAATGAATCGTAGTGATATGTACAGCGATTTACAATTGTTGCAACTTCAAGATGTGTATAACTATTCGCTTGTTACGCTTTTCCGATCGCTCATACATAACCATCCTCTTGTCTTTCAACAATATTAAGGATCACTCATACCTTATCAAAACTACGAGATGAGACGCTTCATTCTTAATCTTTCAAATGTTCGTGTTGATGTAGAGAAACGTTCAACTATTTTCCAAACCGTATCACTTGTTAATCGAATTCCAACACACCTATTAGATCCAATGTCTAATGACGCCTTTAGAAAGCGGTATAAGGATTGTGTTTTGCAATTGTATTAGTCAAATTACTACCCGTTACCCAAAAAAGTTCTACAACTTTTCTATGGGTTATGCAGATATATTACTGTACGTATATTGTACTCAGGAAGATTTCATTATTGTACTGTTTATCTGTGTGTAATAAACCTATCAAACCTATCTAAAGCTACACATCGTGGTCATCCGTCATTTCACACTACTGCCTAGGTATACTACGTCACTTCGTGGTTGCGTTAACTACATCACTTCATGGGTGCCTGCGCTACACTACTTCCTGGTTGCCTACATTATGTGATTTAATAGATGACTAGGTGACATCACTTCATTGTTGCCTAAGTTAAATCACTTCATGGTGGCCTACATTACTTCACTTCATGGCTGCCAATGCTATATCACTTTACAAGTGTCAATGTTATATCACTTTGCAGTTGCCAATGCTATATATTGCATGGCTGTCAATGCTAGATCACTTTACGGCTGCCAATGCTAGAATACATCAGGGCTGCCAGTCCTACATCAGTTCACGGCTGCAAATACTCGATCACGTCAGGGCTGCGAATGCTATATTATTTCACAGCTTCCTATGCTACGTCAATTCATAGGTGCCAGGGCTACATCTCTTCATGGCTACCAGCTGCACCTACTCACCTTTCAGCTGCTCTGCTGTCTGTTTAGATTTTCTCTCCTAACCCATATACCAAATAATTTGCATTAACAATTCCATTAGCTGTGTATCTGGCATTTCGTAACAAATCGAGTGCTCAACGAATTTGAGAAATCTCTGTTCTACAACATGAGACTGTTTATTTTACTAACTGTCGCGAAATTATTCTACTCTACTGCAAAAATCAAAGGATATCATTCACGGTTGACTTACGATATCACACTTCAAGCCTTCATAGTTTTCTGAATTTGTTGCGTATACAGTTATAAAAGTATATACAGGTTTGCCAATCATTACTGAGTTTAAAAGAAATAAGTAAAATATCCTAACAAATTTGAAAAGTGGGATAACATATAAAAAAATACTGCACAGTGAGCCTAACTTGCTAGAAGCTATAACTCCTTTTCCGGCAGGAGACTACTCAATGTTCCTGTACTTTATGGTTAGCATAAAATTTGAATTCATCGTTTCAAATTTGTTATATTTTTTTATCCAGTTCAAAAAGCTGCTACGCGATATCTGTGGTGATCGTATGGCCATGCTTAGGGTGCACAATCTTTAGCTGGAATTTTAGCCCAGCATAAATATCATGTTTCCAGTTCAGTTCAACAGTTCATTTGCGTACTACGTGTAATTAAATCATTAGCACATCATATTGTTTTCATTGATGTTCATTTAATTAGCATAAAACTAATTTGTTAGAAGGTGAATGTCATTTCCTGATTTTTTTCGCAGTTGGAGGTGATTTCATCAAAGGCTTAACGCTGTGGCGACTTGGTTTCTGCCCCTGCCTCCAAGCTTGTCATGAGCGTAAGTACCAATTTGAGCAGAAACCTGCAATTTCGTCAGACTTGCAATGAATTTTACTTTCACTACGGTAATTTTTATCGGCAGCCATAGGTAAAGTAATGCCATTGTTAAGGTCATGCCTGCATGGCTGCCTAATATGAATGTTTTAACAGCATTTATTGAAGTCAAAACACACATTTTGTCAGACTTGCGCTAGCTGCGTATACTCTTATTGCTATAATATAATTATTACATATATTGTTAATCAAAGTAATAAAAATTATCAATTTTATCAAAGTCGCACACTGACGATATTTATACCTTGCAATATTTTTATCTTTGTGGTAATTGTAATGTTTGGTAGACTTAATTATTTCTACAATATCACTCTCACAAAACTTTGTAGCCTTATTTGTCTGTTTATCATTGCATTGACATTTTATCACGGAAACAATTAAAGACTTTTTTTCTATTCTTTAAAATTGGAACCAGTTTGCCTTCTTATGACTTACCATTATTACATGGCATTTCAAAGACTCAAAAGGGCTACTCTGTTCATTTTGTGTATTTATGATCTTTTTGTAGCGTCATATTTATATTTGTATTTTCTTAGTCTTATATTACCACTCTCTCAACGTTGCATAACATCTTTATTGTATTCTATTTTCCCAGACTGACCATTGCTACTCTATTGAACTTGCATAATTTTGCTTTTTTCTCCATGGACTTCACTAATGTATTCAATTCAAGTAATGACATTCTAAAGCTTAGTGCTTTGTGAAAGGCTGCTCTCTAAGATATTTCTTCTGTCTCAAGTTTAACTCTATGTCAAAGATTGACTAAAATATACGTTTATTTGTGGACTTGGAAGTTCAAGTAATTACGTTCTCAAGTTTAGCATTATGTAAAAGCTCTATAAAACTTCTTTGGAGTAAAATGTTCCACTAATCCCGTCCTCAATTCCAACACCTAGTAACAATTATTTGCCAAAAATTTCCGAAGTTTAGCAGTGTCAAAAACTTTTTAAAACAATTTCTCTGGGCTTAAATATTCAAGTAACCATGTTCTCCAGTTCAGCATTTAGTAACACTTAGTCAAAAGTTCCCTAATATAACTTCCCTGGATTTAAATGCTCAAGTAATCGCGTTCTCAAGCTTGGCACTCTGTCAAAGGCTCACTAAAATATCCCTTACCTTGTCCCAGTGTAATCCCGTTTACTTGCCAAGATCAAGAGCAAACACGCTATAACCACAACTGTTTGACTATCATTTGCTGGTGCTTGAACAAGGCCGCGGCACTCGCTACATCAATTTCCTTCGCTTGGCTGGACTCGCTGCAGCTCTACCTCCTATATTTTTTTGCGAAACAAAAGGGACTTGAAAACAACTCTTCCCCAGTTCTGGGCGCATAATAAAACCGAGCTCAATTGTAGTGTTTACCATTGCAACAAGGGAGAGTTTATTCACAGCTAATACAAAAAGCGTGGGATTTCATGCATGTAGTTTAGCGTACTAGATGAGGAACTTTTTTTTCTGATGTTTACGTCGCAGAATTGCATGGGTATATCGAAACAAAGTAATAACAATTTAATCGAGTAATTTTATAAAATACATGAAGGTTGGCAAAATTTTGCATTGGCTGTTGGAGATACAGGTAGAAGTACTGTAGAGCCAACGAACTGCTTTTGAAAACATTAACTTACAAAAAATCGTGCTTCTGCAAAGAAAAAACTAAAGGTTTTAGGTTAGAAAGTTAGGTAAGGAGGTTAGGTAAGGGTAGGTTAGGCTAGGTTAGCTTAGATAGTGTTCATTTTAGTGGTGGAGCGCGCAGGAAAGCTTACATGAACGCAAAGTGGTCGTGAACGACGATAGTACACTCCGGCCGACTAAAGGAGTCTTTCTATGACCGCTGCGCGGATGATTCCCCCTGATCGCGCATGATTCGCTCGTTTTTGTGACCTCATTTTGTCGTATATTCTGATAGCAATCAACCGTGATCAGTGGTGAGACTTGATCGCAGAGTGATTTCCTCCCCTAGCTAATCATGCCTGATCAAAGAGTGATTCCAGCCGTTGGACAAGTAAAAATTCAAAATTTGAAATGCAAGATCGTGATGTTTTCTTATATTTAGGGATAAATTGAATAATGTATTGATGATTGTTTCTAATATTGACTTCCAGAATTGTAGTTTCCTTAGTTTTATGCCTGTGTATGTTCAAAATGCTGTAAATACTGCTAGTTCAGTTATGCATTGGCTTCTAAATAAATGAAGGCTTATAAGAAATCCATTCCCTACCATTTGCCGTAAAAATACGATAAAAATATATTTTTCGATATGGACATGGCGTCTCTGGTTTGTTTACAAAATCGTTGACCATTCTTGTGCTTTTCAGTAGTCACGATGATCATGATCACGGTGATTCTGATCACGAGCGTGGCCACAAAAAGACTCCTTAATTAACCCTTTCGCTACGGAAACTTTTGCTCTTTTATGAGGTTCTAAAAGAAGCTCCTCGAAGACACCATCATTGTAGTCACTTGAGCTCACGTACAGTGTAGTTCAGTCATCAAGAAAATACTATCACTGACTTCAGACGGGTTGTTAAATGTCTTGTTCAAATTTTCAGAGCAAGAAACAATGCACCGGTTTTAATAATGAAAATTTTGGTGCGGTATTTGTACATACCGACAGGATCGAAAGGGTTAATTCGCAATTGGGCTCTGATCTCAGATTTACAACTAAAATTTGGTTAGCACGTTTGAACGCTGTACGTACGTACTCGTCAGTGACATTTCTTATAAAACGCCCGTACCCAGTCGGTAAGAATTAAGCCATTCATTGGATACTATCTAGTGACGCTCACTATATGTACGTAGATATCGCATAAATGCTTCTGATTTTTCGATATGCGCTGCCAGTGAGGGTTATGCGAGAACAACACTAGCTGTTGAAATGAATACGGAAAACAGCATCCAAAATCAGCACTTAGTTAACAAAAAGTCTTCAGATTTGGAATCACAAAGTGAAATTAATAAGAACACAAAAGAAAAATTCCTTGAAGGAAACTGCTGCTAGTCTATTTAACGCTGTACCAATGGCATAAATCATGGTACAAATAAAAATAGATGACAGTAGTAGACCTTGAGTAACACCTAGGCGACAAAGAGTTAACGTGATATCCGGTGACACCGTCGCAAACTAATGAATCAAACACATCACTTGTTGTATGTAGTGCGATAATGAGGTGCGGAGAGGAAAATGGCTTCAACTCAAAAAAATTAGAAAAGCTTCGTTTCTATTAATTACACCGTGAAGTAAAAGGCTAAGAATGTAAGTGCCTACAAATAGGAGTGTTGGTATATTTAAGAGAGCCTTTCCGTGTAAAAACTCAGCTCGCATAGTATAATGGTTTCGTTTTAAACATTCTGAGAAGGTATTTTTTATTAGTCGTAACAGCTCATTTTCTTCTCAACTTCGAATTGGAAATAAATACTCGTATTATTTTGAGGTTGGATATTAGAAATAGTTTTGAATATCCGGAGAGAGTAGCAGATGACAGATTTTGGAAATTAAAAATCGATGCCATCATCAATGAAGATATTGCAGTCGGTTTTCCTATTTAACAGCATCTTAAATAACCTGCTTCCCACTTAGCGAAAAGGGTATATTTCAAAGCATCCTATTAAATAAAACAGGCTTCATTCCTTCTTTGCGTGTCACTGTGTCATGAAACCATTAGTGGAAGTGTGTCAACAACTCTATTTGAGAGATTGTTATTGTCTTAATGTACTTTGCTGTATTTTTGTCAGTAAAAATAATTGAACAGAAGTAATTGACCACCAAACACGACGAAATTGAATTTATGAGTAACATTTACGTACGTGCTTGGGACACTGATTTTTCTGTAAAAAAAATCACCATTGATCTTTAGCTAATTCAAGAATAATGAGTATCACCCGCGAACGAAGTGAGAGAGGTGGTAATGTTTTCGTTGAAGACTTAAGTATACATATTTGTCTGGCTACCCAAAAACAGGTAGAAGGAATTGAGTAACATTCATCATTTTTTGTAGAGAGTTGGGTGGGTTGACCCAGATGTGACCCATGCCAAAAAAATAGGTCTAGCTGGCTATCAAAAATGACGGCGTCGAATTTGCCTCTACCGCGGCAGATTGTCTTACGCCACGAGGCATTCTAGTTACCAGTGCCAACGTGAGATCAGGGCGGCAGAATTTCCTTCCTGCGAGCAAAGGTGTGAATTTGAATGAATGAAAGTCAAACAGCACCGGAATAAATAGGTTAAAAAAATTATTGGAAATGCTCAGAAGGATATCATATGGCTACCGACAGTGATCACAGCGGGCTAAAAAAAATTGGTAGCAGTTAGTGCTCAAAATATTTGGGCTTTTCTTAGAGTCTGTACACACGCTAGTAAAAAAAACACAGCTTAGTCATCTCCGCACCGGGATTCGTTCTTGTAGTCATTTAAATAATACACACTTGCAAAGAATTTTGAGTTATAATCCTCTCCAAGGAAACTTAGCTAACGGCACTTTCTCATCAAATTGAACTGCCGGCTAATATTTGTACATTTTTTGTAAACTCAAGCCTGGGTTTACGAGGGCTAAACAAAACGTTATTACGAATAGCTGAGGAAATTCGTTCTTTTGACTAGAGTGTGCAACAGCCACTATCGTAAAGTTTTGACCGCTACGCAGAAGGTCATTTAAGAAAATAGGGAGATTGGATTTCGCACGACGGGAACGGAGACTTCACCGAAGATTGGCCGTTTAATCACCTAAGCTCAAGAGACACGTCAATTAGTAATTAGGTATATTTTCGGAGGAATGGGCTTCCTACTACGCAGTATGTTGAACATATTCGAGGTGCTTACTTGCTCCGTCTATTGAGATACGCAATTCCTAGCTCATCTCCAAGCTTGTATTTGGCGGATCATTTTTTCCCCTCTTATGTTTCAGAAGATGCCGGGGAGCCCAAGCAAGCCAGCAAGCAATTAACAAACTGCTATTGTAATGTAGTAGAATGAGCATGACCATTACCCTTTATTTGGAATAGTATATATACATATGTATCATACAAATATGTATAAATATATGTATATATTCCTCCACATGAACCGCATCGCAGCCTTCACTGTAAAACAAATGTATTCAGCTTAACAAACAACTATGTGTTGCCTAGATGCCACTGAATATGAGACTGTGCTTTTTTCTGAGGAGTATAGAGCGTTCGAGACGGTACCTCGTGGAAAACCAAATCTCAGCGGACGTATTTATTGTCAAGTAGGAGGTTCGCCTGTAACACCACCAAATGGATTAACCCTATGTTAACCAAGTTATGTTATTTCAAACATATATGCCAATTGGCATATATCTGCAACACGAACAAATGCGCGTGGGTTTCCAGTTGGAGGAGGGTCAAGATGACGTTACGTTTACCTTTATTTTGCGACCATGATTCTTTGTACCACTGTTTTTCTAAGGGAAAATCATGCTTCGTAGCGAGGTGACACAACGTGGTTATGATATAGGGTTAAACTGTGTACTTCCCTAACCAAATTCGTCTTTATATTTATTTAATGACGAAGGACGAGGAAATAATTAAGTGCATGCCCGTTTTCCTTATAGTCAGGGGCCCCTCAGGGTAACATTTAGATTCTCCGCATCTAACTTTTCAAAGCCGCTATAAAAGACACTCGTAAAAAAATCACTTCCAATTAAGGGGATATAAAGAAGAGCTTGGTAAGAGAGACCCTTTCGTCAAGTTTAATTGGCCTAGGCCTCCCATTTCACGGCCAGGTTTCTATGAACGCACAGCCGCATCTCTGTTCGGCAACTCAATTAAAGTCCCTTGATGTCTTCAGGTTGCGGCAACTTTGCCCACTTTGAAATAAAACCTGGAAGATGCGATTATGATATAGTGGATTAAGCTAATGCTGTACAGAGCAGTAAATGTTACCGAGATATGAACAAGGCAATTAGCTTTGCAACAGAGCTGGGAGTTAGAGCTAATATACAAAGCAGTAATGTTGTTAAGAGATGAACAGAGAAACAGACTTAGCAACAAAGGGGAGAATTACAGACGTCTTCATATTAGGACTGAAACTGAACTTGTAATTAAGTTGGGTTAATTGATTATACGAAGCACTAAATGTTCCGAACAGCAGGACTATGGTCTCTAAGTGACACAAATGGGTCGTTCTACAACAAATACCAGCTGAATAAAATGTTAAATATGGCCTTAAGCTGTATATAGGGCAGGAAGCAAGAAACATGAAATATAATTTTATTTTTTGCTCAGGTTACACCATAAGAAATGGTTACATATTGCGGGAGCGAAATATAACAGCGAGAAGACTGGCCACCACGGCTTCTGGGCTTTCTTCGGTTTTGAATAATCAGGTTTTTAAACTCAATTTCCAGCATGGGCACTTCCAGTGCATTATAACTTTTCTGTTTCGAGGCGCGCGTGACTCAACTGGCACAGTATATTTACTAGAGCAATCTACGAACTTATTTCTGCCTGAGGCATATTGTTTTGTTGTCGGCGACGTGAAGCTTTGTTTTGTTTGATTATCAATGTTTATTCAACCATGAGAGGTGCTAAAACACCGCATCAGAAGCCTTCTTCATGTTGAGGGAAGATCAATGCAAACATAGTTTTTCTATTCCGGAATTGTTTTACATTATTAGCAACGAAACATGATCACCGCTGTTCGCTTCGCTCGCGGGTGATAATGAAGGTACTTCTGTTCCGGCTGAGTTTTGCATTAAAGTATAAAGAGCTGTGCATAGTGTTAGTGACTTTGTATCTCAGTGTTTTAATTAAGATGAAGTTTTTGTAGTTACAGGGTTAAGTACGTACAAGTTTGGGAATGCATTTCGTTAATACTTAGAGGGTACAGCAATACCGACATGTACTTGCCAATGACCTCACGAGCCATCGTTGGACGCTCTGAGTTCATAATAAAATGCAACAACCATACACACACACACGTCCACACCAACTCAAAACCCACCGTCGAATACTCTAGCTAAATCATAAGAGGCAACAACCATAACGACATATGCACGTGCATACGAAGTCACAAACCACCGTCGGATGTTTTATGTAGGTTAATAGTAAGAGACAACATCCATGCCGACTCACGGACACACGTGGATACGGACTCGCAACCTACAGTCGGATGCTTTACAGCCTATGCAATCAAGAGCAGCACTCCGACGACATCGCCTTATCTATTTTGGTGTTTCTTTAGAGCCTCAAGAACTGCTCATCTTAATGGTCTTCTCAGAGCCAAGTTGGTCGGGGGCTGAACTTTGCAAAAGAATAACAGAGTCTGCAGGCCCTGCAAATGGATGAGCTCTACAACTGTGGGAACTGCGACGTCAGGCTTGTGCCTTCCAGTCTACTTCCTTTCAGGCTGTGGTAACACCAGCTATGGATTTGTGTTTCTAAGTGTGTGTCCTTCCAGGTAGTGGTAACACCGGCTATGGACTTGTGTTTATAAGTCTGTGTCCTTCCAGGCTGTGGTAATATTGGTGACCGGTTTATGCCTGTAATACCGGGGCCACACCATGCATGTACACAGGCCTGATGCAAGGATGCGAGACTTGCACGTCATATATGCTGCTGTATTTATGCAAAGATGATGATACAGAACATGTTAGCGTACAGCCCATCGCGGCCGACATACGATGGAGCAGTGGCGTAGCGTGGCCATCTAGTCGCGGCAAAGGTGAGGAGTAACAGTAATTATCAACCATAATTCAGATGCGAATTATGAATACCACCATTAGTTTTGAAACAGCGATGGTCAGTGTGATGCTGTTGGCCAAATTGTCATTATATTGAATAACTATTTCCGTTGTTTTCTCGTGAGAGGTACACACCCGGTCCACCGTTTGTTTGTTAAATGTGGACCTAAGCTGTACTGTCATTAACAAAACCAACCATACGTCCCTAACCTTGAAAAGTATAGCACCATTCGAAAGATATATGGATTGATCGTTCACCAGTTTCAATAACATTATTTCCTAAGAGAACTTAGATATGGGGAACTGGTTAAGCTATTTTTTTGAGAGTTTGTTAACACGAGTCAGAAACAGCACTTGCTGAAACAGTAACACTTTTGGACGTACCCCGCGCAGCCCTATAACAGCTAATATTTTTCTTTTATTTTAGCGAACGATTTTTTGGTTTCTGCGTATTATGTATAGATTTCAGCTTTTATATTATTTCACCGGAAGGATAGAAGTTTGTTTCACTCATGTTCTCATGTTTTTCATTTAAATCTTGTTCGATTATACGTATCTAAACGGATAATTTTGTTGCAGCAGTTTGAAATTTTTGTAGACAGCACGTTACCGGTAGAAGACGAAAATAAATCGAAAACATTAAGGTATGTACCCATTGGATTCCAGCTCCGGAAAGCAATATTACTCTGGATAAAACTAACTTGATTTATTGCATTTTAAAGACGATAAACTTGACTCGATAAGTACAGTTGCGAGCATAATTAAGGGAGAAAAGTGAAAAATTTCATATCTAAAACTGTAAAAGGTTCAACGCTGAAATTTAACACAAAAGAGGTACTGGATACCTAATAACATACTAAGAATTTATTACGATCCGAAGGATAAGAAAAAAGTTACGTATATTAAACTTATAATTATGAATTTAGTGTGAGCAGAATTAAGGGACACTTTTCAAATATTGTAATTTAAATCTTCAGTAACCCCATTTTCTTGCGTTTCCGAAGAGGAAGAAGATTGCCTACGTCATATGTAAACATTGCAAGTACTGCAAGTATGGCTACCCGGGAAAAAGTTGATAAATCTTTACGCATGAAAATTGTTAATTTACACAAACAAAATCTCAGCATCAGTTCAATCGCAGAATAGGTAAATCGTTCAAAGAGCATTATTGGAAGAATTGTGAATGATTATGAAGATCTTGGACGTGTTTTGAGTGTTCGGAAACGTGGGAGGCCCAGAAAAACTTCTGCTAGGCTGGATAGGATAATCTATGGCACAGCATTAAAGCACCGTTTTGCTACTGCCTCTTCTATTTCTAGGCAAATGAATGATACTAACGACGAAACCATCTCCAGATTCACTGTATCACGGCGACTGAATGAGATTGGTCTTCGTGCACGCTAATCAGTAAGAAGAACAAAGTTGCAAGGTTGAAGTTCGCCAACAAACACGTCAACAGTCCTCAAGAATGGTGGTCTAAAGTTTTCTTTAGTGATGAAAGCAAGTTCAACTTGTTCAAGAATGATGGAAATAACATAAATATCTATGTCAGACGTCAAACAGGTGAGAAATACGATCCAAGATGCACAAAGAAAACTGTTAAATTTCGAGGCCGTAGTGTTATTGTGTTCGGAATGATTTCTGCAGAGGGTACTACTCCTCTCGTCCGTCTGAATACGCGTGTCTCAAGAACCTCTTGGTAGATCATGTTTTGCCAATCTTAAACAATTCTGACACTGACGGCCCAATTTTCATGCAGGACAACGCATCCTGCCACAAAGCCAAAAGTGTGTTGAGGTTTCTTGATCAGGAAGGAGTGGAGATTCTTGACTGGCCTGCTCAAAGTCCTGACTTCAATCCCATAGAGAACCTGTGGAAAGTCTTGAGTGAGAAAGTCATGGCTCGAAATCCAAAAAAAAAAAAAAAACTGAAGATTTGTGGACAAAGCTTCAAGAGGAATGGAGCAGGATTGATATTGAACGATGCCGCAATTTAATTGAATCTTGCCCTCGAAGATGTGTTGATGTCATCAAACATAAAGGATCGTTCACAAAATATTTATTAAGGGAGAAAGTTTTTGTTAAATTTGTTATTTTGTTGCGTTTTTGTCAAGTGTCCCTTAATTCTGCTCACACAAAATTCATAATTATAAGTTAAATATACATAACATTTTTCTTATCCTTCGGATCGTAATAAATTCTTAGCATATTATTAGGTATCCCAATACCTCTTTTGTGTTGAAATTTCAGCGTTGAACCTTTTGCAGTTTTTGAGATATGAAATTTTTTATTTTCGACCCTTAATTATGCTCGCAACTGTACTTCTGACACATGCGGGCATTGGCCGAGTTGAGTCCTGGCTACTGTTTTACAAGCCTTAAGCCAACGTTTTTTTTCGGAATTTTATCCTCCAGAAAGCTGAAAAAGTTCTTAGATCCTCTGGCACATATTTCTGTGCAATCGTAGAGACAGTAGGTCATTCTGAAGACGCAAATATGGTAAGGAAGACACAGTGGAAGATAGCTACTTATGAACGTACTAGTAACGACCATGTCTACGAGACGTCACAAACTTATTTCCCAGGCTGTGCGACCAAGGAGGTTTGTGCACGAGATCTTGGACACTCCGCGTGCGCTAAGTGCTTCCGTTATTAAAATTTTAATACTTGGTTTGTGCGCTACCGATTTTATATATGATAAGTATCAAAACGGCACGCAAGCTGCACATCCAGCAACCATGCAGTTGGGCGAGCAAATACTTATATAGTCCAGATATAATCTGTATCTTTGGAGGTAGTAAGAACTCCAGTGACCTTCTCATTTTACTCAACTCTATACCCCTGTAGACAGCGGGGACATCGGCAACATGCTCATGCCGTTTACTCGATGTCCCTTGCGGCAGTGGGGGCATTGACGACGTGCGTATGCCTTGGCATTTATGCCCCAGAAGGCATAATGAACACCGGCGACGCGACGTGTTCATGCCTTTTACTTATGCCTCTTGGGACAGTGGGAACGCCGGCGTCACGCTCATACCCTGCAGTTCACGTCCCTCATGACGCTAGGAACTTTGGTTCTTGCCTCTCCTACTTCTCGAGTCAAGAAAGAAACATCTGAGGGGTGAATGAAAGTTCCCAACTTGTCAAGAAGTACTCCATCCTGTCATGATGCATTCATAGCTGTTAATAGTTCATCAGTTCAAGAGCTCTACAGCCACTTTGGTCGAAGTTCTCCCTAGAAGTTTACATTGCTTTAAATAGAGCAGCGAGGTACAAAAATCCTCTGAGAGACACGACCGCGTGAGCCTTCCTTTGTGAAAGAATATTTAGGGGTTCGTTGAAGACAAGGACTGAAGACTTGTGTATGTTTGACTGTAGCTCATTTTTAAGTCGTGATAATTTTGATGGGCAGAATTGTTAAATATAGTAGAAATTTTAGGAAGAGTACCACGAATTCGGCCGTAAAGAGCGTAAATATTGGCATAAAAATTTAGGATATTTAAGCCTGTCAGTCTTTCTGTAGTCCACTCATTTTCTATTAGATTTGCAATCAGTTCCCCAAGATGGTCTTAGAATGTAATACACGAGAAAATTTGAATTCTAAAAATTTAAAGTGTACGAGTTGAAGGCTCATAAATCTATATTTGAAAACTAAAAATTTTGAACATCTAAAATTTTTAAAATTAAAGTTTAAAATGTTAAAATATGTATCACAATTCATAACTCAGAAAATTAGCTATTAGCTGTAAAACCCTGTATGTGCTTAATTTCATGTCTGAACAATAGACAGAAGCTAACACTGCATTAAACTGGGCTACGCTACAATTACAACTGGTATCTACGGCTTACTGAAGAAACTTCGATAAAAACTTTTCTAGTTAACATAGCGACCTCAAACAGAAAGCAAATTATTCATGGCGGAGCAAGAAAGTTATTATATTGGTAAGAAAAACACATTCATTAGACTAGCCATCGGTATGAGTTCAAATTATTATTGATGGAATTTTAGTAATTTTACGGTCCTAAATTCAATAAGTGTCTCACCGTTCACCTGTATTAACGAATTTGGGTTTCTTCCTGATTAACACATTCCCTGTATCACGACAATTGCTTGATGCTTGTTTGATATCCCCTCGATTAGAAAAAAAATTATTGAAGCTTCTTCATGTATCAGCCCTAGGATCTATTTGGCATTTTCATCAGATAATAAAGTAAATCGAAACCCTACCCAGCCAGCACCGCATAAAAATGTTAAATGTTAAAAATGTTAGAATGTAAAGAAGTTAAAATAATGAATTATTGTAGTGTAAAAATATATACATTTTAGAAAGAAATAACTATTCACGTTCCCAAGTCTGGACGCTCACAATCATAAACTGCTAGCAGTAGAGCAAGAAATCACCAATGTTTTCCCTCTGTGATTTTTCCCCTGACAATAAGTCAGACTTCAACTGGAGACAACTGAAGCATTAAAAAATATAAACTAAGAGAGAACTACCATATCAGTGCTTCCAGGTTGATGATACGCTTATATCAATAAATCAGATTGTCGGCTGGACAGTAACAATGCAACTATGACAGAAAGGGTCACATCATCAGTGCTTAAGTCTGGAGATGCACTCTTGCCAATAAATCAGACTACAGCATGAAATCAATGCAATTGGTTAGAAAGTGGAACGCCGCCAGCGCTTCTAACGTAGTGATACACCTTTGTCAGTAGGTACATCACTTTACAGATTGAAAACAATGCAAGTGCGTCAAAAGGCGTTACATCAACAATGTTTCAAGTCTTCATTGGTGTTGCAGCCGTGTAAATAAATCAGACTACATAATGGGAGAGCGTTATAAATATACATCTATATGCATGCAAGAGAGAAAGATGTTGGTGCATCAGAAACTGTGAGAGCCTGCAGGCAAGTAGAATAAAAGATCTATCGTTCACGTTATTCATACACAAATAACAACAATATCAATATTTTCTGAAACCCTGCAAACATTTTGCGCAAATTTATTAGACTGGAAGTGGATGCAATAACCTTCTGCTCCTTAAACAGTATCGAGGACACTGCCACGTTCAACTTTGTTGTAACCTTGCATTTACAGTTTCCATAGACACTGCGCTACTCCTATGGAAATTAATCAGTCCGAAAGCGTGCACAAAATCATTCAACTTTGCAGTTGCTTTGTCTTAGCCTGTGCAAATATGATGCCAAATGAATTGTCCCGCCAGCGTGCAGAGGATAGTTCTGCATTGATTAGATTAGATTAGATTAGATAGGCGGCAGTAGACGAACCAAAAGGCCCATTCCCAAAGAGACACCGGGACTAACACCCCGGCTTCTTTGAGCTATTGCCATTATGTTAGTAGGATA
>LQNS02277999.1:2482738-2493947 GCA_001587735.2 Parhyale hawaiensis
GACGTACTTCGCGCCCTGGCGGCGCACGAGCCTGTGGATAACCACGGGAATAATTCGGCGCGATATAGGCATTGTGCCACTGAAGCGCTAGTAAAACCTTTACTACTACCCCTGGTTTTGTAAGGAGCGTACATCACCGTCCAGCAGAAAGACTTTTAGAATTCAATATCCAAAATGGCTAATGAGTTAAACTTACGCTGAATTGGTGACTGCGGGAGGTGGAGTCGTACTTCGAAAGGTCAGCTATGCTGTAGTAATCTTATTCGCGGTTGGTGAACGCAAAATATTTGCAAATTTCATACCTCGATGGAAATACGGGAAAGTTGCACTTGGTGAGTGAAAACAGGACATCTTTAGTTTTAAACCTCGGTGAACACCTGCTTAACGTTTCACCCTATCGATGACCTGCAAACTCTATTAGCCAAATATTTATCAAGTTTAGAGCCACAGCAAAGATCTCCTTCCAGTCTCGTTAATGTTTGCCTAAAATCACTAACTGGACTTTGTCAGCAGGCTCACAAGGTACACAAAGTAGTTACAAAAACCCTAAAATTTAGTCACTGTTGGATCAGAACAGTTTTTCTACTCCATGAAAGCTTGGCGAATACAAACGTCAAGTTCTGCTGCGACAAAGATCACACTGGTGTAGCTATTGTGCTTTCCTAGGCTTTTAGACTGCAAAAATTTTAAAAAGTAGCGAAACTGGAAACAGAAAAATTTCTACGCCCAGAAAGCTACTGCTAATGTTAACGTGAAATATTGCTACGGTAGTTACCAGCTAAAAGTGAGATTAGTAATATGCCTAAAATTTAAAATTACAGAAATAATGAAATTTAATGAATTTGATCCCAGATACACTTCCCTCGTCGATTGCTAACCTGCAGTTTCGCTCCGAATGTGATTAAAAACCATTATAGTTTGACAACCGAGTTGTATGCATTCTGTAACCATGTTAGGTCCACCAAACTTATTGTGGCGGGTTTAGAGCAGGATAACATTTCATTTAGGTATTTTGCATCCTGTTGACCTAAGTTAACCCTCTACCGGACAAGTGATTATATATACATATGGAATGGTTACTTCATAAATGTAGAACCTACGTAGGCGTCTATCACCCGCTTGGTAGATATATATGTAGTTTATTCTACTTGTACTAGGGTACGTTATTTTGTTACACAGATTCTTTTTCCTACTGTATTATAGAAACCCCATTTTCTTTTGTCCTCGTGGTGGCATTGCTCAGGAACAGCAAGTCTTTAATTACAGGTAATCAGGTATTACTTTAAGAAATGAGAAACTCGTTGTGTAGAATTTGCAACAAACATATACAGAAACTGCAATATGTATTTTCATTTAGATTCCAATTTGGTGGCAGTGTAAAATTGAAAATTAGAGTCACAAACAGCATTCTTTAGATTCAGTTTGGTGGCAGTGTAAAATTGAATTATAGAGGCATAAACAGCATTCTCAGTTTCGTCGGTTATGAAGAAACTTAGCTGAAGGAAAAGGAAAATAGCAGCATTATTGAAGATATATAAATGGAAAAATGTGGCGCCATAAAAAAAATGAAGATAAAAATACATCCACAGTATCAAGTGTACTGAAAATATCGAAAGAAGTGAGAAAATTTAATTACCCAAAGCTACGCACATCCTCATTCCGTTTTGCAACAAATTGCCGTGAAGTAATTTTTTCTCGGCAGACAATTATCATCAATACTACGGTATATTAGAAGAAAACGTTGTGCACTATCTGTTTATTTATTTTTCTGTCCATTTTCTGTCATTCTTGAAGAAAATACCCAGGCGAAAATCAGGCCAGGCTGCAAGTGATGGCAAGAGTACACGGTAACACTATAGCTATATGAATGCACTTCTTGCAGACGAAAAAATCACAGACGCACTTAATTTTTACATTTAATTGCACCTCAAATTGACCTCTCAAGGCCATTGTGACGTCAATGTCGTTAAGCTCGGCTGGAGATATCTACAAAACCCTGGTATCCAAAGAGCTTCTAAAGAGGAGGAAGAAGCCTTGCGGTCCATTCACAGATTCACCAGCGAGTCAACCAGCTTTGAGACGAGTTCATGTATCTCATTGGTGGTAGTGATGGGGGAGCAGTGAGTTTCACGGAGGAGCAGCAGACAAACTGAGTTACTAATTTACGATTAGTGCATAAGCGACTGGCTGAAGCCATAAAAGACTCTTTACTGATATGCGATTGGTGCATACGTGACTGGCTGACAGCCATAAAAGACTTTTGAGCTTCAGGGGTAAGCTTCAGGGGCTTCTCTATAGGAGCTCCTTGCTGGTATCATGGATGCAATCATGCGATTTGACCAACATTGACGTTATCGTTGTCGTTAATTTTCTCGCAAAACACTGATACATGCCCTCGGTGTTCATTTGTCTGTGACGTCAACGTTGAAATGGAGGCACTGAAGAAATCTGAAGCTTCTATCAGCACTCTCCTGCAGCCTGACTCTTAGTTTCTTCCCATAACTATTTCTTTGTAGCATTTATTCTTCCAACTAGATTTCATCCGTCGACAAAACAGCTTTTTGGTGAGCGAAATGTTTTCGACGCACATGATATCATGACGTATCCATGATATAGAGTCGTAATCAATATTTTGAGTGATGCTTAGCAGACTACAAAAGGTAATTAAGCTTTCTATCTGTCAGAGAAGAAAAAGAAGGGTTTGGCTACTCAACAGGTGTAAGGCCGACAATGTCTATCTTTTATTCTCTTTTGAGTTAGCATTTGTATTAACGAAAGCGTGACAATAGAGAAATTTGCATCACGAATTCTTCACCGTCACCTTCTGCGGTTGGATACACTACTTGATGATACTTCGGACGAGGTCCAGGTGGCGTTATGCGCGCAACCCATCTTGGTAAAAATAAAAGCCAATCTTCCGAAACGTAAACCGTATTTTTGTATCTAAGATAGACACGGTGGTAATTCGACCGAAATCTTGAAGCTAACAAAGAGCTGTGGTTCCTATCAAACGAAGACCGTTAATTAGAGAACTTTTAAGCAACATTGATATTGAACAACTGGACTGGTTACTAGATGGCAGAAAAATAGTACAACGCATGTACTAGGAGCAACAGGCGATTTATTTAGGGCTACTTATCTCAAGAGTTCAAGAAAAATTAAGATGTCAAGACGATCTAGAGATTCTTGGGACGTGGGCCTCACAAGATCGAATATATGTAGAGCGTTTTCGAAAACCTTGAAGGGTAGTTCATTCGGAGCTTGCATGTTGACCTATAGTGAAACTGAAAAATTATATTATTCCTTATTAAATAAATGTTTAAATGCTTATACAAATAAATACACGACGTGTATTTCAATAAAGCCTATAGTGAGGTTAGGCTGGATCTTAACTACTAAGTAATAAATGTACAAATGGGGATCTCCCAGCCCGCTACCCACCAAATTCGGACGGACACAGACGCATAGTGAAAACTACATATGTCCTCAGAGATACTCTGAGGGCTCTAAAAATCTTCATTGTAGTAGCTTGCGATGCTGATTTCGTTGCAACAGATGCACAGCACCAACGTGCTTAGTCTTCTGTTTAATGGCAGAACTTGTGATCGATTAAAATTACAGTTCAGGGCAGAAAAATTTCCTTCCTGTTTATAAAATCCCAAATTTTGAGTGTAACTGACAGCTCAACCAACAGCAAAATAACTGCTAACAGCCTGTTTACTTTTTCGGATATTTTTAGCAGCGTCTCTTGGATGCAAGTAGTGCATACATTAAGATCAACGTCTGGCTGCCATTAAGTATTGACATTGTGACCGCTGCTCAGCATCAAGCTTCATTGGTGTTGAAGAAGTTCAGCTCAGCTCATCTCGTGTTCTAGTCACCCCACGATGAGCAGTCTCTGGCTGGACCCGCTTGGGGCTGCACGTTTTCTTTCTTCTCTTCGACTTTCTCTCCCCTCTGTCTAGGCCTCCTCTCCAAGTTGGCATTGGTGGACCCGAACGATGTCAACGAACAATAACAAGAAGTGCAGCTGAAGAAAAAGCAAAGCACGTTGAGTGAACATTGAAATTCGGTATTGGAAGCATAAATCGCTTGGAGAACAAGCGGCAAATAATAATAATAACAGCAACGATTCAAAACATCCGCACTCCTTCGCTGGCAACAGAAACAACTTTAAGTCAAAAGAATGCTCCTCTCAACGGTGAAGGAGCAAATAATATGAGAGAACTAATACTGGCGAGCTAGATTTAAATGAACAAAGTTCATATAGTCGTCTACTAACGACATGCTAATTTTAGCTAGGTAAACGTTGAAATTGCGTACAAAATGTATTACAGTATATATTATACATGAACATAGATATGTAGGAATATACATGTATATGCATAGACTGATGTGTAGAAATGTGTATCTCTATATGAGTGTTACCAATGCCAATTATATGAGCAAAAGTGGTATAATGTTCGCTTTACTTAATTCGACATTAAAATGCATAGAAAATGAATTGCTGTGGCAGAAAAGTGTTATTTCCTGGACACAATAACTAATATTACTTTGCTTAAGAGCAACACAAACAAATACAGTGTTTCAATTCCGCCGTTGCCTGGACTGTCGCTCTATAATAATTACAGCAAGTGTCTCGACCGTTTAACGGCGATAAGTATTGCAAAACAAATGTGCGACATGTCGCTGCATCCCTTCATTAATTAACGGCAGCAATTCGCAATATCCTGGGGCTGGTCAGCTTATGGCTAGCTGGTAGGAGGAAAGAAAATTGTACAGCCGCGAGTTGAAATTAAACAAGCGAATTTATTTGTTAACAAGAGGAAGAAAAACTTTACAGCCGGGAGATACATCAGCAAACATGTTTGTTATTATTACGAGAGAAAACTGTGTTCAGCCGGATTTGAAATAAACAAGCGAATTCATTTGTTAAAAAGCAAAAAAAAAAAAAAAAACTGTACAGCCGAGAGTTGGGTCAACAAACAAATTCATTCGCTAATAGGAAGAAACGGCGCACAGCTGAGATTCCATCATAAGGAATGACACGCTGTACAGACAACAGTACAATTACCTAGCACACTGGTCTACTTCCAAGAGCTACACGACTCATCTCATACAGGCGTCATGTGCAGCATAAATTTTAGGGCTGTGAGGTTAGAAAAGACTAAGAAGTGTTCCAGTTTTAAGGATAATTTATCTTTACTCTTAAAACAAATTGACTGATCTTGAGTTTGCCAAATAATTTACTAAGTTTTTTTATCTCATTCACAAGCATAGAACAATAATAAGTTGAAAAATATAAACAAATCCACGATCGTCAGGGACCCAACATGAGTCTCTCTCGCCCTCACACATAATGTTTTGAAAGTGCGAAGTTTCTTTCAGAACTGCGGCACCACAGAAGACACCCAGCAGAGTGACTCCACACACGTGAGGTGACGTGAGAAACGTCACCTGGACTTCTTCCGAAGACTCTCAAGGCTCAAGGCAGACACAGTTCCCTATCACTTAGCTACAACGATGCGTAGAGGCTCTCTGTATGAGGCGGAGTTTACGACTTACATACACTTTATGCATGAATTACGAAATAAGGAAAACATTTATTGACTAGAAGGCCGGGCCGTCAAAACTGACGGTAATAATGTTATAATTAACGTTTTTATTTTTCCTGTTTCCAGTATAGTTTTTAAAGTAAAATAGGTCTCATACCTGCATGCGTGATATTTCATTAAAGAAACGCAAGTTACACCGCCATAGGCTTGCGAGAGCAAAATATCCTTCCTGCAAAGTAAGGCTCGAATATTAGTTTAAAATTGGCCAAAAGTTGAACAGCACCAAGAAAATGTATACATAGTTCAATCAAAAGAATTCACCGGAAATGCTCAGTGTTTATTGTAACCTGGATACCAGCCGATAGTTGAGCCCTCAAGGGCAGTAATATAAATTGCATATAATTTCGCGTCTGTTCAGCGCAAAGTTTCAATTGCCCCGAAGATATTCAGTTAAAAAAAGCATAAGCGAAATGAACTATGCACCTCAGGAACGAAAACTCCAAAGAAGACTGAGCCTCTCTAACTGCTACGAAGAAACTCAGCTAAAATATAATTAAGCCATATGGCGTAAGTCACATAGGTTCAAAACTCTATCAAAGATACCGCAATTCATCGACCACGTTCAGAAAAAGAACCATCATCATATCAAATACTGCTGAAGCTACTTTTCAAAGTGCAGTGAGGTTCAGAAAAAGCAGTCCAGTGTTTCCACTTTTGAGCATATATATCAGAAGCTATATTTGTTATTATATTTTTAATGCCTGAAATTCCATGGTATATGCCTCATCTTGTTCTACAATAGATGACTTTTCTTCTATATAAATCTTAAACAGGGTGACGAAGGGAAGGACCAACCAAAGAGCAAGCCAGCCAGCTCGGAGCAAGCAGCCAACTAACGTGTATTATCATATAGTGAACTATACTTGCATTTGTCACAATATTTTTATGCCTATTATTACCAACATCGTATCTAGTGTACACAATTGAAGTAAAGGTAATGTCAACTTGACCTCATATCCCGACTGGGAAACTTACACGCACTGGTTCGCGTTGCAGGTAAATCTTTGCTGAGCGTCAATAGAGTGCACAGCTACAGTCGATCACAAATCGTAAGAGCTGTTGCGTTAGAGACGCAAGAATCACGTGTCAACTGTTACCCATCCTACCGTACCCATATCCAGTTAGGGTCAATATCCCCGCAATGGAGTGCCAACGCCACAAATGCTGACGCTGCCAGCCGAGAAGTTACGTGTCTGGCAAGAAGGTAAATTCGACAATAATTTACAGCGTGTAAGCACAAAACTCTAGTATCCCGCTCCTGAAAGTAAACAAATAGCACATTCCCTAGCAGTGAATAACATATAATTCAGGACGAAAGCGTTTATTCAAATGCATCCTGTTCCAAGCCATACACCAGATCGAGGGCGATATTCCAGTTCCCAGTTGGTATTCATCGATCACGGGTCCTTTAGCGCCTCCTCAGACACTCCTGTGGCTTTCCCTATAATTATGATGTCTTCGCGCCGCGTCTTAGCAGCGCGTCTCTGCATCACATCCAAGTGGATGGTTGTGTCAAGTGGGTCGGAGCGTCCCACTCAATGATGCTCAACGATAATTAGCAATTCATGGGCGCATTTGAGCGATACTGTGTGCGCTCAAGTCCACATAGAGAGGTGTGTGTGTGTGGGTTGCGTTGCGGGAATGCATATTCTGTTCCGCTCTATTCCTGGAATTGGGTTTGATGTTCTCCAGTATGTAATGTCGTGTGCGGTATATTGTTATACTGTAAATACATTCAGTGCAACGTTGTTATGTAATGTCACGTTATGAACAGAATGGAGTTCAAACGGTTACTGATGGATTTCTAAGGAATCATACAATAAAATGGTGAACAAATCTACGCATGGAAACGTCTTTACTGAATAAAAGCAGACGCTTCGGATTAAAATAAATTGTCTTTTATCGTTGTCTACTGTAAAGTTTACAAAAATTCCATGTTTTTATAGTGCAATATTGTAGTTACTAATGCTGTATACGATAATACTGTATGTACAAAAAGAGGAAAAGTTTGTTAAGATCCTTGACTTTGAAAATGTTTCTGTTGACTCTGCCTCTATATCCTTGATAAAAATTATAATGCACTTTAGATATTAATTGATATACTGAAAATCTAATTCTTGGGTCAAAAGAAGCACGAACGTGGCAGACATTTTTTTTTTCAAGTCTATCATCAGTGTTTTCAAAATAGAAAGAGTTTGGATTATATAAGGTATTGAGGAATGAAATCATAAAAAGCATAATAGTATTGGAAATTCATAAAATAATAAAGGTTTGAAATGTGTTCCCCCATCTTCAGAGTGTAAAATAATGAATAGGAAGGTCTAAAAAGAAATAAATATTTCATTTTACTAGCAGGGGATAGCGATGTTATCAGGAAGAGTTGTAACGTACGAATGACTGGGGTAAACTCGGAAGTTACTAATGTTAATGCTTGTACCGTTGGAAGATTTGGGACCAGCAGTCGTGATTCAGTCGCTGTGCTGAGGAATCAGAGCTTGTACAGGCGAAAGAAAACGTCAGTTACTGATTGTAATGAGAGGTCAAGCTGTAGTCATTATATTGAGGCTGGGTTTTATCTTATGGATGTAACGAGATTTTAAAGTTCTGAGTTCTACTGAGTTGGAAAAGTCAATGCTGGGGAAGTTGTTTCTGCTAAAAGAATGGTTGTTTTGTTCAGCATGAAGACGAGGAACTGAATGGGTAGGTATTGCAAGTGGTAAACATGTTTTGCTGGATGTATCTAAACGTTGGTTGACGCGGATTTTGTAAAGCTGTCCAGTGCTGCCCACATACGAGGCGTCGCACCCCTTCCACTGAAATCTGTAGACAACACCGGACAAAAGACGCGTGATATGCTTATTTTTGAATTTAAAATAGGATCCGATCGTGAATGTGTTTTTATAAGAGAAAATAAAGTTTATATGCGGGTAGGCTTCGGAGAGAGAAATTTTCAGAGAGTTGACTGTATCTACGGTTGTTTTGCTGTAGCACGGAAGGGAGTGAAAAAGTCTAATTTACGAACAGTAGGCTTAGTAATACCCAGATAAAATAGTGTGTCCAGATATGTTTAGTTACAGTGGTGGTGTGGATAAACGTTACTCTTGAAAAATGTTCGAAGAACATTTATTTCATATGAAAATGCTAAGTAAGAGCAGGATAAGTGGTATGCATAAACAGTAGAGTTTTGTTAGCATTTAGTTTAATTTGATCCTAGCAGTGACTGAAGGAGTTGGTTCCGAGGCCTGAAAATATCGGTTTCTTGTCAACTCTATTGGTTAGTGTTGACTCCTGTTTTGTAACCAGGATATCTAAAAATTCTATCAAATTGTTAGATTAGTTCTCGGCACTGAACTTTATGTTAGGCTGTTTACTACTTATATATTCTAGGAATTAGTCTGACTCAGTTGGGTCTTTGAAGATAAGAAAAATGTCGTTTGCATAATGTTTATTGTTGTTTGGTTTGAAATTGCTCAGGCAATCGTTAAGCCACATTGCCATCGTGATGGCATAAAAAATGTTGGTTAGCAGCTCATGGTCCCTGATAACATCTCTACCCCTTGCTAATAAAGTGAAATAAATTATTCCTTCTTTTTTAGACTTTTCCATTCATTACGTAACATTCTGAAGATGGGAAAAGACATCTCGAAACGTTAATATTTTATGAATTTGTTAAAACTTTTATTCTTCTATAAAGTTGTTCTTAGTTTAGGACAATTAAATCATTCAAGTTTATCTGAGTAACTATTAACTGTGAAGTGAAAGAGAGCTTCTCAGCTGACTTACACTCGTTCAACTGCTGCCAAAATTTCATTGTAAACAATGATTCTTAAATATAGCGTTCAGGAGTGCACTGAGTTAAGTCTAATATAGAAAATTACTGCTTCTAAACCATTTTAAAAATATCAATTAGAAGAACATTACGTGATTAATTAATAATGTGCAAGAATTGAACTCAAGCCTCTCTATAGCTTGAAAGCTAATCAGGTATTGGCATACGGAGATGAACACTTTGCCATATACTGTAGGTACAAAAATAAACAGAAAAAATAGTATCACACGGACATAATGGCAATAGCTCATAGAGGCCCGAGGCACAAGTCCCGGCATCTCTTTGGGAATGGGTCTGTTGGTCCGTCTACAGCCGCCTATCTAATCTAATAAAAAAGTTCGCTATGACGCTATTAACCCATTGTTCACAAATGAATGATTTTGTGTGTTTTGCTAAAATCTGGTTGGTGCATAGGCTATATTGTATCATTTGTGGTAGTATTGCAATCTACCTAATATCTCGTTAATTAATGGGTAAATGGGGATGAGTTGCTCATTGACGTGAAAATTACGTTGATGTGAAGTACTGTAGTGAGATGGCCGACTGAGTGTTTTAAGTTGATAAAAATACTAATAAAAACACTGTTCAAATCTATGTATTTATTACAGAAGCACATGACAAACAGCATTTAGTGTACCACGATCACTAGAAAAAACCAAGTATATTAATTACAATTTAAACTAGAAAGCCTCGTGGCGTAAGACCATCACCCGCACTGGAGGTAAATTCAGCGTCGTTATTTTTTATGGCCAGCTTACTTTCGAGTATTGCAATTTTACACATCTCAGTTAACCCACCTGACTGCCGAAAAAAATTGTTGTTAATATGACACTACTCCCTCTGTCCCTTTTCGGGTGGACAGAAAACCAAATTCATTGCCGTCGTTTTTGATGGCCGGCTAACACTACTTTTTTGACATGGGTAAATCTAGTTTAACCCACCAGACTCCCTGCAAAAAATTACGAAAATTGCTCTACTTCTACCACTTTTTGGGTGGACAAATACAGTGCCTAGACATAAGTATTTGCACAACTCTATTTTTTATGTATTTTAGAATATTTAGGGACAGCTTTAGGATAATTAATACAGGAAGTTTATATAACATACATATAATAGAATATTTAAATAGAACAGTCAAATGTGCACTTATAACAAGAAAATTTAACACAAGTAAAAGTAAAGAGGGACAAATGTAATTGACCGAAATACATATGATGTTGAATCTTTAATAGTATAATTTGAATAAATTAGTTCGGAAATTATTCTAGAACGTTCACGAAACGTCTCAAAACAAATGCAATGTAAACAAACCACAGCCAGCGCAATCATTACCCCTCTATACCTCGTTGAAGTCGCACATACTCTTACTACAATGCCCAAAGTTAAAGAAATCCCTGAAGCTACTCGTAAACGGATAATTCAACTTCGTAGTGAGGGATTGACTTATAGAGTAATAGCAGAACGTGTCAATGCTCTTTTTTCAACGGTTGGAGCAATAGTCCGAAATCATCAAGTGACTGGACTGGAGCGGTCTCCAACCTACCAAGAGCTGGAGCTCCGCGTACGATCATGGGTCGTCCTCGGCGCTACATGGTACGTAAGGTGACTAATGACCTAATGACAACTCGTGCTGACCTTCAGAGTGAACTGGCGTCTCAGGGACTGCATGTCAGCAAGAAAACTATTGTTAGGGAATTGAACCGTACTGGCATTCATTCTTACACTCCTCGCAAAACTCCTCTTCTTACAGCAAAATATGTCGAAC
>LQNS02277999.1:2500737-2523749 GCA_001587735.2 Parhyale hawaiensis
CCTTGTTCAAGCACCAGCAAATGATAGTCAAACAGTTGTGGTTATAGCGTGTTTGCTCTTGATCTTGGCAAGTAAACGGGATTACACTGGGACAAGGTAAGGGATATTTTAGTGAGCCTTTGACAGAGTGCCAAGCTTGAGAACGCGATAACTTGAGCATTTAAATCCAGGGAAGTTATATTAGGGAACTTTTGACTAAGTGTTACTAACTGCTGAACTGGAGAACATGGTTACTTGAATATTTAAGCCCAGAGAAATTGTTTTAAAAAGTTTTTGACACTGCTAAACTTCGGAATATTTTGACTAGTAATTGTTACAAGGTGTTGGAATTGAGGACGGGTTTAGTGGAACATTTTGCTCCAGAGACGTTTTATGGAGCTTTTTACATAGTTCTAAACTTGAGAACGTAATTACTTGAACCTTCAAGTCCGCAGATTAAGGATATTATAGTCAATCTTTGACAAAGAGTTAACCTTAAGACAGAGAAGAAATATCTTAGAGAGCAGCCTCTCACAAAGCGCTAAGCTTTAGAACGTCATTACTTGACGTTGAATACATTAGTGAAGTCCATGGAGAAAAAAAAAATTATGCAAGTTCAATAGAGTAGCAATGGTGAGTCTGGGAAAATAGAATATTATAAAGATGGTGTGAAACGTTGAGGGAAGGGCAGTATAAGGCAGAGAAAATATAAATATAACTATGACGCTACAAAAAAGGGCATAGATACACAAAATGAACAAAGTAGCCCTTTTGAGTTTATGAAATGCCATGTAATAATGATAAGTCATATCAGGCAAACTGATTCCAATTTTAAAGAATAGGAAACAAGTTTTTTTTGTGAAAAAATCAATGGAATGGTTAACAGACAGATAATGCTGCAAAGTTCTGTGAGTTTGATATTGTAGAAATAATTAGGTCTACCAAGCATTACACTTACCACAAAGATAAAAATATTACAAGGTAATGAATATAGTCAGTGCGACTTTGACAAAATTGATAATTTTTACCACTGTGATTACAAATATATGTAATAATTATATTATAGCAGTATGAGCATACGCAGCTAGCGCAACTATGACATAATGCGTGTTTTGATTTCAATAAATATTATTAAAACATTATTATTCGGCAACTATATAGGCATGACCTTGACAATGGCAGTACTTTGCATATGGCTGCCGATAAAAATTACCGTAGGAAGAGCAAAATTCATTGCAAGTCTAACAAAATTACAAGTTTCTGCTCAAATTTGTACTTACGCTCATGACAAGCTCGGAGGCAGGGACAGAAACTACGTCGCCACCGCATTGAGCCTTTGATGAAATCACCTGCACATGCGAAAAAAATCAGGAAATGACATTCACCTTCTAACAAATTGGTTTTTTGCTAATTAAATAAACATCAATGAAAACAATATGATGTGCTTATGATTTAACTACACGTAGTACGCAAATGAACTGTTGAACTGAACTGGAAACGTGATATTTATGCTGGCCTAAAATTCCACCTAAAGATTGTGGACCCTAAGCATGGCCATACAAATTCTGCAGATATCGCCTAGCAGCTTTCTGAACGGCATAAAAAATTATAACAAATTTGAAACGATGAATTCAAATATTATGCTAACCATAAAGTACAGGAACATTGAGTAGTCTCTTTCCGGAAAAGCAGTTATAGTTTCTAGCAATTTAGGCTCATTGTGCGGTATTTTTATATGTTATCCCATTTTTCAAATTTGTTATGATATTTTGCTTATTTCTTTTACATTCAGTAATGATAGGCAAACCTGTACATACTTTTACCATTGTATATGAAACAAATTCACAAAAATATAGAGGCTTGCTGTGTGATATCGTAAGTGAACCGTTTTTGACATCCTTTGACCTTTGCAGTAGAGTAGAATAATTTCGTAACAGTTTGCAAAATAAGCAGTCTCATGGTGTAGAACAGAGGCTTCTTAAATTCGTGGTACACTCGATTTGTTACGAAATGCCAGATACACAGCTAATGAAACTGTTAATGAAAATTATTTGGTATATGGGCTAAGAGAGAAAATCTAAACAGACAGCAGAACTGAAAGGTGAGTTGGAGCAGCTGGCAGCCATGAAGTGATGTAGCCCTGGCACCTATGAAGTGATGTAGCATTGGAAGCTATGAAATAATATAGTATTCGCAGCCCTAACGTGATCGAGTGGTGGCAGCCGTGAAATCATGTAGCATTGGCAGCCCTGATCTATTCTAGCATTACAGCCATATAGTGATCTGGCATTGACAGCCATGAAATGATATAGCGTTGGCAGCTGTGAAGTGATATAGCATTGGCAGCTGTAAAGTGATACAGCATGCATTGGCAGCCATGAAGTGGAGTAATGTATGCCACCAAGAAGTGATCTAACTCCGACAACCAGTCAGTGATTTATCTTAGGCAACCATGAAGTGATTTAACATAATCATGCATTAAATCTTATAATGTAGATAAACAGGAAGTAGTGTAGCGCAGGCACCCATGAAGTGATGTAGCTAAGGTAACCACGAGGTGACCTAGGCAGTAGTGTGAAATGACGGACGACCACGATGTGTAGCAGTAGATGGTTCCAATAATGAAAGGTTAAAGCAGTACCATATGTTATTTCAATATCATTTAACGGTTGTGAAGGTATCTTTATCTCATGGGTAATTATGCGTTTTTAGTTCATGGGTACCAATGCGGCTTCACTCTGTAAAGTTTTTCAGTATTACTGGAGTTTCTTAACTTTCCTTTTCCTGCTGCTGTTGAGATGAGCTCTAGCAAAAGGATTACATACATCAATTTCTAGGGGTCTTCCTTTAATTTTGTCTTTGGAAAATCTCAGTTGCATATATATAAATATGTATAAATTTGATATTAAAATGCAGAAACATTTATGTGCCAATTTTTTTCTGTGAAATTCTAATATTCTTAAAAACATAGACCACACCCTACATTGACGGGACACTGACCCCTAAGGCAGGTTTCGGTCTTGCAATTAGGCCTGACTGCACGGTGCCGCAGACGCATTTTGTGTGTTCTCCCATTACTTTTTCAAACTTTGTTTAGCTATTTGACTTTATTCTTTTGCATTCAATAATGGCTGGCAAACCTGTATATACTTTAAGACTTCTGTACTCAACAAATTCATAAAAATATTATGGTTTCAAGTGTAATTAATTTTTAGGATATCCATTGGTATTCGCAGTAGAGTAAAACTATAGTTTGTGAAATAAACAGTCTCATTTCGTAGAACAGAAGCTCCTCAAATTTGTGGTATACTCGATTTGTAAGAAAATACCACGTATACAGCTGATGAATATGTAAAGGAAATTTATTTGGTACCGTATACGTACTAAGCGAGATGAACAGAACAGACAGCAGAGCTGAAGGGTGAGTAGGAGCAGCTTTCAGACATGAAGTGATGAAGCCCTAGCAGCAGTGAAGTGATGAAGCACTGGCTGCCTTGAATTGGTCTACAGCATTGGAAGCAGTGAAGTGAAATAGTAATGGTAGCAGTTAAGTGATATAGCATTGGCGGCCGTGAAGTGATCTGAATGATGAAGCACTGGCCCCCACGAAGTGGTGTAGCGTTGAGCACTGACAGCAGTGAAATGATTCAGCGTTGGTAGACGCGAAGTGATTCAACATTGGCGGCTGTGAAGTGATTCACTATTGGTAGCCGTGAAATGATCTAGCTTCTTCAACAGTGAAATGATGTAGCATTGGCGGCCGTGAAGTGATCTGAATGATGAAGTACTGGCCCCCATGAAGTGGTGTAGCATTAAGCACTGACAGCAGTGAAGTGATTCATCATTGGTAGACGCAAAGTGATTCACCATTGGCAGCTGTAAAATGATTCACTATTGGTAGCCGTGAAATGATCTAGCATGTTCAATAGTGAAATGATATACCATTGACAGGCCTAGAGTGATCTAGCATCGGCAACGGTGAAATGATGTAGTATTGGCAGCTGTTTAGTGATCTAACATTGGTACCTGAGAGTGATCTAACGTTGGCAGCTGTGAAGTTATGTAGGCCACCATGGAGTAATTTAATTTCGGCACCCATGAAGTGATATAAAATTGTCATCTATTAAATCATATATGTAATGGAGGCAACTATGAAGTGATGTAACACAGTCATCTAGTAAATCATGTTACGTAGGCAACCATGAAGCGATGTGATATAAAATAATCGTCCAGTAAATAATGCACTGTAGACAGCCATGAAGTGATTGGACATGGTAATACATTATATCATGTAATGTAGGCAAGTATGATAAGATGTACTAGTAACATATACAGCATGTAGTGATATTATGCAGACAACCCTGACGTGATACAGTGTAGGGAACAACCATGATGTTATTCAGCTTAGGCAGCCATGGAATGATTCAACTTACGCAACTATGAAAGTGATTCAACTTAGGCAGCCATTAAGTGATGTAACACAGGCAACCGTGAAGTGATGTAACGTAGGCAACCCCAAAGTTGAGTAGTATTCCTAAGTAGTAATGTGAAATGACATGGTGCAGGTGGAGATAGATCCAATGATGAAGGGTTGTATCAGCACCAAATTTCATTTTAAAGTCTTTTAATCGCTGTCCTGGTATTTTTATATCAAGGTTAATTATGCATTTTTCGTTCATGGCTACTAATGTGGTTTTATTCTGTAATATTACTGTGGTTTTAATCAGGTTTTTCAGTACTACTGGGATTTCTTAATCTTCCTTTTTTTGCGGCTATAGGGATGACTTCTACCATAAGCTCTATACACGTCAATTTCTGAAGTTATTCCTTGAAATCCGTCGTTGGAAAAAAAAACTCAATTGCATGTGATATTAAAGTACATTACATGTAGTATCGATGTGCCAATTTTTTTATATAAAATTTTAATATTCCTAGATATTATTATCAATTTTCAATTATTCTCGTTTCTGAAGGAATGATATATATCACCTACTGAAGAAATATGATTCTGAATTTAGATTCCCAGCTCTGCAACACATTCTTGATGGTGCGACGAAGAAATTAATCTTTATTTGAGGTCTCTGTGATTATTAGAACTCATTTTATTAACACTTACGTAAATCGGCTTTCAGGCCCAATTGCGAGAGGCCCGATGTCAGTGTCCAGTCAATGTATGGTGAGGTCTATGTTAAAAATTGTAATAAATTTTCAATTATTCTTCATGTCCGGAGGGTTAATATTTATGGCCCACTGAAGCTTTGCAATTGTGAATTTAGATTCCCTGTTCTGTAACATATTCGTTATGGTACTACGAAGAAATTAATCTTTGTTTGAGGTCTCTGTGATTACTAGACCTCACTTTATCAACGCTTATATGCATCGGCCTCTAGGCCCACTTACGAAAAAGGTCAAGTCAATTTGACCGAACCTTCAACTGAGAAACCCACGCACTGGTTTGTGCTGCAGATATAGCCCCACTGGCCCCAGAGGAGTAAGTGCGGCTGCAGTCGACCACGAGTTATCAAGAACTATGGCGCCGATTTGATGGAAGATTCAAATGATCCGCGATCCCCCCTCATCTCAGAGGCAGGCAAGTTCCACCACGCGGCAGTGAATGCACACAACAGCCGAGTCAACATACATAGACAGCAAACCGCTGGCGTGCCTGGGTTAGCATCGCACCAGCGAGTCAATGATTATGAGCTGCGAACGTAAGCAAGCTTCTGCTCACCCGATTTCGATAAGCAGTCAAGGTACTGTGTAGTCTATGTTCTCACCCAAGCTAAAATACACACATGCATTGTTAAAAACGACAAAGAAACATTAATGTTCTCATATATTCAGGGCCTTCTTCTTAACCGTGCAAAAAAACTTGAGAACCCCAGAGATCGCCCTACAAATTCTGTGGACTCCAAATCGTGTGGAATCCACGATGTTCATATGATCCCAATCCTGAATACGTAGTATCACCACCTCGGGGAAGAAGAAACGTAGCAGAACAAATATAAAGCAGAAAGAGAAGTACTTTAATTTTATTACTAATAAAAATTGTCATTAACGGTATTATTGTTAGCTAGTACTACTAATCAATTCAAGAATAATGGTATTATATGAATTCATTTGAATAAATATGTAGCGTAATGCACTGGAAGAATAAGATAAGAAGAAGTTCGAGCGTTAAAGCTAATGCCACACGGCATCAATATATGGACTTTCATTCGGGCAGTCCAAGGGTTGGCTTATTAATTAATATGGACCTGAGCTCATCTGCATGAGCGTGTTGGTTCATGTCAAAAGTGATAACGTAAACGCCACATGACTGCGCCACACGTAACTATATATCCAATTTGTCGGGCAGAATATGAAATTTTCACGGGTGATACCCACCAAAAAGCAAAAAAGAAGACAACAAGGGTTTTCGCAATGTACTAATTTTCGGCCATAACTTAATGATAGGTCGAGATACAAGTACCTAGTGTCACATTTATAACCAACTGGAAATGGAAAAATTCTATAGAACAAAAACACTGTTCTTAAATAACCTCACAGACCCATTTCTTTCATAAGAAGTGTGAAAAAATGTTCCCAATCAGACAGCAATATTCTACTTAGGACCTGTGAGCTGTAGCAACTTAATTTAAAACTATCTTGATGTCTGTTGTTCAACGCCGGGACTGTGTCAAGGATATTATAATTTTCCCCTTTCCAATTATGAAAGCCTAACGGTTGTGCAAAAGAAGCAACAAAAGAAAAAAAACGTAGGGAAAAACAAAAAGAATTGCTATATAGATGATCATCTGTAAATGCCTTTAATAATTGGTATTTCTAGCATGATCGTAGTTCTTTTCACTTATTCAAGGTTAAAATCGTTTTGATTAGTAGCAACATTGTTTTCATAATTGTTTTTTGTTATTACAGTCATCTCAACTACAATAAATACAGCATCTTAAAGTTTGTTCATAATTCCGACCCCGGAAATTCACTGACTGGGAGAATCAAATATCGGTGCCGTGCAGTTGCCTTCAAAGCTCATCTTTTAGTCCCCAATAAGTCTTTATTTTCAAGGAATCGATGTCTCCAACGACGCCTGGGCTTTTACTGCGTCATAAACGTAAGATGAGATTTGGGCTTTCAGCTGCAACAGGGAATATGTTAGGCCTATAGCTTNTGGTGCTGCAGCAGCGCACTTGGAGATGCTCTCGCCGAAGAGATCGTCCACTGATTTCACTGTTTCGAGTAAACTGCACAACCTCGGCATTTCTAGGAGCGCCATGCAGCGAACGGAAAACGTATGAGCAAAAATATAAACGCAGACTTGACCATAAATTTTATGAAACGCTGTCAATATTAGTAATTTGCAGTTTATCTTTACTTTTAGATCCTTGTGTTCGTAAGGTTCAATTTTATATTCTAGACTTGATGACACTGTGCTCCACTTGTTCTTCTTTCAATTATAATAGTACCTCCTCTACCACTATATAAAACTTATGTACTTGCATGGCACACCCGTTGCGGGCGTTGCCGTTTTGGCTTTGCCGGTTTGGCGCTGGGGTTTTCAGACCAGCTGAGAAGCCGCAAGCCTGTTTTGTCTCTAATACCAGGCGTATGTTGGCATGCTGTTTTTATAATGTGTAAGTCAAAATACTTAATCTAACTTCTGTACAAAGTCTTGTGATGAGCGGCAAGTTTTTGCTTTGCTTTCCCTGTTTTTGATGACATTTAGCAGCCTTAAGCTTCTGTTTACGTGTTTTCTTCGAACGGTATTGAACTTTGCAACAATTTTTTTAGGAGCCAACTGACTTCATGAAGATGGGTGGCTAATTACAGAATTCCATGAAGAATCAGTCCGACATCCTCAATGAAATTTATTGCGTTGCGGCTTTTGTCACATTATTCCTCCAATTAATTGTCCCATTTCGTACTCAGCGATAGATTTTTGGAAATAGCCGACCCAGTCGCACAGGATTAATTAGTTCTCTTCTCGTGAACTTCTTTCAATTTTGACTAAGAATTTTTATGGGGGAGCCGTTCGGACGCTGATGACCTCGCTTCTCTCCTGACGAGCTCTATATTTTGCCTCTCAAAATTGCGAGATAAGCAACAAGAGGCCCAGAAAACAGCGTTATCAGCAGCGTCCCAATAATCACGATATCGAACAACTGAATGAACAGGAAAGAAAATCACTTGATTAAGAATCGCAGAGTTTTCGACTCTTGCGTTGAGGAAATATTGCAGTATATCCCGAACAACTTTGTCGGAGATGCTGAAAATTCTTCAGCTTTAGAGTCGAAGTGAAACGGCAACGTTGCTCAATTTTATCGGCGGAAAACAGGAGGAAAATTTTATTTTTATACACCGTGTCTTCTAGAACGGTTGTCTTTTACCTGCGTACATTCAATCGTACTCCAGAGATTTGTTAATCATTCCAAAATATTTAGCGGTGGTAAAGATAGGATGATAAATATCTAGGAACGAAAATATATACTTACGTTTGGAATTTCAAAAACGTTACGAAGTGTTCTGTGAAAACACGCGTGAAGGTTTGAGATGTTCCTTACCTTTAATTTAATTAAAAACGACTTATCTGAATGCTGCGCTGACATTTTACAATGCGCAATATCGATGCCGAGATTTAGCAAGAACCAACTAAAACTCATTTTTGCAGTGCCAGATAATGAAGGACGCCGGGTTCTACGTAATTATGTATAGTTGGCTAAAATAAAAAGAAAGCTAGTAGCTGGGCACATAGGTGTACAGCTTTAGGGAAGGTGGACGTATATGATCGAAGATAGACTACAAATATTCACATTGCCCCCGGTAAAAAGTTATATGGCTGAATGCTTTTTCATGTGACTTATGAAATTATTTAGTGATTATGTTAAAATGGTAACAAACGCATGATGCACTTTAAAGGGCATAGATTTTTTATACTAAAATGAAACTTACGTTAATCGCTAGGCAACAGAATTTAATTTATATCTATGATGCAATAGTTGTGGAAACATAAGCAAAAAACGTAATTATTACACAATATGGTATTAGCTTAGATGGGTGGCAGTAGACGGACCGAAAGACCCATTCCCAGAGAGCCGCCGGGACTTACGCCCCGACCCTCTATGAGCTATTGCCAGTGTCAGTATCATTTAGATGACTGGGGAAGAAGAAAAAAGAGGGGAATTTTTCAGCCGAAGAAACGATCATGCAAGCACGATTTATAGCTGCAAATGCGAGGCGCCTAGAGACGTTGATTAGGTTAGATGGGGCAGAAAAGAGAAGGTTATGAATTAAGGTGACCATCGAAGTTTTGGCCGTTAATCGCTTGTACCTCCTGGAGAGGGTGTTTCTTAGCTGTGGAGGGTGCCTCCCCCAATGTTTGTCAAGACGATTCTTCAACGCGTTGACTGTTTTCGCACCGACAACGTAGGAGGGGAGTCTATTCTAGATGTTCACTATGGAGTGGAGGAGTGCACCTCTTTAATTACTGGTGCAACGCTTCATTACCTCAGCCAAGGAGGTTATGTTTTCCCCGTATTTTCTGTCTGTGTGGCTTTTTGTCTGTTTGTGTGTATCTGTTTGTCTATCACCAAGATAACTCAAAAAGTTTTTAACGGATCTTTGCCAAATTTACAGGCGTTGTTAGGCATGTTATGAATAACAGTTGGTTAACTATCGATGAAGATCCGTTTATTTGCTTGTTTCTTTGTCTGCCTAAATTGTCTTAGTACCATAACTCAAAAAGTAATAGATGGATTTTCATGAAATTTACATGAAGGTTGGGGTCTATTACGGAGAGTAAATGACCAGATTTTTGTGATGATCTGTTCGTTCGTTTGTTTGTCGCTGGGTTTAATTTTATACATGTTAGCACAATAACTCAAAAGGTCATGAATGAATATTTATAAAATTTACAGGAGTTGAGAGCATTGTTAAAAGACACAAAGTATTAAATTTTGCCACGACCGGTTTGTCTTTTTGTGTGTTTGACTAATGTTTGTCAGAATGTTCGTTAGTAGCATCACTCAAAAAGTTATGAACGGATCTTGAAGAATATTACAGAAGCAGTTAATGCTGTCAAAAGACACAAATGATTAGATTTTGGCGCTGGTACAAGGGAAATCATGATTTCAGAACGAATTTGAATTTTTCGTTGCCGTCGCTGCTTGGCGGAGGTATGCGCTTTCAGAGTGCTCTAGTTATCTCCGCCAAGGAGGTTATGTTTTCGTCGTGTTTGTCTCTCTGCCTGTCATCAGTATAACTCAAAAACTTAAGAACTGATTTGGACGAAATTTACAGGGATTGTTAAGTATGTTAGGAGGAACAGATGATTAACTTTTGGTGAAGATAAGTCCATCCGTTTGTTTGCTTGTTTGTTTGTTTGTTTGTTTATTTGTTTGGCTGCCTCATTTTTCTCAATCCTATAACTCAAAAAGTTATGAATGGATTTTGATGAAATTAACATGAATTGTTAGGTGTATAACAAAGAGTAAATGACCAATTTTTGGTAATGATCCGTTTGTTCTTTCGTTAGTCACTATTTTTAATTTTGTGCTTGTTGCACAATAACTCAAAAAATAATGAATGGATTTTTATGAAATTTATAGGGGTTGTTATTAATCTTGAAAAACATAAGTGATTAAATTTTGGTGCAGATCGGTTTGTTCGTTTGTATGTTTGACTCATGTTTGTCATAACGTTTGTTAGCAGTATTACTCAAAAAAGTTATGAACGGATATTCAAGAAAATTGCGCAAGCTGTAATTACTTCCAAAAGGCACAAATTATTACATTTTGGAGTTTAACCAAAGAAAATTATGGTTTCAGAGCCAATTTGAATATTTTGCTACTGTTGCCTAGCTTGGCGGAGGTATGAGCTCTCAGAGTGCTCTTGTTTAAGAGGCAGTCGGTTATCACTTTTAACATAATAACTCTGGGCTCGGTATTATGGATACTTTACGATATCATATCAGGTGAGTTTTTTCGCGCAAGTGTATAGCTTTTTGTCAAAGGAAGAAGTCAGATTGGAAACAATAATAGGTGCGACTAAATTTTCGAGTTCGTCGCCCATCTTTTTTGTTCCTACGGTACGTTGAAGAATGTCTTAACGTTACTCCGTTGATCATCAGAATTTTAGCATGAACTCATGAGTTCAGCAGACCAGCTGAAGTTTTGAAGTGAAAGGGAAACAAAGAAAAAATGAGCATCATATTGCTAAGGGAAGCTACAGATACATTATCATCATTGTTTGGACTTCATCGTTAGCAAAGCGACAAGTGTTGATTTAAATATGAGATTGCATACTTTTGCTATCAACTGCATCCTGGTGATTATTTTTTTTACCTATCTGATTCGTAAAGCGAACAGAATCGTCACAGCCTTTCACGTACCTGGCCTAACCTTTCCCTATTTGTATTCATAAAGCTTTATAGAAGGAGCAGAAAAACAAATAAATCAACCTGAGAAGCACACCGAGAGCGCATACCTCCGCCAAGCAATGCAATGCTAACGAAAAAAAAATTGGTAATAAAACCAATATTTCCTATCTATCGTCACCAAAATTCGGTCTTTTTTACCTCTTAACATTAATAGCAGCTCCAGTAATTTTCTTGAAGATCCGTCAGTAACTTTCTGAGTTTTGTTTTGACTACACTTGGACAAACTTTTACTCATACACACTAACGAACCAAAATTTTATCATTTAGACTTTTAACAAAGCTAACAATTTCTGCGGATTTCATGAGGATCCCTCTGTAACTTTTTGAGTTATGTTTTGACAAATACTACAACATACATATAGTCATTCACACAATGGATCTACGGATCATCACTAAAATTTGATCATTTGTGTCTTTTAATATTTCGAACAATCCTGCAAATTTAGATTGGATAGATAGTAGACAATAGACGGACCATATCAGGTCTGTCTGTCTATTTAAAGAGCATCAGCCTGAACTCAGAGCAGCTGAAGTTTGGACGAAGGAAAACTCAAAAGAGAGTAGAAATCACGATGCATCTGAGTGCTGAAAGAAGCTGCATGTATCTTCATTGATTGACTTCCAACGTTGGCAAAGCACGAACTGCATTCAAATATACGTTTGCCATCATTTGCAATCTGGTCTATTTTCCACAACCAGTTTTCAATGAAGTGTGCTAGGATGACCACAGTCTCCAACCTGGCCTAATAATCGCCTGTTTTCTTAAAACGTGGCAAAAAATAGATAGATAAACAAATAAAAAACAAAGAGATAAATACACATCGGTCTTTATTATATCTTAGATTATGTATGTATAGATATGTATAATTTTTCAGGCCGAATATTGAAGTTTCGTTTGAGAAGCCTTTTTCTTGAAATACTCATTTTTAATTTTTTGCCGTTATTTAATTAATGACGAGTGTTGCTCAGATGAATTGAAACAGAGAGCACTCGTCTCGGTATTTTTTACTATTAACCCCACTCAATTTCAGTATTTTTGCTGACATATTTAGGTGGAATAAGGCTTTCCAAGACTTTTTCCTGAATAACGTTTTTGTCCGAAATGCTTAGTTTTCGAGATATTTGACTCTGAAGTTCGCATTGTTTTTCCATGAGAAAAAATAACCACACTTACACAGTGCAATGAAAAACCTTTTTTATAGGTTTTTGAGTTATGTTAGGTTCGGTTAGCTTCTTTTTTGGGTGGTTAGCAAGCTTATAATGACGCCGGTAAGATTTTCCAATCGAAAAACAATGGGAACTTCAAAGTCAAACGTCTCAAAAACTAAGCTTTTCCAACGAATGTGTTATTCATGAAAAATGTCATAAAATGCCTTACTTTGCCTAAATATGTCAACAAAAAATACTGGATTTGAGCGGGAGTAACGGCAAAAATTTACCCTCGTCTCTTTTGACAAGTTGAGTTGGCCGTTGTAGGGCAGGCTTCCTTCATCAGCATATATTGGTAACGAAACTGTGATCAATGAAAAAGGGTCATTACATATTCCTCGCTGCCATTTTTGACAGCTCAGGCACACTAGTACATAAATAAATGCAAACTGCAAATTATTATATTATTATTATTATTACTAATATTATTATTATTATTATTATTATTATTATTATTATTATTATTATTATTATTATTATTATTATTATTATTATTATTATTATTGTTATTATATTATATGGTTCAGAAGAAGCTCGTTCTATGTGATCTGTATCCAAGATACGCTTTGTAAGAGGAGGTGCAATTTTTCACATTGTCTGTTTAATACTTTCATGATTTTTGTGAGCAGATATAATCAACTTTGAGTGTAGTTGGAGCTGCCCTGGAAATAAATGACTGTACTCTCCGAAATAGAATTAACAGCACTGGTCGTTAATAACGTGTTACACAGTTCAAGCTTCAGCTACAGTGGGTATAGTGAATCCTAATAGTAGACCCATACCCCCAAGCATGAATATTGAAAAGATCCTGATGCGTGTTCTTTGCCGTAATTTCTGGCCACGGTGTGCGCTGTATAGAAATATATGTATATAAATTTTACTATATTCCAACAATGGGTTGGAGTCGAACAGGTTAAAAAAAATGATAGTCCGACGTTCAATTTTTTTTTCTGAGATTAATCGGAAAATCTTCTTCTTTCTCTCAGAAAAAACTAAGAGCAGAACGAGTAATCGGCATCAATAATACTTGTCTATATGTATATACATATATATATGTTTGTATTATCGTGTTTTGAAAGGCAGCAAGGTGTGACGTTACCACAGGAGATCTACACGAAGATCGAACTAGCATTTCAGTTGGCCAACACTGTATGCCTGAACCACAACTCTCTTAACAATGGAAGATGTATTTCAAGGTCCAGCTGGAGAAAAATAGCACCTTAAATTCAACAAAATAAAGATCTCGTACCTCTTTCATCGGCTAAGGCATGGCCTTGCAACACATGGCCGCTCAGAANAAAGTCCAGCTGGAGAAAAATAGCACCTTAAATTCAACAAAATAAAGATCTCGTACCTCTTTCATCGGCTAAGGCATGGCCTTGCAACACATGGCCGCTCAGAATGGCAGCAACAATTTACCCACAGGATTTATTTGCATAGTCGTGACGGTCATAATTTTTCTTGCCCACGCACACACTCACTACTTACTGAGATGAGATTGAAACGTCAGTGGCTAGCCAGCAACCATATGTACACTATACGACGGGCTGAGCAAAAGGGGAAAACCTACAGACCAATGTCCCCCTAAGAGACGCTTTGTCTCCATTGCGGGGACAGCATCCAGACTTATGTGTTAGAGCGATGTATGTCCCGCCTCAGTGGAGCAGCTTCAAACTCCCCTCAGTGTCGTCTGTATTCATGATGGTGTGTTGCGGTGGTTAGCTTTTTATTACTGTCCTAGTTATTATCTGAGGTTTTTTATTTGGAAATTTCAGCTTTGCTTGTTATCTGGCTTCCAGTTAAGAGAGGAAAGTAGAAAGTAATAAATCTTGCGGTAACCTATAGATAGTGTTGTGATTCTGCGTGGGTTTGTGCGCGTGTGCCTGTGTATTGCATTTAGGCTGTAATTTTCGTCTTGAATTGGGCAGGGGGGATGGGGGTGGGAGAGAGGTGAGATCTGCTTTATACGCGACGTAAAGTTACAACAAAAAAATTACAAAGTTCATGTTAACTTGAGGTTTGCGTTGTGATTGTTTGCTGGGGTGTTTGCGCCTTCTTATCCAGACTTATTGCCTTACTGGTTACAACATTATTTGAGTTTTCTTGGCAAAAACTATCGTGGTTATCTGAAGACTATTTTTAGCCTTTTATTGCGACCAACATGTTACATCAGAATTTTTTTGTGTGTGTTTCAAGTACTTACCTTAGCGTTAGTCTAACCCGTTAAAGGACTAATATGACGAAATGCGTCTGGCAGTCGTCTACTTGTACGTAAGTTATTCATACTAGGTATAAAAATACTTAAAAAAGACATTCCTTGAGGGATTAAATAATGCGCATGAGTATACTTAGGTACTGGAAAAATATAAAGTGACATTTGTGCATACATTACTGCATTATACTGGATTATATACAAGCAATGTCCCTACAGTAATGCTTAGATGAATATTCTGTACAGAACAATGGAAACGTTTCCATTAAATACATGCAACGTCCTTGCAGTATTGCGAAATAAATGATGTTCGACATAAAATAATGAAAATATGCCATAATACAGTACATGTAACATCTCTGCAGTAATACCCAGATAAGTGTATCATACATAGCAATAATAAATCTGCTTTAAATACACATGATGTTCCTACGGTATATAATACCCAAATTAATATTCCATAGAAAGCTACAATAAATCTGCATATTAGATGTCTGCAACGTCCCTACACTAATGCCTGAATAAATATGCTCTACAAAGCAATAAAATATACATTAAACATATCCAATGCCTTTGCTTTAATGCCAACACAAATGTTCAATACGAATCATTTAATATGCATTGAAATACATGCAACGTCCCTTCAGGTCGCCCAGATAAATGTTCCCTACAAAGTAATAAAAGTACGTATTAAATGCATACAACATCACTGTTACAGTATCCAGATAAATGTTCCTCACAGATCAATAAAAAAATGCATTGAATACATGCAATGTCCCTCAGTAATATCCAGATAAATGTACCTCATGCAGCAATAAAAGCAATGAGCAGAATTGCCTGCATTTCGGCGTGGCGATCAGCGAACGAAGAGGAAATTAATCGAATTGCGTCTAGCGAGGCATGAGGGGCTGTAATCAATCTGGCTTCATCCTGTCTATGTAGAACCCCATTGGCGTTCATTAATTGACAGGCGCGTGCTGCCCTCCCTCGAGATAATGGAGGGGAAAATCGAGCTGTTTTGAAGGCACCGCCGAGCTCGAGCTTCTCCTCGATGTAAACACTAACAGCACTCCAGGAAAGTGCCTTTCTTAAGCAACAAACAGAGACCACCTGAAAAATAAGGCCTCTGTTTACAACCTTAATGCACTCCTGCTAAACCAGGCCTAGAGGAACTGAAAAACTGCACAGAACTCACGATGAACTCGGAGGATCCCTGATGAACTTAAGCGGCCTGATGAGATGTTGGGACGCGGAATGTTGCTATTGCGATCCGCTGACAAGGACTGGACACGGTGCTCGTTATCTAACGAAATAGACTGTACTCGTAGTGAGTGGTCCATTCGTTTGTTCTTTTTTGCTGCTGTTGGCATAAAATACGAGCATACAATTCACCGAGTAAATTCAAAATTAAACCTTGTCGTTTTCATGCACAATAATCAGGCGCTTGACTCATGAACGACAGAGAGAAGCCAGATTACGGCGAAATCGAATTCTCATTTCAACTGATTCATTTTGGATACTGTAATCGAACAATTTTATAGCTACGCTGATAACTGAAAAGTCATTCAAGCCTCTATACAGCGACTGAGGAGCTCAGTGTGCGAGATCTCAAAATTATCACTTTGAGAAAAAAAAAAAACATTTCTACCTCCTGCTCTGCAATTTTAATTTATTGACTTATGAAGAAAATCTTAGGGCAAATAATGCCACTCTATATAACTAGAGCTGCACTCCGAGAGACCAAACCTCCGCCATGAAATGCGATACGAGGCAGAATGATAGACAGACAAGCGGACTGCCGGGTCGTTTAATTATTTGTTCTCTAAGACATTCCTAACAGTTCCTTCAATTATCTCGAAGACCCATCCTAAATTTCTTTAAAGTTCTGTAGCCAACAAGCCAAAAAAACAAACACACAGACTAACAAACAAACAAACGGACGAACGGATCATATCCAAAACGTTCCTTATGATATTCCTAACAATTCCTGTAAATTTCGTAAAGATCCATCCGTAGCTTTCGGAATTATGTTGCTCACAGACACACAAACAGAATGACAGAGAAAATCTGGAAACAATATAACCTCATCATTAGAAGTAACAATAAACAGGTTGTCGGTCGCTTCCTTGTTTTCTTGCTTTTCCCCCCCAAGTATGAAACGCTAGACAAGATTAACTCAATTTCTCAAATACGAAGGGGCAGTTATTTCACTGATTTTTCAAAATGTAAACTTTGACGACGTATGACTTGTCTCTTAGCGATATAGCAGATAGGTAAATAATTTCCGTTCCTTCATAGAGCGCAGTTTATTTTTCCAAGGAGCTCCACGGTCCGCAAGCTGAGCAAGAAATCAACGAGAGGAACGACATTCTACCTCATCATGCAGCCGGCAAGCACCGTGCAACAAACGAGCTTTCATTGAATTACTTATATTTTGCTGTCACTTAGTGACGGTAAGCCACAGGTAAACCGCATCCACATTTACTAGCTGGGATAGCACACCAGGATCGACCTGCGTGCAGCTGCGGCGCTGCAGACCATGGCCGCTTTCGCAAACCTCAGAACAGCGGCACTGGAGACCTCCTTCTTATCTCGCTCTCTTGACCATTTCCTCCATCAAGTTATCTTCTCGGCTGTGAAAGCAGCGTAATAAATGAAAGCGAGTGTCATTCCCATGACAGTTGGTGGGGCGGGAGACAAGAAATTGCATTAAATGAGTGCAGTAATATCCGCTGCCGGGGCCGGCGGGAGGATCGATGCTCGCACTGCCGTGCAATATGCAGGCGGAGGAGCGGTCACACGGCCCACTTACATACAGCGCCGGCGGGGCGCTAGCCTTAGCCATGTTGCTGCTCCTGTGGGATTTAATTCAACTGTGCATGCCAAATTGGCCTCTGGCACTCTTGCAGCACGGGTTGTGAGCTCCTCTTATAGGATTGCGAGCTCCTCGGGTAAGACGGATTATAGCTGCTCTTGCAGTACAGATTGTGAGCACTCCTGTGGTACGGACTGGATGAATTGCGAGTAAATAGTGTAAACCAACTTGTAGTACGGACTGTGGGTTCTCTTGTAGCATGAGTCATTAGCCACCTTATTGCAGGTAAAAAAAAACTTATATGTATGGGGAAAAGCTTTTCTCCAGATGATGGAATATGTGTAAAATACCTATAGGTATACTCCTATATGTACTCATATTCTAGAGATAGCGAACCGCAGCTACAAGACGCCTGTATCATCATGTTAAATGGTGACACTGGCCCATTAACGCCCACACAAACATTTAATTTTCCTAATGAAATAGTACTATCAACAATGCTAAAAAAGTTGGTCACTGTGTGTTAATGGGTTAGAAGTAGTGTAGAAATTTGTATTTTGACGTGAAAAATCCCAAAATTATAAGTACCAAGTGGTAGGTGATAGGCTCAAGTAGTACGTTGTTTTAGCAATTTCTGTGGGTTTGAGGCCTTTAAAATGGACAAAAAGTATTCCAACTGCACTGATGAGCACTTGTAGTTGAATGTTATCAGCGGGAAATATCAGTATAATATCATCCACCTCCGATCATAAGGTGCAGCAAACCCAACCTACACCGCTATAACCCAACCTAAGCTATCCCAAAGCTCTTTAAACTACTTAGCGTGATGCCATTAATTTTCAACTAAAACTCTCAATATCTAACAACTCAGAGTTATACTGTGAAAGCAAACAGTTCAAATTTGTGCATAGTAATATTTTAGAAATAAATATAAACTTAGGTTACATTTGTTTCAACTCATTTCATCCTATATCATGCAATTTTCTTCTATTACAAGTTATTTATTTACATTATTTCAATTGATCTTCATGCACTTATTTAACTCCAACACCATTCAATCCCATTCAACATTAATTAATTCCATTCAACTCCTTATGCTTCCACGTAACCCCAGTTAACTCCAATCAAGTCTAACTACAGTAATTAACTCTATTTAACTCTGTTTAGCCTATTTCATTCTAAATTACGTCATATAAATCTACAAAACTCCATGTATTCCATGTAACATTTCATTCAACGACACATAACCCCACTTAGCTCCATTCAATATCCGTAAAACTATAAAATTATGCATCTATGACTTCGTAAAATTTACCAAATGCCATTTAACTCCACTTAGATCTACTGAACTTCATTTAACTCAATAAAACTGTAGAAACCTCCATAATAACTGAATCCAGTTCAATATTGCTGAATATAACACCCCACAACTCCATCCAGCTCTATTCCACCTCCAAATACTCTAATTAATTTCATTCATCACTAATTAACAGCCTAAATTCATTTATTTTCGTTTATCTTTATAAAAATCTAAATACTTAGAGTGAATTTTAAAATATAACTCTATCTAACGTTTTTCATTATTTGAATCTATACACTGTAACTCCGTTCACTATTTAAAATTCCAGAAAAATCATTCAAATCCGTTTAATTGGATTTATCGCTGTCAAAATCTATTTGAAATCACTCAAATCCAATTAAAAAGCCTCAATTTATTTAGCTCTACCTGAACACACGTGCCAACAGCCAACAGGTCAGTAGTTTGACGCTACACAGAATTCACTTTACATACCTACATGGTTATACAGGAGCAGTTGCAGTTCTGCCTAAAGCACACGAGTAAACATGTCAACCCATCTACCTTTACAGAAGTCTTCCTATTCGAAACACTGATTAAGAGATAGATATATTTATACACTTTTTACAGGACTTTTTCTTTTAGTTTTTTTCCCAACACAGACGCGTAAATTTTGAAGGGATTCCCTAGGATCCCTTTAATTAATGCTTAATGCAGGGGCCACACTATGCAGTCGTACGAGCAACGCGCAACTCAATCAGAAATCTTTGTTGTGTATCGGAACGACTGTAGGCAACACACTAGTGACGGGACGCTGCTCATCCGCCATACAAAGTCTGGTCCAGACTACCGCGCACATGTTCCGCAGAATTTCGTTGCTCACGCTCCTTGATCCAAAGAAACTGCAGTTTTTGTCACTTGTAATAACTTATTTTACTTCTAGTATCGATACAACTAGAAATAAACAATCACTGTTAATGTATATACTAGTAATAGCATGCTACAGCAACGCGCGTACTGCCAAATGAACTTAGGTTAACATTTTCATACTTTACTGGACCACGCGGTTGTGCTTTCGAGGACGCGGTAATACATGCAATCAAATTAAATGATTGGCTTGGAAAGCAACCCCAAAAAGGATTGACAAGTAAAGGTAACTCGATGATTTTCCGTTCCCCCAGAGGTAGTGCAAAGGGTTCGAACATTTATTTTATCTAAGAACATAAACACAACTGTGTCCACAAAACGGCGATAAAATGTTTACCATCAACTCAATATTCTCCGCAAGTGTCACTACTGCAGTAAAGTTTCATATTTTTCGTCAAATTTGCAGTGAAATAGAAATCAGAGAGGCTTAAAGCTTTCCAAATGTCTATAAAGAAACAAGAAAGCCTCATGCAACGCCTAATTTATTCGTTTTGCGGATAAACCTTCTTTGTTTGCAGCCTAAATCGCGCGGAAATATCAAAATGGACGCCCGCGAAAACGCACAGAACTGCGATTTGACGGCAGAAATTCGCTGCGATTAGCGAAAACACCACAATGTGAACAGATTTTTTATTTTATCTAAGTTCGTAGGATAAGCAACTAAACAACACTTTACAAATAACAAAAAAGGCGCTTTTAAAAAGCACTCAGAATCATACTGTAAATATAAATTCGATTTACGCGGCTGTACGACCAACTTGTTGCCCATAGAAAACGTCAAGCGACCTTTCGCCATGTAGGCGCAACTTGTCTGTTGCTAGCAGCAATTTTGCTGTTCGAAGACGTACGCACGAGCTGCGCGTCCTGGCAGCGAGTTGCGAGGATGAATGCCTAGTGTGGCCCCTGCATAGTAAACACGTACATTTTGCACTGCTATGGCCGATCTACACGTCAGTCTCTTCAACGTGTTTACTCATTCACATAAATCCACATACAGCAGAAACGTCCACTCTTTCCTCAGTTTTATTTCACACCCAATTTAAAGAGATATTCGTAACTTGCCTATAGCGACACCTGCTGAGGAAAGTAACCGGTCGACTATTATTTTATCAACTTTTTGTGGCATACGCAGAGTTGAGAACGATACTGCAAAACATTCAGATGAGTGAGCGCGTTCAAAGAACTAACGTGTGGACTGGCCTTCACACAGGAAACTCCCCCTCTAACGCAAATCTGAAGCCATGTACAACAACACTGCCGTGGTAGAAACTTTCTGCTTGCAAAACACGCGGAACAATGCAAACATGCTACAGAACCTTCTCTCTGTTTGAAACAAACGTGTGACGACCTCCAATCGTAAACATTTGCAGTGCTACAAAGGAAGAACGGAAAAATTAAAAGAATTGCCCTAGACTTCCATTGCTTTTGTCTCCTCATGAAGGTGTTCTTCCCTACTCATTATCTCCAATGCAGCAGCTCATTATGCCACTCAAGTGACATGGCTTTTCTTGTTAATGATATAATGAGCTGGTCGAGGGGGGAATACATTGTCCCCGTCTCATCGCATGCATTATTGTGGCAGCTCTGCCTTATTCTGTGCTGTAGGATTGTTCTGACATGCTGGATAGGAGTTCAGGCACGAATTAAAAGGACTTTTCTTCTTCTCTGGCGGAATTGAAAACGAGGTGTGTGCAAGGTAGGAAGGAGCTCAGGCATGAATTAAGTATTGGAAGCACAATGCGTGCAAGATAGGAGACCAAGTGCGAGTTAAAACGAGTTTATTTATTTCTTTTTGAACAGAAATGGAAACAGGATACATGCAGCACAGGAGCTCAAGTGCGAATAAAAAACTGGATGGATTTTGGATGCAAGATAGGAGACAAAGTGCGAAGTACGGCTGTTTTTCTACATTTTTGCAAAACTACAAAGAAACGAACGTACTGCATTGAATAGGCTGTGATCATAGTAGATACAGGATATGAGCTCAGATATGAATTAAAACGAAAATTTTCACTATTTTGAAGCACTTGAAGAATCCTTAGTACGAGTTGCTAGAGGAGTTACAAAGATTCCCTTTCTTCTATTTGCTAAACTGGTCATCCATATTGCATTAAAAAATATAGGAGCTCTGGGAAGACTAGCATTATTTGCTTTTTCTTCTTGCCTTTGGATAGAAATTTAAATGCAAAGATATATTTGACAAAACTGGCAGTGGCACAAAAGCAGTCAAATGGGCTTTCAGAAACATTTTCTAAGACATACCTCTTCGGTTTTCTTTTCGAATCTCGGATGAAATAAATACTGGAAAACGCACGTCTGGCTGGTGACTCCAGCGGGTGTGGGATGGGACGACATCAAGCTCAAGCTGTTCTCTAACTGTCCTAGTTGCACATATGTTCTACGCGTACTATATTTAGATTTTCAGTTCTTTAGTGGTCTCAATAAATAAAGCACTCGGTATTCAATTTACAAACCGATTCATGTTTTCGTCTACTTTTAAGGTTAATGTTAATTTTTTGCTGGTAGATTCCGTGAGCCAGCGTGTGCTTCAATAAGTGGCAGATGTCGGGCAGGCCATTTAACTGTACCGATTGACTGGCTGTTAGCCAGTCACCCAGCCAAATTGGCCGCCGAATTTTGAGAGCTGGGAGTAGGGCTACAGCCATTTGCTACAGCAGTAGCTTGCACCAGGGGACGGGGTGCAGAGACTCGCTCCAGTTATACAGTTGCGAGCATAATTAAGGGACAAAAATGAAAAAAAAATCATATCTCAAAAACTGTAATAGGTTCAACGCTGAAATTTTAACACAATACAGGTATTGGGATACCTAATAATATGCTAAGAATTTATTACGATCCGAAGGATAAGAAAAAAGTTATGTATATTTACCTTATAATTATGAATTTAGTGTGAGCAGAATTAAGGGACACTTGACAAAAAACGCAACAAAACAACAAATTTAACACAAACCTTCATCCTTAATCAATATTTTGTGAACGATCCTTTATGTTTGATGTCTTCAACACATCTTCGAGGGCAAGATTCAATTAAATTGCGGCATCGTTCAATATCAATCCTGCCTCATTCCTCTTGAAGCTTTGTCCACAAATCCTCAGTGTTTGTTGGATTTCGAGCCATGAC
>LQNS02277999.1:2609829-2621384 GCA_001587735.2 Parhyale hawaiensis
TGCAAACTGTCGGACTTTGTTGTCGATAACACTAGAGAGCAACATTGGGGCGACGGGATGACATCGTCGCACGCGAAATCGAAACACTCGGGGGAAGATGGGACGATAGCGGTCTATGGTTCTACCCTTCCGCACTGCGCAGAGAGCGAGATGAAGTTCCGCACCGAGGGTCAACTTCTGCATTGCTAACTAATCTTGAGTTTCTAAGAAATGAACCTAAGGCAAACAATAACAATCTTTATTAAGCAGTCATAATGTATTACATGAATCTCATTACCTCATTGAAACATTACGTGGTGTGCAAAGGAATGGAGCTTATATGTACGTTATAATTAAACAAACAAAAGAACATTGCAGTGGTCGTAAAGATTATATACCAGACCTTACTACCCCCCCCCCCCATTGCTTGGCCTCCGTCAAACAACAGTATGCGAAGCTATTGTAGATACATATTACAACGTTCGTATGCATATAACCAGGGCCATTAAGGATGACTTAGTAACAAGTTGCTGGACTTTTCATTCCTGATTTAGTTGGCTCACGGCACAGTTCCTGGTCCTAACTTTGAGACAGTCAGTGTAATTTTGAGCAATGATTAGAGCTCGTCCTATTGGATCTTGGCACATACCTTAATCTGTGGAATTTGAGGTTCTTTTAGGCTGTGCGTACTTGATGGATTTTTTACAGTTACCGAATTAAGCGAGTTACGGTTGAAGGGGCGACAGTAAGCCCAGAACAACTGACATTTGACGTCGTCAGAACAATGTTGAGTTGCAAGCGCATTTGACGGATATTTAGATTTATGAAAGTTGTTGAGTAATGATATCCTTTTTCACATGAATGGTTAACTCCTGCATTGCTATCTAATTTTGAGTTTCTAAGAAATTAGCCGTAAGCGAATATTAATACTGTGTTTACGTTGTGTTGCACATACATTAGATAAATAGCTAGACTTATGAAAGGCGCTCAGTCCTGATATGCTTGCTGATTTCACTTAGGGACAACAACTAAAACGATGTTCAGCTTTGCATGTCTTAAAAAGTATCAGAATGCAAGTGAGAAGAAGGTACTGGGATGAGGATCAGAACTTAAAAAAAATTATACTTCTCTATCTCACAGGCGCTAAAGCGGAGTTCTTTCCGAAATATCAACGTCAGATTTATTTATCCAGATTTACCTTCAGCCCATTTGACTGTACAGTGTTTTGCTTTATGTTCGTACTTTACAGCATTTGCTGTGTCTCTAACATGCGGCAAAATGCATATCTTTCTGAGTTCTAGCTTCACCTCGAGTTTGAAGAGACATTCAAAACTTTACTTATGATATTTGCAGCGCAGCCTGACTGGACGGAGACATTTTAGTATATGTTTTATTGTGCATGCAGCTGCATTTGTAAGGATACGACGAAGCATGCGAGTGTTGTGGAGCATGAACGATCTTGAAAAGAATGTTGCCAATAAAGTGTCGTTTTAGAAAGCGTAGCTGCACCATTATTAGTAACACAAGTGCACTTCTTTTACTAATAATAATAATAAAAATTTTGAAGAAACTACTGCGAGATCCAGACATGAAAAACCAACATAACAAAAGTAAAAATTCAGTATTGATGAAGAGGTGAAAGTAATTGTACAATATTATAGTGAACTGCAATACTTTGGTATTAGCCCAGATAACCAGTGAGATAAGATTTTGCATGAAATACCGTACGGACTTGTGGGTAGCTTCTTAGATTTACCTAGTTCTTTTAAAAAATATCCTGATAAGGATGCATGGCGAACAAGTATTATTAATAAGGCGAGCGCACGGGAAACATATTATATGGAAGAACTTTTGCATCGCACCTGCAGAAATGAGTCACTTAACCAACCGCCAGCCAACTTCTGTACCTGGCCCATATAATGCTGTGTAAAAAAAGCAATCAAAATTCAAGTGAAAGCAAACAAAGATGTCGGTGTGAAAGGGAGCCAGAATTAAAAAAAAAATGTTCAGACTTGTTGAAAAACACTAAGAACGAAAGAAGTTAGAAAAGAGTCAATTTCTGCGCTATTTTCTCATCTGTAGATAGTAAAAAAAAGAAAAAAATTGATACAAGTGGAATCTAGAATTCTTGCGGAAACCCTCAGCTCTCAGCATAGTACAATATCAACCAGCAACAGCGTGACGTGCACCGAGCAATCAGACTCGAACAGACATTGCCTCCAGGTTTTGAAATGCGAACACACACCACAATGTTGCCTGGTTGCTACAAAGGACTTTATTAAACAAGTTGATTATAAACGGTACGTATTGCCATATGACTACCATCACCTTGTCTTGCTATCGTACTCAATGCGTTGATCATCGCAGTTTTGAAAGGGAGTCAGGGTATGTTAAATTGGGTCGTCAAAGTCGATCTTAGCCCAGCCCACTCGACTTTGCTTGTCCGGACTGACGACATGAACGTTGGCTTCTTCACTTTGAACGTGTTGCAGGTGTTAGAAACAGCCCGGTTATCTTGAATCGACTGAAATCTCCATTTTACGAAGTAAAGAAATTGAGTTCTTGGAAGTCTCGTAGGTAATCGATTTAGGCTTGACTCCTGAAATCTGAATCAACGTGTCGAAACCAGGACACCTAATCTGAAGTTTAGGACAAGTTAAGCCTCGAAGGCTTGCCTTTGCTGTCCAATCGATCAAACCCTTAATCTTTGTCATAACATTGAACCAAATAAAGTCATTCTTAATTTTTCTCACTGAGCACTATCTGTAGAAGAGAAGCGAATATTATGCTTAGGTTTAGAATTTGGTTTTACCGGTTTTCAAGCTCAATTTCCATCAATTTTTTTTAGCGTTTGAACGAATGTACAAAAATCTTTCAACTAATAGTATTAACTCCACTGCAGAGAATGCCAGCGATTCATTCAGGATTAGACTCAAAACTCTAGCACAGAGACTTTTCAATAAAATTTGACGGGTATAAGAACAGTTGTGCAATATACGATAAGAGAGATTTTAGCATACTCAAATCTTTAAGTTCAGACAAATCAATTTTAGTGACTAAGCCAGATAAGGGAAATGTGGTGGTTATTTTAGATCGTAAAGAGTATACTGACAAACTAGAAATTCTTTTATCTGACAGATCAAAATTTTTGCCTTTAACCATGGATACTCAAGCTCTTGTTTTAAAATTAGAAGATAAAATCAATTAAAGACTAAGAAAGGACAAAGAGGAGGGCCTGATTGATGAAGATTTTTATCAAAAGTGTAGGGCGGCAGGAACTCAGTTAGGTATTTTATATGGGCTCCTAAAAATTCACAAACCTAATGTACCCATACGGCCCATTTTATCCGCAAGTGATACCCCTGCAGCAAAGTTAGGCACCAAGCTTCTACCGTATCTTGCATCTTTGCTCCCTAGTGAATAAGTTGTAGAAAATTCCTATCAGTTTATTCAGGATCTCTCTCAGATACCCTATAGAAATAACCTTGTAATGTGCAGTTTTCACGTCGAGTCACTATATACGAATGTGCCATTAGATGAATCCATCGAAATAGCTTTGAACAATGTATTTTCTGATACTGACACATTCCTTAATTTTAATCGTAGCCAGTTTAAGAATATTGCAAATAGCTCTTAAGGACTCATATTTTACCTTCAATGGAAAAATTTACCTGCTAGTAGACGTACTGGCCATGGGTTCTACCCTATCTTCAGTAATAGCAAATATTTTCGTGTCGTCTTTGGATCACAACTTTATTACTAATTGTCCTAAACCAGTATTTTAAACCAGTATTTCACGGCCGTGATCTGGATGATACGTTTTTATTAGTCAATGACGCTCAACACTGCGACCAATTTTTCAATTACGTTAATTCTGTCCACTAAGACTTATCTTTTACAAAACATGAGGACACAATGGTTGCTTACCTTTTTTAGATATGTTAATTCAGAAGAATAATACAAGTTTTTAACATCTGCTTACAGAAAAGCTACATTTACAGGCCTCGGAAGAAATTTGTTTAGCTGCATACATTCAGGGTATATCATATCTACTATTACTACGCTTTTATATCGCGCTTACAGAATTTCATCTAATTATGAAATATTTCACAGTGAAGTCACATTTCTAAAGCAGTTCTTTCGGAATATTCTTTACCCATCAGCGCTTATAGATAACCAAATCAAAAAATTTTTAAACAAAGTTTTTATGCAGCAATAGATCTATTTTAGGGTACCCAAGCAAAAAAATCTACATAGGATTACCTTTTATGGGCTATATGAATCGGGAATTGCGCAAAGAAACTACTGGTTTTATTCACAACTTTTTTCCATCTCTGGACGTCAGACTTTTTCATCGGAACAATTTTAAACTTGATTCTTTCTTCCCTAGAAAAGATAAGTTAGATGATGCTCTGCTTAGTGGCTGTGTTTATGCGTATACGTGTGACCGCTGCCAGCGCTCATATGTTGGAAGTTCTTCGCTTCAACAGTTTGTCAGGGGCAGCCAACATTCCGGCATTTCTCACCATACCGGTAGACACATTGCAACTCCATCGCATTCTTCCATTAGAAATAATTGTACAAAACAAACTCATCGTTCTTAAATGTCAAATTTTTCGGTTTTAGGTAGGACTTATACGAAGTTCGATTTCGGCATTTTAGAAAGCTTGTATATTTTTACTGAAAGACCATTATTAAACACTGACCAAACTGTAGTCCCCCTCATGATAGCTTCTCCTTCTTAACTTCTTGTGCTTGTGTGTAAATACGTGTAGATGTGTGTACTGTATTTTAGGGAAGTCTCTTTCTTTTTTCTCTCTCTTTTTAAATGATTTTACACTGTAAATTCCAAGGAATTTTTCCCATGTATCCCTGTGGTGACATATTGTTCGATACGTTTTATCTGCACACATTGTGATTTCGCCTAGTTTGGGCCTGCCGCTCACTTCCTTCGATTTTATCGAGCTGAACGCATCTGAGAGGGTTTATAATACTTGGTAAGTTTCTTTGGGCATCGGATATACGTACATTTCTTTTAATTCTCCTACCTAGTTGTTCCTTCTTTTCTAGAGTTTGAGTGCACGTATTCGGCCTCTCATTACTTTCTGTACTGCTGGGCATGATAGGTAGGTTCGCCCTCAGGGACTGTAGGGGTAGTTACCCTGGGGACCTGCGGGTGGCCTGAGCCATCGGCTAGGCCTTCGAGACGTCTGTCTTTTGTGCCCACTTTGTTTCTTCCCATCTCATACTGCTACTGATATTTATTCCATCTGTTCTTTTTTTTTTCTTTCCTGGCGTGTTTTCTTGCGCGCTGGTCCGGTGTGGGGGGCTGAGATTAAAGGTTCTGAATATAATAATAGTAACATACTGTTTCTTTTCTATCTTCCTGTGTGCGTGGGCTCGGCGTGGTAGCACCTTTGTAAGTGTTCTACGTTTCTGCTGACATGCTATGTGTCCCTTGCTTCTCGTTCTTTGTATCGTCGGCCTGGGGGAGTCGGAGACTTAGGCTGTTCAGTACAGTGAAAACTGCTAGACCCGTTCCTTGTTTTTTACTCTTTATCGTTGAATCAGTGGTGCTGCGGTGGAGGAACCGAATTTGTCTTTTAAATTAGCACGTGCTTCACACTGTGTAAATAATAGTGCAATACGATTATAGTTGGTATTATTGTAGGCAACATATTGAGCCTTTTGGTAGTGGATTTCTTGTGAGCTGCCTGTATCCTTGCCGAACTTGAGCGTTGTTTTATATTTACTGTACTGTGCTATAGCTGTATGAGATCCTGAAGAATGTCAATTGGGCTTTTGACACCAATCTCTGATAGGTGTCAATTTTTTTATTGCAGAAACGGTCTAAAAATTCGGCTGGGAACTACCAGCAAACTTCCTCTGGCGTTTGGTTTTTCCTACGACCGTAAACAAGTTATAAAATCCCTCTCAATAGAACTCGACTCCAACTCGCATCATGGTTTTTACATACACTATTAGAACTTTTTGAATGTTTTACAGTAAAAGTGATTCAGTTACTTCATTATCTGTTTATATTTCAGCACTGATAATGGAATTTTAGCATTCGAAACGTTTGCGTTTTAAAGAATGACTTTTTACCTTGGTTCTCTCATTTATTCTGATTACTAAAACTGAGCTCGTATCAGTTACAGAGATAAAGCGATTTATTGGCTGCATGCTCGTCTCGTGCCACACAACTCCCGTGTTAGCTTGATTTTTTAAAAAGTAAATAAATAAATAAATAAATAAAGAGTTACTATCAGAGCGCGGCGGAAACGCTGATGTTGAGTTTTTGAAAGTTTGCTGCAGCTTGACAATTTAAGCAGATGACACAGTGTTGCGGGAAAGCGTCGCCACAGTTTCCGAGATAGCAGTTTATCCGGAACTTTATTCTTACCCCCAGCTGACGCCATCTCAAGCGCCATCCCGCAGAAAGGGCGATAAATTCAGTACGTGGTTACTATTATTCATTATAAATAAAAGCTAAAATAAGGAAAATTTCATATAAATATAATATCGACAAGTCAAAAATTAAAATTTGACGTTTCGGGACTTCCTTTCCCATCATCAGAAAATAAGTGGAATAATACTGAATGCAAAAAGGAAAATTTATTTAAGCATATCATAAGCCTAAAGCCTAATGGGGAGCGAGATGTTGTCAGTGTGAGGTATAAAGCGTGAATGACCGGGGCAAGTTCCGAGAGGCCTTACGTGAATGCTCGTACAGGCGGGCGATTAGGCAGAGGCAGGTGGGTACAGTCAGTGAGCGGAGGGATCAGAGCTAGTACAGTTGGAGGAGAAAGATGCCTGTGCAGTCGGACAATTAGGATGAGGCAAACGGGTACAATCAATAAACGGTGTGATCAGAACTAGTACAGTTCAAGAATATACCTAAATGTTGATCAACGCGGGCTTTGTAATGGTGTCCAGTGCTGCCAATGTACGAGGCGTAGCAGCCTCTGTACTGATATTTATAGACAGCACTGGACAGAAGAAGTGGGGGAGGTTTGTCTTTGAATTCAAAATATGATCCTAAGGTAAAAGTATTTTATAAGAGAACCTAAAATTTATATGTGGGTACACTTCGGAAAGGAAGGTTCTTAGAGAGTTAACTGCAGCGACGGCAGCTCTGCTATAGTATGGAAGTGAGTGGAAAAAAATCTAATATTCGAACAGAACGTTTAGTAATGCCGGGATCAAATAGTTTGTCCAAAAAAGTTTGCAATATTGATCTAAAAGGTGATGTGGATAACCGTTATTCTTGAAGAATGTTCGAAGAAAGTGTATTTCCTGGGAAAATACCAGGTAGGTATTCTCTAAACGGTAGAGCTTTGATTACATCTATTTTGAATTGGTCATAGCAACGGCTGAAAAAGCAAATTCCGAGGCCCGAGAAGGTTGGCTTTCTGTAAACTCTAGTGGTCAGTGTTGAGTCTTGATTTTCAACTAGGGCATCTAAAAATAGCGTCTATAGTGAACGAGTTTGAAATTATTCGGGCAGTCGTTAATCCACATTGCTTCGTGATAACATAAAAAAAATATTTGCTAGAGAGGGACCGAAAGGGGAACCCATTGAAACTCCATCAATTTGTTTGAATAGCCTGTTGTTGAAAATAAAGAAATGAATCTTTAATAGCCAGATTGAGAAGATTCCTGATGGTGGGTTGATCGAAATTGTGAATTGAATCCGTGTCAGCAAAAATTTTGTCACATGTAATATCCATTGTTTCGTCTTATGGGTACCTATATTGGTAAACAGGGAAGTAATGTCGAAACTGGATAAGTGCGCGTTGGGTGGCAATTGAAAATTTTTTGTACAGTCTTTAAATTCATAAGAATTGAGCAAGGTACTGCACCGTGAAGAAATGTGTCTCCCGTACTTTGTTGATCATTTGCTCGATTTGTGCGTCGTGAACTGGGAGAAAGTATAAATTCGATGTATTAATTCGATGTACATATTCAATTCAGACTCCTTGGCAGCTCAAAGAGAAGCTTTAGATATCTTCATTGATTGAATTTCAACTTCCGCCGAGCGAGTACATTCAAATATTATGCGTATTAAAATACGTTTGCCATTATCTGCAACCCGGTCTATTATCTACCAGTCAGTTTTCAATGAAACGTGACACGATGACCACAGTCTCTAATCCGGCCTAATTTTCACTTGCCTTCTTTCGAAAAGTGTGACATAAAATGTGCATACAAAAATATTTATTATTATATTATAATATAATAATGAATATTATGATGTCTAAAGTATTTATATATTGTAAAGAGTCAAATCAGTGCGTGATTATCTCTGTTCATTTATTTATTTTTTGCTGTAGCCCAGGCCATCATGTATTGACCGCAAAAAAATAACCAATTCAACATAATCAGCGGTTTCTTTTTTAACTTTCTCTTAGGTTTGCTCTAAAGAATATCTTCATATTCGCTTCTTTAATCTTCTCAGTGTGTACCTCAAGAGATCTGAGCGAAACTGACAGAGATTTGCTGTAAGAAGAAAGTGAACTTTTTAGTATCCGCTGTATGCGCTTCTAAGAAGCCCTGCAGGAGTTTTCAATACTCGAAATTCAATTTATCAAAACAACGCTACTGAGCAAATCAATATACTTGTACAGTTAAGGAACGAAGAGACCAACCATCTAATTTAAAAACTAACCAAACAATCAATTTAATACAACTTATTAACAAAGCAGCTAACTATAATTACCGAATCACCCAACCAACAGACTAGATAGCGAACAAATTAATAAAGTAACGAATAAGTTCTTCAGAAGCAAATATAAAATGGGTTTGTTAGAAAGTCTGACAATATTCTAAAACTATATACTATAGGAGATTTTATTCATCAGAAATATGAACGTGCAATCTACTCTGCTGATAAAAAAAGATAGCAAAAATATTGCATTTATAGTTCTTTACTATTCATAGCCGTGGTTGTAATCCTGGAAGAGAAGTTGCTCTGGATATGCCAGCTTGATTTTAACCTCCAAATACAGTATCATGGGAGATGAGCTCCGCCAATTTCACTTCTGCAAGTGACAGCGTATTATTGGTTTAATTATGTAAATTACGTTCAGTTACAATATATCAGTGCGCAGCTACGAACACTCAAGCGATATGCTAGTGCATAAGCAGCGCATGCGCAGATTCAGAGACAGGATGAACTGCGCACACTAAAGTCCGGTTCAGTCGTACATGCTTCAAAATATGCGATGCTTGCAATCGAAATAACTTTGTCTGTCGAAGAATTTACTAAGATGAAGGCAGTCGCATCGGCTAATAGAAAGCTTGTTTAGGTAAATTATTTGCAATGTCTCTTCAAATTTGGAGTGAATAAACAACTTTTCGTGGTTTAAATAGACACAGCAGAGCACTTGGACGCTGTGGCTTATGAACGTGGGACAAAAGACTGTCGTATGAGCCGGGCTTAATATAGCATATAGACGTGATTATGTTAGGAGCGAGGAAGATAAGCTTTGGGTAGACTGCTTCATGGTAGAGTTTTTTTTAGATTTAGCACTAACGCGGTTTAGAGGAACGTGTGAAAACGACAATTCTTTTGCAGGGGAATCTCCTAAATCAATTACGACTTACCACGTCCTTATCTTAAGTACAAAGAGTAATATATGCAACACAATAAAACTTGATGCTTAATATGAATAGAAGTAATTGAATTATGGTAACTAAAGTCCATAGATTTATTGTATCCTCACTAGACCGAGGAGGGAAACAAGTGATAGGTTAGTCGGGAAAAGAAAAAGAGATTGTCGGTATTTACAGCTGGCAACATGCTAGCATTATTTTCTTAGTAAAGCATTAACATCAACCTTCGCCCGTTGGTGATCACTGTAGTTCAAATCAGGTACAGTGTTATCTTTGAATTGGTGTACATATACTTGTTGTCAATGAATACCCCGTGCCGTAGTCGTATGCGTGCAAGATACGGAAAGCTACGATCTGTCTCATCGTAACCGATCCCCGAACAGAGACATTCTTCGAGTAGTGCGGACACACGGTCAGAGGCTACCCCTGCTGTCTAGATATCCTCGCTTTCGGTGGTTGTAATCGCCAACGTTGCTCACGCACCTACAGTAACTAAATGAGATCCGCAATGATAATTTGAGATTATATCTATACTAGTTACCAATCTCACATATCCATAACAGATCATACCCTAATCACAAATGTTGCATACTCGTGGATATCCCTTCACCCTAAAGTTACTACCTCCACCAAGGAGGAAATGCTCTCGGCGGGATATGCTGTTTCTTTATTTATCTGCTAGCGACATAACTCAAAAAGTTATGGCGGGATCTTTATGAAGTTTACAGGAATTGTTGGAAATGACACGAGGAACACGTGATTCAATTTTAGTGACTATTTTTCTGTCCATATGTTTGTTTATCATTCTGCGTGTCATTTACTATTACGTTTTAAGTATCTGGTCTCAGAGTGCGAGTCTAAAAAGGTGTGATTGATATGTAATTATAAAAGACCATGACTAATCTTATTAATTAAAAGTTTAAAACATTTGTGACCATCAACTATATATAATATAAAGTCTATTAGAAGGTTAGTTGCTTGCATGCCTGCTTTCTTGTTCCGTCGTATCTTCTCGATGTTAAGGATTAAGGAACAGATAGGAGACAACTCAGCTGCTGGATAACAAGGAGAAGAGTTTGCAAGAAATTCGAGTCTCAAAATTATATAGAAAATGTAGTTTCCTGATATACCTAGAGTACTGCACATTTAGAAGCCCGGTTCTCTTTGAAAAGTAACCAAGTACCTGCTATTTTTTGGTAAACTTTTAAGCGTGGTTAATGAGAGGCTTGATCTTGGATAGATTTTTGCTCCCATCGTTCACACATTTCGTATATGTTTTCTATAGCTGAATTTTTCTGTGACATGTGAAGTTTCAGGGTTAGAAGAGATCAGACATTCTCAATTTTCATTGCCGCCAAATATTCTGATGGGATGACTGCTGGTAACCAGGAAACAGTTGCAACTGAGAACTTTCGATGAACTCATTTGATAGAACTATATTTTTTTCGGCGCTGCTCAGCTTTCAAGCAGTTAGAAACTAAAAATAGAGATTTCGCTTGCAGGAAAAAGTTTTGCTCACACGAGCTCATGATTGGATAACTTTCGTTGATTTGATGGAAGATGAAGCCTTCAGACACAATACATCGTTTGCAGTCACACCCGCACCCACCGCCACTAAAAATACAAAATGTTTTAAATCACAAATCAGGACCGTCATTTTATACGATTGGGTGCTCCAGTTGATACCCTAATCACCAGCATTAATCATTCATGACCATCCCTACCCTAATCACTAATGTAGCGCACGCAAGCACCTAATCAGTCGTAAGCTGATGCGGGCCCTGATCAGGCAACGTTCCACCTACAAGACTCCTATGCCCCGGCAGCGTCGCGGCGGCGAAGGCACTGCAACACTCCGCCATAAAACTACCCAATTGCGCCTGCACGCCTCTATACTGCTCGTAAAACAGCCATCTCTGGAATCGAGTCAGGCCGTGCTCTGCTGAATGTCGAAATAGCGA
>LQNS02277999.1:2625075-2662886 GCA_001587735.2 Parhyale hawaiensis
CGGCTGAGCTGCTGCGACTTCATCGATAAATATTTTTGTCGCCTAAAGTGATCCTTCTTCAGAGCGAGCCTAATTGGCCCGCACTTTTGCCTTGCCGAAGCCACTTTATGGTCTTTTGAAATGAGGAACTGACATCATCAGCCCGGCGCTCCTGCATGTAGACCTGAGCAGGAAAGTGTATGTCGATGGTATTTTGCGGGTTGGTTTGTAAGAACGAGGGCTACGCTTTGGACGGGTCGGTATATGGAAGTGTACAGGGTGTTGGAAAATTCAGTGCAAATATTTAACCACAAGTAAAGTCGTCAGAGCCGTGCCCTGTCGTGTATTTTTTTTTTTTTTTGCAAAATTCAGCATTTTGAAAAAGTTACAGCGTTTTTAATTTTTATTCTGAAAAACAATTTTCACTGTCCAAAATTCAATTTCCAATCGATTTTTGACAAAAATTGGTAGTAAAGTAAACATATCGACGCTCTATGCGTAAATGTTTTCAAAACATGAAAAATATGTGAAATTACTGGTAAAATGACGTTCAAATTCAAAATAGGCTACACAAATTAATAGTCACACTCGTGAAAAACGACATTCTTACGATGAAAGCCCATTTCAAGACTTTTCAGATGATCGAATGTATACCAAAAAATAATCAGATTAAGTGCATTTACCTGGAGGAAAACTGATATAAGATCACCAGTATTGACGCGCCGCCGCATGTTGCCCTGTCACTGCACCAGATAGGCATGGCTAGACGAACGTCAGTGCTGCGGGAAATGTCTTACTACGTTTAAGGAAGATTTTTGGATAAAATACAAGTTGTACTACTTAAAGTTATTAAGCATGGTGAAATTTGCAGACCTTATGTTTGGGTAAGCTTCTACTTTAGGGACGACATTTTATTTTCGTTATTTTTGGTCCGTTTGTTATGAAACTTGCACAGTATACGTAAAATTCACTTCAAAGAACATTTTATTCATGAGAATTTTTAAAATTTCGCACTAGTTTTTAAAGAAATGTTGATATTATACCCTTTGGACGTATAGCAATATTTGTCGACACAGAGCACGATCTTGAAAAGTAAACTAGCTGTGAACCTAACTTAGCCTAACCTAAACAAACCAAACTTCACCTAACCTAGCCTAACCTTACCTAACCTTACTTAAACACACCTAACCTTACTTAACCTATCCCTACCTAACCTAACCTAACGTCTCTACACTAATCACCGATCAACTGCCAAGAGTGGCAGCGCCAGGCCAGCACTTCACGTCATGTTGGCATGTTATTTTTAAAAAACAAGAGGGTATCATATCGACATTTCTTTAAACAACTATTGTGAAAATCGAAAAATCATCGTAAATAAAATGTGTTTAAAGTTCAACTTTACGAATACTCTCAGGTGCATATTCTGGCGGGCCCTTTGCCTGCCACAATATGTTTGGGCCTCACAAACCGAACGGTCCCGAGTGGCTTCTCCGCAGGGGATGTTGCAGCTAGCCGCAGCTCCTGCTGAGAAGGTGATTTTGAGAGGAGATGAACAGGCTGGTGCCAAAGCTGGGTACTCAGTCTTCCGCAGTCTGCTCCTCTCTCTCTTCCGTTAGGTAGTACCACCTGATGCTCTATTTCTTTCCTTTCTCTTCTTCCTCTTTTCGGCCCAAGCCCGTACTGGTGATGGCAGGGTCTAGGACGCGTGGATAGCTGGCCGCTTTGGCAGCTATCATGACTGTCGATTTGTGTTGTTTTGTAATTTTTTATGATTTCCTTTGCTTATGGTGTATGTTTATTTGTTGTTCTTTGCGTGCCTGATAGTTAGATATCTGGATGTGGAGGAGAACCCCGTCCTCGTGGTTCTGGGTCTCGCTCCTGCCGCATCTTATTTACTAATGTTCCGGGTCTATATGGTAATTTGGCTGAGCTCGCCGTAGCCTCTTCCAATTATGACCTGGTGCTATGTTCGGAGACGCTCGTCTCAAGCCATCGCCATGTTTCCGAGCTGATGATCCCGAACTTTGAAAAGCTAGTGCTGCGGTTGCGAGACTCATGCCCTGGATTTAGGGGCTTGACTGCTTGCGTTCGAAAGGGTGGTGTTGTGTCTAGGCAGAGTGAATATGAGTGCATGTTGTGAGCTGATGGTGCTTCGAGTCTGTGGCTCATTCAGGAGCATTTATTTGTTTTCAGTGTATCGCAGCCCGTCTGCTAATGATAGGGTCTTTGATTGTCTCCTAGATGCAATAGCTAGAATTCAGTCGCCGGATAGGCGTTCTGCTTTTGTCTCTATGGGTGATTTTAATTGCCATCATGTGGAATGGTTAGGTTCTGGGAGGCCCGACTGGCATGGCCACGCAGCCTTTGATTTCGCGAATGCCTCTGGTTGTGAGCAGTTGGGTGAGGGTCCCACCCATTTGATGGGAGATGTTCTTGACCTACTGATGACCGATGTTCTTGATTTGGTCAGAGTGTTAGTAGTGTCTCACATTGGTTCCTCGGACCATGGTGCCCTCTCTGCGACAATGCAAGTTTTTCAGCAGGTCCCCAGAGTCACTGTTAGGAGTGAAATATTTTTGAAGTCCAGAGTGAACTGTGATGTCGTCTTTGGTGCCATCCTTGTGCTACCTTGGGGGTGTTGTGAGACAGTCTCATGAACCTGGGTCTACTTTGGATCGGTTTTTCTCTGACATGGTGCGCGCCTATATCAGGACAGGCGATGAGCCTTGGCTTGATGATGCCTGTAGGAGGCGCACCAGTTGAAGCGCGAGGCATATGCCCGTTGGCGTACTAGCCAGTCTGCTGTTGACGTTCAGCGTTTCAACAGCGTCGGGCTGGTACTACTTATGAGGAAGCTGAGAGGGAGCATAATTTGAGGTCCTGGGAGTTGTTAGCTTCGTTCGTTAGCGCACATAGGTGGTGGTCCACCTTGAAGAGCGCTGTGCTTGGTGTGAGCTCTTCTGTTCCCTTTAATTGGTGCTGGTGGGGATCTTGTTGTGAACCCGCAGCCAAAGCGGACCTGTTGTTGCGTTACAGTGATGGGAGGCAGAGCCGGGATCGGGTGCGCATTCGTTTAGCGTGCGATCCCGAGCCCAGCTTCTCTGGTTTTGCCTTCCGATCCTCTCAAACGCACCGCCTTCTTCTTGACCTAGACCCCTGTGGGGGCACTGATCCATCGGGTATGTTTCCTCTCTTTCTTCGGAGGGTGGCTTGTTGGATGTTATGGCTGGGCTGGGAGACCCATCTCAATCACACGTGTTTTCTCGTAAATTTATGAGAGTTTTGTTGCGTCGAGGTTGGGTTGTTTTCTTGAGAAGCAGGTTGTCCAACCCCAACACAGCATGATTTTCGTAAAGGCTTGGGAATTTGTGATGCTCTGCTGTCCATTTCTCATGTGTTGCACCTGGCTCCTGACCGGAGGTCATGAGGCAATGTTGGTACAGCTTGACTTCAGTGCTGTTGTTGATCGCCTGAATCACCCTGGGCAGATCCATAAGCTGAGACTGATGGGTATTGGTGGTTCAGTTTTCGCGGTAATTAGTCAGTTTTTATCTGGCAGACGTTTATGTGTAGTTGTTGAGGGGAAGAGGAATGAGTTTTTGGACGCGGTTTCTGGTGCCTCACGGAGTACTGTTCTGGGCCCTTTGTTATTCATTGTATATACAGAGGACCTATTTGATCATGTTAATAATTTACTTGTTGGTTACGCTGATGATGTTACTTAGCTGGCTGTTTGCGATAAGACTAGTGATAGGTTGGAGGTTTCAGAATCCATTCAGCACGGTTTGGAAGTGATTAATTCCTGGTGTTCTAGGTGGGGGATGAGGCTAAAAGCGGGCAAGACTAAGACCATGCTCGAATCCAGATCGCGTACAGTGAGACCTCCTTTTCCTGCTCTCCTACTGGATGGTGTGTCACTTCCTGTGGTTGATGACTTGGTAATCTTGGTTGTCAATTTTGGTCCAAAGTTGACGCTTGAGCCCCATATTCGTTCGGTTGCCTCTCGTGCTTCTTACAAAATTGGTCTTATAAGGCGTGCTTGGAGGGTGTTTGGCTCGGTTGAATTAACACTTCGCTGCTTTAATTGCTATGTCCTCCCTCTTCTGGAATACTGCTCCGTAGTCTGGGGTTCTACTGCCGATTGTCATCAGTGTTTGTTGCTTGACAAAGCGGTTCATCGATGTACGTTCATGCTGGATGGTGTTGTGCCTTGTGATCTGGCCCATCGTTGCAGAGTTGGTGGGGTCAGCTTTTTGTATAAAATTTATATTTGTCCTAGTCATCCACTGTCTGATTTTCTTCGGGAGCCATTCGTTTGGGTGAGGAATACTCGGCGTACTGGTGCTCTTCATGAGTTTGCCTTGGAACCGTTACAATGCCGTACGGGTAAGTATTCTGGTTCGATTTTTTCATGGTTTCATGATGGTTCTGTCTTTGCTGATGAGGGTATTGGCAGCTTTAAACAATCTGTACACAGAGCTATTCTGTGATCTTGGATCTTCTCTTTTTCTTCACTTGTTTGGCTGGTTGCGTGGAGGTTTATCAACCTTATGGAGTTTCTCCGTTCCCACGTGGCTAGTCTGGTGTGATTTAATAATAATAATACTGTGCGAGTTTCATAACCAACGGACTAAAAGTAACGCACATAAATGACGTCCGTAGAGTAAAAGATTACCCAAACATAATGTATGTAAATTTCACCATGTTTATCATCATGCCTATCTGGTGCAGTGACAGGGCAACATGCTGGTGCGCGTCAATACTGGTGAACTTATATCAGGTTCCTCCTGGCAAATGCACTTAATCTGATTATTTTTTTCGGGTGCATTGCATTATCTAAAACGTCTTGATATAGGCTTTCATCGTAGGAATCTCGTTTCTTCACGAGTGTGACTATTAATAATTTGTGTAGCCTATTTTGAATTTGAAAGTCATTTTCCAAGTTACTTTACTCATTTTTCAAATTTTCAAAACATGTGAGCATAGAGCATTGGGAGCTTTACTTTACTACCAATTTTCGTCAAAATCGTTCGAAAATTTAATTTTTTAGAATAAAAATTAAAAACGCTATAACTTTTTCAAAAAGCTGACTTTTGCAAAGAACAAAATAAACCACAGGGTACGACTATGATGATTTAACTTGTGGTTAAATATTGGCACTGAATTTTCCAACACCCTGTAGGATACTCGCAAGTGTTACTTTGTGTTATTTTATATGCTATTTAATAGAGCACGCATAGGCGTCAAGAGACAAGATATGAGACCGAAATTGAACATGAAGCAACCCCAGCTTGCCCGAAACGCTGCAAGAAACACCCAGAAACACATTGACGGCTGACTTTGACGCTTGCATAGATTACGTGGGTGACGACGCAGCCCGCGCCAAGGAATTAGTGAATGTTAACACAGGATAGGCGTACAGACGCGGACACAGTCGACAATTATGGCGTCTGATAGTCTGAACTGCAGATGAATGGTTCTCAGCACCAGCGCATGTGTTCCTTCGACTGAAACTTTTAAGAACAAGAAATGAGAAGTATGCGAATACATACACACTGTATCAGATGCTTTTATGCAGATATGGTTTTTAAAGATGATGAAACAATACTCAAAGGAAATGATATATATTTTATGGAAAAAATGCAGCTTATATTTACATAGCTTACACTAACCTAAAAGCTGTAAACGTAATTGTAAATTGATCAGCTGAGAAAACAATTTTCATTGGTGCCCAATGCTATTATGCAATTAAGCACATAGATACTTTAATAAGAATGACCCAAATCATACAATCCCCTCATAAATAGAACAAATAACACTTACGTAACGTTCTAACGACATATTTAAATAGTATAACACTGCCTTCTTGCCAATATATTCTCCCAGGCCCTCATGACTGTTTACAAGGCGATAGTCCAATGAAGCTGTCAATCGTCAACAGTTGTCTCAAATCTTTGAGATGCCTTGCCGCAGAGCGTCTTTAGATGGATATGTTTCCCACACGATATACAGTGCGTTACCTTTGATTATGCAAATACATTTTTTTTTCTTATTTTTCAAGATAAGTGTTAAACATTAAAAATGGTTATAGTAAGTTAGTGCGCAGGTTGTTGAAACTATAAAAACTATTAGAGAAAAATAAATGGAACCATTTCCCACGTTTTGGATACATTTGCTAATCGCACGGGGTTCTGCTGTCACCCCAGATTATGCAACATAACTCTCTAGCCAATACGGGCAAGAAAAACTGTCTAACCGGTGAAGAAAGGTGAAAGTGACCTCGGTATTTTCTTCTGGTAAGACAATACTGGAAGTTTGCAAGAAATTACAGTGTGATCACCGAATAATTAAGGCTTATGGAATTAAAGGTAAAGTCAACCGGAAAACTCCGGATAGAGCCACTACGAGGAAATTGACTGCTCGGGATATGCGACATTTGGAGGTTTCTATGGCTAGAAAACAACTTTCTACTAGTAAGACTATTTATGAAGACGCTGGAGCCCCAGTACTAATCAGAAAGACAAGATGTGAGGTTCTGCAGAAGCTAGGGAAAGTGGAAAAGGCCATAAAACTACCACTTCTAACAAAAACTCATGAAGAAAGTAGGGTCAAATGGGCTAAAGAGAACATGAAAACTGATATCTCCAATGTCATATTTACTGACGAATGCAGAGCCACTCTTGATGGTCCAGATGGATGAGAGTCTGGACGGGTCCTCCATGATCGACGTCAACAGACACGGCGTGTCAACAAGGAGATGGAGGTGTAATGTTTTGCGCCGAGATAGTAGGTGACACCCTTATTGGACCATTTGAAGTGGCAGGAGCTATACTGGACGCAGAAAGGTACTGCCAGTTTCTTGAAGCCAACTTGATTCCATGGCTTAATGAGCAGACTATCGCACGCAGATCCAAATTGGTATTTCAGCACGATAACGCTCCCTCACGCCGAGCAAGGTACGCTGCTAACTGGCTTACAGATGGAGGATTCAAATAAAAAAGGAGTATGACCTAGCAAGCGAATATCCCTGATTTAAATCCCAATTAGAACCTCTGGGCGGTGATGAAAAGGAAGGTGCATGAAGGTGGTCGGCAGTTCTCGAGCAAAGTAAGCCTGTGGAATGCAGTAAAAACAGCAGCAGATTCTATTCCACCATCTGAAATATCAAACCTGACAAAGAACAGACTAATCGTCTTAAACAAATCATAAAAAACATAGGCGCCATGTTCAAAAGTAACTTTTTTTGTTTACCTCTACTGAATACTTATTTCTGTGTTTATTGAATTGTTTTGGTTATAAATTCTTGGTTTCGGACAAGTAATCAAAGTATTTCTGTTCACTTGTATTTCCTCTTTCTGATGTTTATATATTCTGAGGTAACAGTAAAAAGCTCGTAAATAAGCAAATTGTATGATAAACTTAGTAAATGGCTGGATATTTATTTTACAAGTGTTGTTTGTATTTGCAACACAGCCATACATTTAGTTAATATTGATGTTTCAAAGTTCGACACTTTTATTGAAAAACAAATTTAAAAAATTGTATTTGCATAATCAAAGGTAACAAACAAACAAACATACTGTAGATCACTTTTAATGATGCTCTACAGATTCTCAATACAGTTGAGGTCCAGAGAAGATCGAGACCATTTTTATCAATCGTTTTTGGTGATCTGTTTAAAAGACAGAACGTTCTTTGTGGCCATCAAGCCATGGACGGGGTACATTATCGTGCAAGAGAAAGCTTTTTTTCGAAACTTTGGTACTGTTTTCGATACCAAAAAGAGAAGTTTCCGGTCAAAATTCAGTGTTGCTTTTGAATTTATTTTGACACCGTCTAGTACCCTGAAAAGTCTTCTTCTTAACGTTTCCCCTGTGATGACAGCCCAAAACATAACTCCCCCTCCTTGCTGTTGAGGTCTAAGTCTGGAAGGGACCTTGGAATGTGTAACTCATCATAATCACCAGCAATGAGGACCATCCAATTTAGCCCTACTCTCAGTGGTAAAGCTAACTTAGGAAAAATCCACTTTCAAATATTTCTTCGCCCGTGCAACTCTTTTATTTTTTTTAATATGCGATGCAGCAGGTGGAGCCTCAAGGATATTTACTTTGACGATCTTCTTTAGAACTCTGCATCGTTTGTCACGGGATGAATGAGCAACTCCAGTCTCCTCAAAAATAGCTGTACTGCAATAGGGAGGCAGTTGCAGGAGCAATTGCAATTTTATGTGGTAAGTACGTAGATTTACCTTCATCCCTGCGAGGTGTTCTTTGAAAATCAATGGTCTGGATTGCCTCCTTGACTGTTGGCATTCATCATACCGTCGGATAAATGTTGGACGATCAATGTTCTTTGATCATCTGTAAGAGGTGTTTTTCTACACATCCTGCTTGTTAAATAACAATCAGTAAAACGAAAATGCATCAAAAACATAGGCATTGGTGTTCCTGCATTATATAGGTCTGACACATACAAAAAAATATTTTGTGATTGAATCAATTATAATTAAGCTAGAGCTATAAAATTAGCATACGTTGCGTTATTATGAACAATATTTCTACGTAAAACTGATATAATTTCCTCCACAAAGAAGGTAATGTTTTCATCGAGTTTGTCTGTCTGTTTGTGTTTTGGTCTGTCACCAAGATAACTCAAAAAGTTATAGACAGATTTTGACGAAATTTGCAGGGATTTTCAGGTATGTTAGGAGGAACAGATGATTCTAACTTTTGGTGAAGATCCGTCCATCCGTAGGTTTGTTTGTCTGCCTCATTTTTCTCAATGCCCTTACTCAAAAATGTATGACCGGATTTTTATGAAATTAAGATGATTTGCTAGGTATTTTACGAAGAGTAAATGACCAAATTTTTGTGAATATCTAGTTATTTCTTAGTTAGTTTGCCACTGTATTTAATTTTGCGCTTGTTAGCTCAATAACTGAAAAAATTGTGAAGGGATCTATATGAAATGTATAGGAGTTGTTAGTAATGGTAAAGACATAAATGAAAAAAAATTTAGTGATGATCGGTTGGGTTGTTTGTGATTTTGACTAATGCTGTCAGATTATTTGTTAATAATATAACTCAAAACATTACGAACGGATCTTAAAAAAACTGAAGCTATTAATTCTGTTGAGGGCACAAATGATAAGATTTTGGTGTTGATACAAAGAAAATCATGGTCTTAGAACCAATTTGAATTTTTCGTATCAATTGCCTCGCTTAGCGGAGGTATGCGATCTCAGAGTGCTCTAGTTCTACCTTAAATGTTTTTTTTTCATTAACCTCAAGAAATTTATCTTCACAGTAGCATCTGACACAGGTGTGTGTCAGTTTTATGTTTTTAATCTCTTTCTCATAGCGGCATATTACGCTATCATGTAAATCTCCGAAAGTGTATGAATTAAGCACTATGGTTCGTAGGTGTAGTTTTCGTGATGTATATCTACACACATCATTGACTATTAAGTCGAGTATTCGTCGACGCCTGCACATGACACTGTATTATGTAAGACCTCTGCGGGTTGGCTTCGCGTCACCATCTGCAGTTCGGTACCAAATCTGTCCCTCATTTCTTACATTAAATTCTGAGCTTGTTTGCTCATTCATTTCGCACGTCTAGCAGGTGGGCCTTAACTGAATTTCCCCCTTGAATGATTTAACGACATCAACTGTGCAGGAGCTTTTTGGTTTCCCTTGCGAAACGAAGCACAAGCTTAATGCAGCGAGCACGCAGCACATCGACGTTCGACATTTGTCGAGAAATATTCACTCGTGGCTGTAAATTGGAACCGAGAGCTCATTTCTTACTGCTGCACGAATGGGGACGATATGAGTGTCAGAAAACCATTTAATAGATAGTTTCGTTCAAATATCATTCAATATTATCACCTCCGCCAAAGAGGCAGTGTTTTGGTAGACTTTGTTAGTTTGTCTGTCAGTCTGATTGTTTGTATATCTGTCTGTCACCAAGATAAATCGCTCAAAAAGCTATGGACGGATTTTTGCGAAACCTTAAAAGATTGTCAGGTATTTTAGGAGGAACAGATGATGAACTATTCGAGAAGATCCGTTCAACTGTTTACTCGTTCGTTTGTCTAGGTCTTTTTTATAGGTAGAATAACTCAAAAAAAGTTTTGGACCGACCTTTATGAATTTAGAGGAATAGTCCGGCTTATTACTGGGAGCCACTTTACCAATTTTTTTGTGTACATTTGCTCCCCAGTTTGTATGTTGGCTTGTTTCTCTCTATGTTTGTCAAAGTAATTATCAGTAACATAGCTCAAAAAGTTATGAACAGATCTCCATGAAACTCATAGGAATTGTTAAAGATGTCAAAAGACACAAACGATCAAATTTTGATGATGATCGTTTGGTCCGTTTGGTTGTTTGGCTAATATTTGTCAAAATGTTTGTCAAAGCCATCAATGAACCTCCATGAAATTTCCAGGAATTGTTGGAAATGTTAGAAAGCACCAAAGACCAAATTTTGATGATGATCGGTGTGTCCGTTTGTGTTTTTGGCGAATGTTTGTCAGAACATAACTCAAAAAGTTATAGACGGATCTTCAATAAAATTGCACAAGCTGTTATTACTGACAAGAGGCACAAATGACCAACTTTGTTGATGATAAAAAGAGGAAACTGAAATTAGCAGGATCAATTTGTATTTTTCGTCAAGATTGCCTTGCCCAGGCGGAGGTATGCGCTCTCAGAGTGCTTTAGTTTCGTTCTTACTGCAGCAACCTCGTATATCTAGCAATAAGCACTAACCACTGATAATAATCCGGCACCAATAAGCTTGTAATTTTGCAAACAGAACCGTCTACTAATTATTGGGCCGAAATATTACCTACTATAATTAGTCAAAAAAGCGTAATTAAGCAGTTCTTTAGGGGCGGGGCTGAATTGAACGCAGCACTGCTAAATCTAATCTATTGACTAATGCATTTTGAGCATTCGAATGTAAATATAACTTTATCGATTGAGACAAGTGATACCACACGCTCATGTGAGATTGGCCAAGTTGCTTTGCGCTCTTAGCCACGCCCATCGGACTCCTTACGCTAGCTTCACTCTAGTTAAAATTTATGTCGATAACTCATTTTCCTACCAGCAGAATCGGCTTTCAATATATCATTCAACCTCATTGGAGGTTGTAACGCCAAACCGATAAATTCGGACAACCTTGTGGAGTCCATAGCAATAATATTCTAGGGCTATGCAGAGTCATTTTATCAATTTTAACCTAACGTACTTAGTATGATTCACGATTTGTAATGCCCCTCGCCTACCTTAACGAACCTCTTCTACTTCAGCGTACATTGTCTACCCTAGGGCTCCTCGTCTACTCTAACGCACTTTGTCTACTAGCCCAATGCACCTCGTCCAATCTAACAGAGCATAGATCGATCAACGATAGGCTTCGAATAGGTTGAAACAGGATTACTGACTCACAGTTGTGAAGCTATTGAAACTCCCAAGTTATTTCTGTCGTTAAATATAGCAGTGTTTTCAGTACCTTGTCTACTCAGAGTCTCTCAGAGTGCAGTTAGTCAAAATTAAAATTCTATTTTTTTTTCAATTCAACACTAGAGGTATTCCTTAATCCATACTCTAAAAGGGTACTTGACCACTTACATACATGATATGGTCCTTCACGCGTGTAAATTTCATCTCGGAACTCTTATTTCAGCAGATCCTGTATGCAAACGTAGTCACATTATTGGCTATGGTCCTGCAACTTGGCGAAGAAACCTCAACCCTATGTCAGAAAGTGCTGCCTGTGAGAATAAACACGCTTCACAGCTAGCTCCGGCATTCTGGGCACGTTCGCGTGGCGCCGAAATTTGAACTTCTCAGCTTAACTTGTCCAAAACTGCGGACATTAGCAATGGCTTCGACCCGTTGAATGAAATTTCAGATATTAACTCTCAATTTGTCATACTTTATATTATATTGATTTGAACGACCCAAGCGAACGAATGATATGTATCCATCTGACCAACGTTGATTTGATATTTTCTTCGTTTATCAAGTTTTATTTTCTCTGTGCTTTTTATAGCTCAAACCAGGGCGGTACCCGTCTGCTCGCATTCTTAGTCAATCATACGCATATTTGCAAGTCTTTCCTGCACTTCTGCACTCGAATTTTGTAGAAACGATTGCTCTCAACGTCTTACGAATTTTTCTTTTTCTTGCTTTCTATGTCCCATATTTACACTGCTGCGTCCGTTGAAAGTCTACGGTAATCTAGCTTTATTGTTTTATGGTATACGATAAATACAGTACAAACTAGAGCACTCTGAGAGCGCATACCTCCGCCAAGTGAGCCAACGGTAGCAAAAATTCAAATTGGCTCTGAAACCATAATTTTCTTTGCACAGACTCCAAAATCTAATCCTTTGTGCCTTTTTATATTAATAACAGCTTGTTCAATTTTTTTGACGATCCGTTCATAACTTTTTGAGTTATACTGTTAACAAACGTTATGACAAATATGAGTCAAACATACAAACGAACTAACCAATCTGCACCAAAATTTCATCACTCATGTCTTTTACCATTACTAACAACTGCTATAAATTTCATAAAGATCCATTTATTATTTTTTGAGTTATTGTGCTAACAAGCATAAAATTAAAAAAAAGTGACAAACGAACAAACGGACCATTATCAAAATTTGGTCATTTACTCTTTGTTTTATACCTAACAACTCATGTTAATTTCGTCAAAATCCATCCATAACTTTTTGAGTTATGGCATCGAGGAAAATGACGCAGACAAACAAACAAACAAACGGATGGACATATCTTCACCAAAAGTTAATCGTCTGTTTCTCCTAACATACCTAACAATCCCTGTAATTTTCATCCAAATCGGTTCCTAACTTTTTGAGTTATCTTGGTGACAGACAGACAAAGAGACAGACAGACAAACACGACGAAAACATAACCTCCTTGGCGGAGGTAAATATGGCCCCTTCAAACAATTTTTTCAGTAAACACCGCACACTGTTAAATGTACTGGGTTTGCTATCACTTATCTTTTTCTGTGTTTCCGTGGTGTAATTTTCTTCACATAGACTAACACTTTTACTTTCTAATTTAATTCTCACTGGAGCAGCTAAAAATTTACTCTAATGACGGCACAATTGTCACCGGATATCACTTGCATACAGACAACTCCAGTTGTGTGAAATATCATTGAAATTGTATACTATCTGCAGAGCTGAACAAATACTGTTTTTCTGCGCCAATAGTTTTATTTATATTCGTCCATCAGTTAAATGCACATTAGGCTTTTAGTGTTAGATAGGGTCAAATGAGGTGTCGTTGATTAGCTTTCGAGATGAAGCAAGAGGAGCCAATTTAATGCTCCACCTGCTCAGAGGTCACAGGTATGTTCAGTGAACATACCTGTGACATCTGAGCAGGTGCAGCATTAAATTGGCTCCTATTGCTTCATCTCGAAAGCTAACCTACGACGACTTATTTTACCCTATCTAACACTGAAAGCCTAATGTGCAAATAACTGATGGGCGAATATAAATAAAGTTATTGGCGTAGAAAAACAGTAGAAATCGGTAGTAAGGATACCAACGGTTATGACTGAAAATCTACTCTCCGCAATCAGCTGATATTTATTTTTTCAAAAAGCAAAAAAATATATATACAGATATAGCTCAAGCTCCTCCCACATTAAAGACAGAGCACCTAGGAAGTTTAGTGATCCTCGCTCTAATACGTAAAGCGTAGCGCCCAGACGGACGGATCAATATGTACCTATTACGTATAGAACCAAAAGTAGAATAAATTTACTGAACGACTAGCAGGACCTGTGAAAAGTCCACAGCTAATTAACGTTTTTACTTTCTAAATGTAGCTCACCAAACCTACACTGTTTTATCGCGGGCCGTGAAAATTCCACAGTTAATTGATGTTTTTTCCGTCTAAAATGCAGCTAACCTAAGCTTCGCCATTATAATTTATCCCTAGTTAATCTGACGCAACTCTTATAACATAACTCGCCACTTCTAATTCGCTTTAATTATCTCTCTGCGTAGTTAATGCGCTGCTCGTCTTCCCTTTAGTCACTAGCAGCGACTAAACAAATACACCCAACATCGTGACTCTATACACTTGAGGCGACGGGATAAACGTTATCTGGACTTCATCCGGAGACACACAATGCACACAAGGTAAGTAACAGCACACGTCAGTTAACCCGAGGCGCTCCGGCTAACTTATAGTGCAGTCCGGCTAACCTAACACACCTAGTCTTACCTAACGCACCTCATCTAGCCTGACGCACCACAATTCAACAGTGGAGGTTCGAACAGGCTAACATAGAAGAGACTAAAACAAATATTGATTAGGAATACTTATTTCAGTTTCTATATTGATAGCAGAAACTATCTACACAAATTAACTGATTCTGCTCGAGCATAGGTATGTGCTATTTTCAATATTCCAGTTTGTCCTAGAAATAAGATAACAATTTATGCCCATTAACACATGCAGTGCACTAACTCACAGTATGAAATCCTATCCAAATAATAAAATAGTTTAAGATTACTTGGACGGTCTTAACAGCATTTCTTCTTCGAGAAAAGGTCAATGATAATAGATGAAAAGCAAAGCAAGTAGAATCCGAATAAAACCTCCCATTTGGTACGACAAAAAAAAAGTGTTGCTTATGTACAGCATGTCAGGTATCGGAAGCAACAGACGATTTACAGAAACGCGGTGTTTCTTCTCGTAAGCTCAAGAAAATGACGGTAAAAAGAACCTGGCACTATCTCGAACGTTTTCAAAGAACTTATTTATTGTTATTTAGATTCCCGAAGTGTTCGAAGGTACTTCTTGCGTTGTTCCTCATCCATCTCTACGCGTCTCTCAATATAAGATTTTCACTGCTTGGAAACTCTTTTACGTTTCACAATCTTAAACATTTCTATATTCTTGCGTCCGTGTATCTGATATTTTCTAATCCCTCTGGGAGCGTCCTTGGCAGTTCTACTGCAGCTAATTATTTTCTTTGATACGCTAGATCCTCAGTAATCTAGAGCACTCTGAGTGAGCCTACATCTGCCTAGCAAGGCAACATTGACGAAAAATTTAAACTGGTCCTGAAACCAGGATCTTCTCTTCATCATCACCAAAGTTTGGTCATTTGTGCTACTTGACAATAGGGGCAGTTTTTATAATTTTCTTGAAGATCCGTCTGTAATTTTCTTAACTATGTTCTTGCAAACACTAAGAGTAACATGTAGTCAAACGCATAACTGAGCAAACCGATCAGCACCAAAATTTGGTCACTTGTGCCTTTTAACGTTTCAAACAACTTCTGCAAGTTTAATAAAGGTCCGGCTGTAACTTTTTTTTAGCTCTTTTCTAACGAACATAAAAACAAGCATAGATACAAACAGACAAACGGTCCGACAAATCACTACAAAATTAGGTAAGTTACTATTCGTACCATCTCAACGGTTTCGGAAAATTTTATGAAGAACCTTGTGTAACTTTTTGAGGTATATTACCTAGAAGAAATAGGTAGACAGACAAACTAACAACTAAACTGTTGGACGGATCTTTACCAAAAGGTAATAATCAGTTTCTCCTCACATACCTAACTTAACACTCCCTGTACGTCCATAACTTTTTGAGTTATCTTGGTGACAGACAAAGAGGCAGACACACCAACACAAATAGGCAAACACACTCTGAATGTAAGCAAGGGTAAATATATATATGTGACGTAGTCCTGCTGCATTACCCGTATAACCTTTAAGTTTAACGTACATGTTCATGCAGCTAAGATAAGGTTCATCTTCCGTGTTACGGATACAGCCGAATTAACTCTTCATCGCTCGATTTCTTCCTATCCTAAAGCAAAGAACCTGTGTATAAACAAGCAAATAAAAAAGCAAACAAGTAAATAAGCAAGTAATTCAAGTTCACAGACTTTTAGTACAACAGAGTCGATGAAGATTGAACACCCACTTAAGAAATCAGCAAGGCAACCATGGAGTGATGTAGCGCTATCAGCCATGAGGTGATAAAGCACTGGCATCCATGATGTAATGTAACACTGGTAGCCATGACGTGATGTAGCAGTGGCTGGTAGCCATGAAGTGATGCAGCACTGGCAACCACGAGGTGATGTAGCAGTGACAACCATGAAGTGATGTAGCACTGGCGGCTATGAATTAAGAGATGTAGCACTGGCAGTCATGAAGTGATGTAGCACTGGAAGCCATGAAGTGATGTAACACTGGCAGTTATGAAGTGATGTAGCCCTGGCAGCTATGAAGTGCTGTAGCACTGGTAGCCATGCAGTGATATAGCACTGGCAGTCATGAAGTGATGTAATACAGGCAGTTATGAAGTGGTGTTACACTGGCAGAAATGAAGTGATGCAGCACTGGCAGCCATGAAATAAAATAGCATTGGCAGCCATAAAGTGATTTAGCATTGGCAGCCATGAAGTGATGCAGTATTGGCAGCCAAGAAGTTATGTAAGCTGGGCATCCATAAAGTGATGTAACATAGGCAGCCAAGAAGAGATGTAACATTGGTAATCATGAAGCGATGTAATAGTAACATTGACAACCTTGATGTGTTGTAACATTTGCAACCATGAAGTGATGTATAATGTAGGCAACAATGAAGTGATGTAGCATACACAACGGAGAAATGATGCAAAATAAGCAGTCATGAATTGATATAGTGTAGGCAACCATGAAGTGAATTAACTTAAGCAACCAGGAAGTGGCTTACGCTGTGCAACCATGAAGTGATGTAAAATTCGAATATTCCTTTAAGTTATGACGAATTTTCAATTATTCTTGAAGTCCGAAGGTATGGTGTTTATCACCCAATGATTATATGTTTAATGATAAATTTAGTTTTCCTGCTCTACAAGACATTCCTAATGATACGACGAAGAAATTAATTTCTGTTTGAGGTCTCTGTAATTATTAAAACTCATTTTACCAATCGGCCTCGAGACCCACTTGTGAAAGGCCTGATTTCAGTGGTCAGTCAAAGTATGGTGTAGTCTGTATATCTATATATATGTATATATAGGTTTCAAAACCTAGATATATATATATTCTCAAGTATCTTGGTTTTGGAACCATTACATACTTACATACTTAACCATTACATACTTAAAACGCGAGCTAAGACGAGAACTTCATTAATATTTTTAACGCAGATTGCAACTTTTAGAGAGAAACATCAATTTCATTTAGCGGCAAGTGCAAAACTTCTCCGGCTTCCTACCCCCTCAGGTCCTATGAATAATTCAAAACACAGCGCTTATCATGATTCATTTAGATGGCATGAATTAGTGGCAGGCGTCTTTAAAGAGAGCTCTAAATCCATAATTGTACAGCTCTCCCAGGATTTCCATGCAATATTCACAGCCAAAATTCTGGTGGAAAGAATCGGAAAAGTACGACCTCTGCGAAGAGTGCAGGTCGGACCCTCAGATTATTTTTTCGCTGCTTGATGAGGCAACGCTGCTGAGTTTCTGTTTTTATATCTGCATGGTGTGCTATCAAATTAAATGGCCGTGGCCCAATGTAAATTACGCCCCTTTCGAGAAAAGTACATTTCTTCTAAATATCTCCAGAATAACATGATGAAACTAGAACACTCTGAGAGCGCATACCTCCGCCAAGCGAGGCGACGGTAGCAAAAAATTCAAATTGGCTCTGAAACCATAATTTTCTTTGCATAAACTCCAAAATCTAATCATCTGTGCCTTTTGATAGTAATAACAGGTTGTGCAATTTTCTTGAAGATCCGTTCATAACTTTTGAGTTATACTGCTAACAAACAAACATGAGTCAAACATACAAACGAGCCAACTGATCTGCACCAAAATTTAATCATTTATGTATTTTAACATTATTAATAACCCCTATAAAGTTCATAAAGATCCATTCATTATTTTTCGAGTTATTGTGCTGACAAGCAAAAAATTAAAAACAGTGACAAACGAACGAAGAAACGGATCATTACAAAAATATGGCCATTTACACTTTGTTATATACCTAACAACTCATGTTCCTGTCATAAAAATTCATCCATAATTTTTTAAGTTATGGCATTGAGAAAAATGAGGCAGACAAACAAACAAACAAACAATCAAACAGATGGACATATCTTCACCAAAAGTTAATCATCTGTTCCTCCTAACATACCCAACAATCCCTGTAAATTTTGCTCAAATCAGTTCAGAACTTTTTGAGTTATCTTGGTGACAGATAAACACACAGACAGATACAGAGACAAACACGACGAAAATATGACCTCCTTGGCGGAGGTATGGCACGTTGTATGATTATCATTTGGATGAGCATGAGACGCTGCGATTCTCTTTTGTTTACGCTCAATGCGCTATGTAGGGCGGCCCACGATGACAGTCCAACTAGTTATTTGTTTAAAAAAATACTTTTTCAATCCTGGCGCCTGCACCACAGAAGTCAGGCACGCAGGTCATACTACTGCTGTCGTGGGAGTGCCTCTTAATATTTCTAACAATTCCTGAAAAAAATCATGAATATCCGTCTATAACTTTTCGACTTATTTTTAACACACATTTTGAAAAAAAAACATGCGTTAAACACATAAATGAACCAACCTATCGCCAAAAGTTGGTCATTTGTGTCCTTTAACAATTTTAACAAAACCTACCAAGTTCGTGGTGATCCGTCCGTAATTGCTTGAGTTATGTAACTGACAGACCACAAAAAAAAAATAATAATAATAAAGAGAGACAAACAATGGAACAAACAAATCAACATATACATATGATCATTTGCTCCTAGTAAACCTAAACAATTCCTCAAAATTTCCTAAGATCCCTCGATTTCTATTTGAGTTATGCTACCAAGAAGAAAAAAAGCAGACAAAAAAAACAAACTGTTGAATGGTTCTTCAAAAGTTAATCATATGTTCTTTCTCATACACTTAACAATCTCTGTAAATTTTGTAAAGATCCGTTAATAATTTTGGAGTTAGCTTTGTGACAGACACAGAAATAGACAGATAGCTAAATAAACAAATCCGATAACAACATAACCTTACTGACAGAAGTAATGTCTGCCCACATCACTCCTCTGCGGATTTACCTTGGTGGCTACGAAAACTGTGATAAAATTGTTCTTTAATCCCAGCCCATCATATAGCCCACCCAGGACATATCATCTGTGATGAAAACAATCTGTATATCCTGTTCCATGTCTGTATGAGTCCATTCAACCACCCTCAGCTGCATATACCATTAAGCAATGGATGCTGCTTCTCAGGAGAGCTTATAGTTGCAGTTGAACCGAGCGTGCGGGTTCGGGTGGTTTTTCATACACTGGAAGGCCCAGTGCTTGTGGGACGCCTATTCACTTGACGCATGACTTTCCTCTTATCCCGTATGATCACCACTTTCAGTTTCACCTTATCAGACCTTTGCTTTCGACTTTAGGGATCATTCAAGAATCATTGGATTGTCTCCATATATCGATATAAACTTACCATTTGCAATGGCTGCACATGACCATTATGCAGTTTCTTTCATATTAAATCACTTTTCGGCATCCATAAGATATTTGGCACGTTCCATAATAAGTTTTAGTTTATTGGTCTAATATTGTGGTTCACCTCCATCTGTAAAAATAGTAGAGACAAATGCATATTATGACCAGACCTTTACTTCGAAAGACAAACAAATATTGTCAAACGGTCTATGCACCGTGTTGCACTCTTCATTCACTTAGATACAAGTATTATCGCTGAAAATTACTTTAAAAATACGTACTATTATAATGGGCAACATTATATAGTAATCTAAGATAGGCATGATGCAAAGTGATATGTACAGTATAGATAGCTGTCGAGTAATGCTGCATTTCTTCTATTTAACTAAGTTGATAACGCAACAAAGAAATATCTAAAACGATTATCTAGAACTATATCGCACAGTGAAGTGCTTAAAATTTTCAATTTTTAATTTGTTACGCATGTCGAAAAACATAAAAATGAAAATATGTAAAGGACTACCTAAAGTGAAATTTTATCCGCCAAGCATGTGTCCCATCCATTCTACTAATGGTCGTTGCTAGTAAGGATTTTTCTCACAGGGAACCAAACCCAAAGATATAATACCAACTCATATGGGTGCCAGAAGATTATGCACACACACACACTCTACACTGGGATGCAATATTCTTCTTCTACTTTTTTTCAAAATAGGGCCCTATTTTAGGGCCACCCAATAAAACAGCCCTCCTTCCCCCTTCAAAAAAAGGTGTTATCTCACTTAAACGACCGATGATCGTGCTGCGGATATATACGTAGTTTGCTGGAGATTTTCTCCCATATTCAAAACAAAAATTTTGGCAGAAAGAAAAAGAGAATTATTGCGACGACGCTAATGAGTCCATTTTATCCAAGATTTTCGTCGACTGAATTAGCGCAACAAATTATTTTATATAAAATAAACGGAGATTATCCTATTCTGGTTTTCAGGGGCTTACACAGAAATGTACGCAGGGAAATTGCGCACATGAGGGGGAGGGGTGTATACGTCTTGACGAATTACCAGTGAATTTTTCGTCTCGTATGCAGTGTATGAGGACTTGATTTATTTAATTACACAATATTATTACAATAGCTCGTTTTACATACTTATATCGAACTTACTTATTGAATTCGTTTCGTATTCTCAATGAAATATATTCCGTAAATTTTGTGGGTGAAATAATGGTTACAAGAGCGCTAAAAAATTTCCCGTACAATCTATGATAATTTTGAGTTTTTAAGGGAGAACTATGTTGCAGTGAGTCCGCATATTTATAACGGTAATTGTTTTGAATTTTACAATAGCGCTATCAACAAAGTGTAAAGGAAAAACAGTAACAATACAAATAAATCTTGTAGAATTTACCGAGTTTTTTAGTGTTCCGTGTATGGCACGACCTGTAGTTTCACTCGGGCGGAATCCTGTAGTTTTACTTGGGTGGGATGGGGAAAGATTACACGATGCATTGGAGGGAAAAGACTTGCAACGAACACAAGCAACAACGAAGCTGCTTGATCGAACTCCATGATCGAAGTTTGTAAATACTACACATTATATTTTCGTACCAGGGTAATATACATTATAATGAGCTGGAACCTGCGGATATTCCACAAAACAAAGCACCATTTTCCAATGATATGTGAGACCCATCTTATCCTAATTTTCTCTTTTCTAATAGGGAAGGAACCTGTGAAAAATCTTCAGAACAAAGTATTGTTCTCCAATCATGATACTCAAGGACCCGTATCATGCATACGAAAGGTGAAATATGTTCCAAGTCAGTGAATCTTCTACCTTAGACCTACGAGCAGTCGTACCTTAAATGTGAACTTGACTGTTTCTCCTGTTTCTCCTATTGAGCCCCTCCCAATTTATATCAAGGATACCTCAAAGATGCCCTAATTTTTCCTGATAGTGTTAAAAGCGTCACAGTGGCACGAACTAAGTAACTGGTAACTTACTCACCAATTGAGGGACAAGCAGATTTATAATATACATTATGTTCGAGACCATCCTTACCCAATCCTAAAACACTAATGTTGCGCATCTGAGAACATCCCCGCACAACTTTTTGAAACAGCTCATTTTTTCTCGCAGCACGATGAAATAAGAAAAGCAAATGCAAAAAAGTCCGCCTCTGCCATATCCTGATTACTGAGGCGCAGTTACAAAAGTGTTTGCCTGAGCTCTCCTGTACGTTTGCTGCATGCAGAGCCGTGGCTTTGCAGCCCCGCCACTTAAATTAAAAAATATATATGTATGTACATATAGACGAGTCCATGCTTGCAGCACCGTTTGTGAGGAATTTTCTTTGAAGCAGCTTAGCGGAGAATTAAATTTTTCATTATATACATTGTAATTTTGAACAGGAGTTCCCGGAGAGATATTTCTTCTAATTAAAATTAGTGGGAGACTGCATGTTTCCTTCCATAATAAATCTTAACCGGGGGTCCAGGTAGGAGATTTTTTGTTTCCGCACAATTTGCAGAAGCTTATATGTTCCTTTCCACTATATGTTCTAGCTAAAGTTCCAGGAGGAAGAGATATTTCCAGTAAGGTTTTGCTGGGAGACCAAATTTTCTTTCCATCATAGGTTCCAACCGAAGTTCCAGAATAAGAAAGTATATCCAAGTGCATTTAGCATAAGAAAAAAATTTCCATACCGTTATACATTCAAAGAGGAGTTTTAGAAAGGCGAAATTTCTTTCCAACTCACTTTATGATTAACCAAGACTCCATTATTGAAAATTTTCTCTCATTTAATAATATCCTGCCCGCTCAGTTTATGTCCATCCAGATGTGCATTTCTGAAATTTTCGGTATAATAAAGCATCGGTACAGTTCGATTTAAGTCTAACCCAATTTTAATTAGCGAAATATCCATTTCCAACCCGATCTCCATTCAGAAAAGCTTCTTTGCCCGCGAGTTTGTGTTACATCAGCTTTCCTTTGGTCGTGTGTAACTGGAACTTGTTATTCAGGCCCACTCATTTGGATGCGGAACCTTTGTCTCTCAATTAATAGGGAAACAAGCAAGTTTATGGGCCATTGTCAATGGTGACGGGCCTCCCATGCAAGGCTAATGACTCTGATGGTTTTGATAGACACTGATGGCATTAGCATTGCATGAATTCCGGAGCAAACGATGCGAACTAAGCGCCTATCTGCTGCATGCATGAATCTTCTCTGAATCGCTTACGTATCCCGTGGGATTGTCTAGTGACGAGCAAGGTTGCCTCTGCCATTATGGAGGCGCGAGCACAATATTACTACTGCACTGCGGTCTTGTTTCTCTTCTTGCTGCTGCAAGTCTAAATTGTAGAGTAAAATATTATTACTGTACTGCGGCTTGTTTCTCTTCTTGCTGTTGCGAGTCTAAAGTTTAGAATAAAATATTATTATTGAACTGCTGTCTTGTTTCTCTTGTTGCTGCTGCAAGTCTAAATTGTAGCGTACAATATTATTACTGTACTGCAGTATTGTTTCTCTTCTTGCTGCTGCAAGTCTAAATTGTGGATACTTGGGTGAATCGTCTGAGTAAATTTGATAAGACAGTCAGCTCGTGTCTGCCATAATGGAAGCGGTAGTGTAAAATTATTACAGCATTATTCACATTACTGCTGCCGAAAGCGTGAAAGTTCCTGATTTGTTGACCGAACTGGTATAATTATTATTTTGTATGTGCCTCTCGGAGTTGCTTCAGTGCTGCAATTGTATTACAAGAGTGACCGGTAATTCCTATTTGTAATAACTGTACCACCTAATGAGATTGCTTGATTGCTATCAAGATGCAAGTGCGAATTATTTTACTGACGGGACAAATGTGTGATTCACAAGTGAAATCAGAATACTAGGAAAGCTTAGACGAGGTGTTAGGTAAACGGACTGTGTAAGGATAAGCGGCGAACATTAGTTCAGACGGGGCGGGTTAAGTTGGAAGCGCTACCTCAGGTTAAACTAAGGTAGGTGAAAACGATAAGTAACCGAGAAATTTACACGTGTTTCGCTAGTCTATAATATTATTCTGCCTATGATTCCATACAACTGTCCGTCCATGTGTCTGCACGTTGTGCTTTTAGTGTTAGATAGGGAAAAATTCAACTATTACCTTGCAAGAAGCTCTGATTTCGAATGGAAGGAATTTCAACCAACCATAGCTGTGCCTTTTTCGCTTCATATAAAAATTTTCAGTCAGTTTCAGAGTAAAGGCATGAAGTTCATTTTTAAGATGGCCATATCGACTCTAGAGTATATTCTGAAGCGAATGTGCGATGTTTAAGGAAATATGATGACATATTGAGAGCAGGGGGCTGGAGTACCATGAGAAGCTGTTACTGAAGAAATTGGACGAGCCTGTTGTACTTTGTTCTGCAGCTATCCCATCAAATGAAGCAGAATATAATGGCTACCGTTCAATATCTACAGGCCCTGTGATACTGGTAGTAGGTATGAAGCGATCGCATGCCCCGATGAAAAAATTGAAATGTGTAAGATATTGAAACGCTAACTTGACTCTAAACTATTGGAAATGAAACTTAGGGAAGACGTGTAATACATAAGTTAAAAATGCAAGAAGTACCTTCGTATCTCCACATCTTAATCAAGATACAAGTGTAAATTCTTTGCCGACAGAACATATACGAGATTCACAGGAGAAATCAGAATACTAAGATAGATAGGACAGGGTTTTGTTATTATTAGTATCAAAACTTCACGCACGCTCCGCCATGGACAGGTAGCACAACCCAAATGAAGCACTTTGCAACACCGGGAAGCCCGAAACGCTGCTAAAGGAAATCCGACAAAAAGCCATTAACAGCTGTATTAAACGCCTGCAGGCCGACACGACCAAAAGCCGATTCCGGCAAAGAATTCCAAACCCAAACAGACCAAGGTACGAAACACCGACCGAACTGACTAGTTCGACGTATAACATCCTCCAACGTGAAAGTGTGCCCGCCGACTGCAGCACGTGTTTGTTTCCTAAACCCCGTGAGTGCAGGGACAGAAGACTACTACCAATGCCTGTCATTGCTGTACATCTTATAAAACATACAGAGTTCGGTAACCCTTCTCCTGTGGGACAGGTTCACCAAATCATTACCCACGCACAGCCTGCTGGCTGAACTAACAAGTCGATCCAACAGACACAAGTGACTGTCAGCAGCTGAAGCCCAGACCGTTGAGCAATACTCCAACACAGGCAGCAAAAAAGCATCTGCGGACAACCTCACTATCACCAAGCACAGAATTCACCTTACGCAAAAGCCCAGTCGTACGGGAAGCACGTGACACCAGTCGCCTAATATGCGGCCCAAAGGTAAGCTTTTCATCAAAGAGAACACCAAGATTCTCTTAGGTGCAAGACTATTGAAGCAAGGTATCGGTTATCTCCAGATGTGGATACTAGGTACAAGTGTCCGAGACCGACTGATAATCATTGACTTGGTCTTACTAACATTCTGCTTCATACTCCAGGCCCAACACCATGCACTAAATTACTAATGCATGACAAATCCCTATTCAGAGACTGGGCGACAGCATTACGCATGCGTGGTGCAGGTATCATTGCTATCAAAGAGGAATCGTTGGCATAGTTGATCATCGTGTTTTCTAACTAAGAGAACAAATCACTAGTATGCAGAACGAATAAAAGCAGGCCAAGTACGCTACTCTGAGGGACGCCAGACTCCACCGCCACTGAGGCGCTCAAAACGCCGGCAACAGACACACTCTGCGTTCACTCAGAAACAAAATCGCGAATGATTGACAGAACCCTACCAACCACACCATAAGACTCAAGCTTGTAAAATAAAGCCTTTTGGTTGACCATGTGCCTCAGACCCACAATCCAGCGCAGACTGTAAATGGTGTAACACCGACAACAATGCGTCACAACAACCCAAACCAGTTCTGTACGCAAACTGACTGGCAGGCAGCAAACCCGTAACCTCAGCAAAACGGCCAAGCTTACAAGCTACCAATTTCTCGAACACCTTAGACAAAATAGGTATCAGCGTAATTGGTCGGTAGTTGGCTACATGGGGCGACACTAGACCTTTGGGAATAGGAGTAATATTCCCAGTACGCCAACAACGGGAAAAATTTCTTAGCCATATCAGGCACCGGAAGATCACTGCTAGCTTAGGGGCAAGAACGACAGCAAGCTGCTTATAAAGCCGAGGAAACATGCCCGCCGGTTCCACACCTCAATAAGGATCAAGGCCCTCAAGCAGCACCTTGATTGTACCAGATCTGATCGCCAAAGAAGTTAAAAAACGACGTTCAGGGTAACATTCATCGGATGATGACAACACGTCTCTGCTCTGCTTTCCGTCAAAGTGAGCCGACAAGAGCTCCGCCCTAGCCAAGTGATCAGCAATGATACCCCCACCGGGACCAACAAGGGGCGGCAACGAAGGTTCAGCCCCAAAACTGAACCCTTTAGCTCACTCCACCAACGATGTGGATGGTCAATACTCAACAACGACGCCCTGAAACGCTGTCTGTCTCTGACGATGCTGTGCCCTTTCATAAACACGCTTAGCCTCGGCCTTACGGTCAACATAAGTCAGCCACAACGCACGGTCACGCGAACGCCGCCATGACCGATGAGCCGGTTGTTTAGCTTCGATAGCTAATCGACACTGGTCGTCGAACCGTGGTTTGTCTCGAGACCTCATCAGAATAGTCCTTTTTGGGGCAAACATTTCCAAGTCAGACACAGTCAAATTACCAAGCACAGAGATAGGATCATCACTATAGGTAATCTGATGCCAAGGTAACGCCCTTACTGCTTCACTAATAGCCTCCCAGTTAGCCTTGCATTTAACGAACATCACTCTTCTGGTGTCTACCACAGGAACCATCTGGCTCAGGTCTAGGGACATAACAAAGTGTGAGTGGTCAGTAGTACCCATAGGGGGACTAACTGACACAGTCATCAAGTCCGGGACATCAGTCATGACAAGGTCGAGACAGTTACCAGCATCATGCGTGAACCCACGAACTAGCTGCACACAACTAGATAAGGTGCAAAAGTCCAACGCAGCCACACCATTGCCATCAGTCGGTGACACCAAACCTAGCCACTCCTTGTGCTGTGCATTGGCATCTCCCACATCAGACAGAGTTCATCAAGGTTATGTTACGGACATTAGTTTAGAAGGTTGGGTTAAGTTAGACTGCTGTCTTCAGTCAAACTAAATCAGTAAGTGAAATCATATACCGTGGAATTTCCACGGGTCTCGCTTGTACTACTTTATTTCTGTAGTTCGGGCAATATTATACTGAAAGACAGACAGTGCTCAGCGCGTTGTTACTGCTGGGTGACCCAATCGGTCTAACTTTTTGTATTCTTATACGGTCGTTTGCTAAAAATTGGTTTGGAGCATATGGGCCAGTTTCATATAATCATTGAGGATCCGCGAAGAAAAAATATTATGACACCCTGTTTCCTTTACTATTGATACTGCAATATTGTAAAAGTAATTATATACGTAAAGAAATTCGACTGATCTGATAACGAAAACAGCTTGTCTGTATTATCATTATGGAGGCTCAAGCACTCCATTATGGGAATTTCCTCCCTTTGCTCGAGCTGCAAGTTTGAACCTTGCAAATACTAGCAAGAAAAAGTAACTGTTGGGCAGCTGACTGGCCACTAATACGTTGCAAACTGCTTGGTCTGCACAGCAGGGGGCGCTTACCTTAGGGTCGGTAGGGGGGAGGCGTGGGTCGTTGAACCTTCCTCTAAGAGCTCCACAGTTCTTAGCGACCCGTGGTCGGCTGCAGCTGTACTAACTCCCTTACAGACAATTGGCCTATATGTATATATGCTGCACGAACCCGTTCGTGTGGGTTTCCCAGTGGAGGGTGCCGCTACATTTGACCTTACCTTTTACAACCAGAGAAGCGTGAAACAGTAACCGTAGGGCTGGTGACTGGTAGGTCTTGCTTTGCGTCAACCACCAGAAAAGCGTGAGCGCAATCTATGTATTCAGCATCGTTTTGCTTACTGCTGAATACTGTAGTTTTTGTAGGTTCCTGGTTGACACTACTGTGTGTCTAGTAAAGTACTTACTAAAACATGAGACGTATGACAGCTGGCTAGTAGTAAGTGTTGCTACTGAGACTTAGGCTGCCTCATGAGCTTTGGAGTGAATTTGATTCAAAATACCGGGCATTTTCGTGTGGTTTACAGAAAATGACCAAAATATTCGAATTTGTAACAGCGTTTGCAGGTAGTGCCAAAAGTCAATAATGTGGACAACTTAAAAACATTTCTATTATTCTAGTCGTGAAATGCTGCTCATGTTGGTAATTTCAAACAACCCGGTATACCGTTATGCATATACACTATATACGCCGTGAAGGCGTAGAGGTGTTTAGAGAGCGCAGCTTGAGGCAGCAAAAGCTCTTGATATTATTCGCTGTAATGAAATGCACCGCCGATTACATTTGCGCGAAAAAAAACTAAACTCATTAGCTGCAACTTGCCCGAATGTTCAGTCAGAACGCTGGTTGCACTACTCTAGATCGAATATCAGGCGTCACTCTTAAACCCATTAACTTCGGGAGCTCCGTTAGTTCGAACTCGATTACTTGTCTCAGGGGTAATTGGTAGGCGATTAGTCCTTGAAACTCTTTCGAATGTAACGAAACAAAAGGCGGCGATTGCATTTCTGCAGCAATTAAAATTAGATAGCTTATCTTATCTAAATGCAATAGTCCCATTCGATGATACCTCTAACACTTCTATATACGTAGGTATACCGACCTTTGCTTTGTAACAGAATAACTTCCTCAAAGACCCGTTCTCACAACGACTTTTCGGCCGTGTTTTGTGGGTCAATCGTCCTAATGTTTGGGGTTAAGTCCTCATAAAGACTACTGAGTGCCTTCTTAATTATTTAAAAAGATGTTGTTAATTGGCTAGAGAAATTGCAGTTAGTAAAGTTTCGGGTATTTCTTCATATCTACATTGTATTAAAACTCAGATAGGGGTTCAGTTTTCTGCTATTTCAACGACTAAGCAACGCATAAGGACGATTAACTGAAAGATCACGTTCAACAGACTGCCGTGTGAACAGGCCTTCAGACTGGTGAGCAAGCTGTGCTCCTATAGAAAACATTTTTTTTTCTTTTATGGTAACGTTCGTCTTGACATTATGTTCCTGAGACGACGATCTTCCGTTCACTGAGAAAATTATCTTCAAATGCGGCAAGCTCTCTTCTGATCTAACTAGGAATAAATTCGGCAAGCTTTCCCCTGAACTAACTAGGAATAAATGCGGCAAGCTTTCCCCTGAACTAACTAGGAATAAATGCGGCAAGCTTTCCCCTGAACTAATTAGGAATAAATGCGGCAAGCTTTCCCCTGAACTACCTAGGAATAAATGCGGCAAGCTTTCCCCTGAACTAACTAGGAATAAATGCGGCAAGCTTTCCCCTGAACTAATTAGGAATAAATGCGGCAAACTTTCCCCTGAACTAACTAGGAATAAATGCGGCAAGCTTTCCCCTGAACTACCTAGGAATAAATGCGGCAAGCTTTCCCCTGAACTACCTAGGAATAAATGCGGCAAGCTTTCCCCTGAACTAATTAGGAATAAATGCGGCAAGCTTTCCCCTGAACTACCTAGGAATAAATGCGGCAAGCTTTCCCCTGAACTAATTAGGAATAAATTCGGTAAGCTTTCCCCTGAACTAACTAGGAATAAATTCGGTAAGCTTTCCCCTGAACTAACTAGGAATAAGTTCGGCAAGCTTTCCCCTGAACTAACTAGGAATAAGTTCGGCAAGCTTTCCCCTGAACTAATTAGGAATAAATTCGGTAAGCTTTCCCCTGAACTAACTAGGAATAAGTTCGGCAAGCTTTCCCCTGAACTAACTAGGAATAAATTCGGCAAGCTTTCCCCTGAACTAATTAGGAATAAGTTCGGCAAGCTTTCCCCTGAACTACCTAGGAATAAATTCGGCAAGCTTTCCCCTGAACTAATTAGGAATAAGTTCGGCAAGCTTTCCCCTGAACTAACTAGGAATAAGTTCGGCAAGCTTTCCCCTGAACTACCTAGGAATAAATTCGGCAAGCTTTCCCCTGAACTAACTAGGAATATCTGCATTAGCGTGCTCATTCGGTGAGGTTACAATAGGCGCACGGGAAATTGTGCTGGTCATAGAACACTTTTTTTGTTTAATGTATGAATTTATGTATGTGTGCGTGAAGACAGACAAGCACAGCAGTACCTGCATGCAGACATACCTACCAGCAAGCGCACTCAAGGCGATACAAATTAATTACTTTAGTCGTTTCCCATTATTTCAAATTGCCTAATCACGAGGGGTTTAAGTTGAATTATATCAGAATCCGGATTTGCCCTTTGAACTCTTTTATTGTTCCTGAGGAGCAAGATTTCAACCGTAATAATGGTGTATTTTAGCTCTTTTATAGAGCGTTTCTGATTTATCTGTAGACCAAACAAAATCTAAACAAAATTCATTTGAAAATTACGTCACACCTGCTAAGGTGAAGCAACCACACTTAGGGAAGTTGCAACTCATAGTGGCAGTTCGAGGACGCCTTCTAGCCGCAGGCTTCCCTATGCACACACACACACCTACCTATAGACATGCGCGTTTCGGAAGTCTGCTGATAAAATCCAAATATTAAATATTTTATGTGCTATATTCGCCGCACGCCCCAACTTTACTGGATACCATTGCTATTGTTTAACTGCTAGCCTCGAGGAAACCTTGTAAGTTTACCAACTTCAGGATATTTCCTTTGGCTGTAGCTTTCGTACTTTTTAGTGCATGCTTGCCAGAGGTCGGAGGCGAGCCAATTAATCTTTCTAGCAGAGTTTGGGGCAGCAGAAAATATGTATTTTAGTTGGATTGCAATCTCAAAGCACGCGTAAAGAATCAGCATAAAATTCTCAGAATTTTTAGAAAAGTGCCGAGCTTGTAGGAGTTGAGTTGCCGGTTGTTTCAATGCGCATTTATTCTTCGGTGTAAATATTCCATGTTCTGGGGAAAATGGAATTTTATTTTATAAAAGGAAATCACCTGAGTGCTTTGTAGAACCGAAGGCTACATTAGTGATAAAAGCCCTTGTTGGAATATTTGCTTCATTTGATGATGCATATTGCAGTCCGTTATAATAACAGTGCTGCAGGTACTACGAGGATTTACACAGACAACGGTCTGTTGACTGCAATCATAATATATCAATTCTAAGAAAATAAAGCAATCAGCTGGAATCTTACTAGACGAAAATATTTCTGCATTGTATGTTCACGCGTAATGCTTTTTGCTGCAATTTTTCACTGTTATTATAGATTTTTCATTCTTGCAGTACACAATAAATGTTACTTTACTGCAAGCAAACATGAAATTTCTGTTTCTTTCCTATTTGTAAAATTTTAATTAGGAACTAGAGCAACACTGTGAGAGCGCACACCTCTGCCAAGCAAAGTAATGTTAACAATAAAATAAATTTAGTCCTGAAGAAAGGATATCGATTTAATCATCGCCAAAATGTGGTCATCTGTGTCTTTTAACAGTTCTAACGATTGCTACAAAATTCATCAAGCTGCGTGCATAACTTTTTTCATGTCAACTACTGACGAGCATCAAAACAAACAGAGACAAACACACAAACGAACGAGCGAACAGATCACCACAAAAATTTGGTAATTTGCTCCATGTATCAGTCCTAATAATTCGTGCAAATTTCATGAAGATCCGTCTTCAACTTTTTTGAGTTATGTTACCGCGAAAAAGAGGCACATAAGCTAACAGACTATTCAACAAATCGTCATACAAAGTTGAACATTTGTTCTTCCTAACATTCCTTACGATCCCTGTAAATGTCGTAAAGCTTCGTCCATATCTTTTTAGCGACCACGGTGACCGACAAAAAAAAAAATAGGTATAGACCCCGATAAAAATATAACCTCCTGGGCGGAGGCACTTACATATAGTGAGAGGAAATCTAATTGTAGCAGGGAAGCAAGCGTGTGCGAGTTCAAAAAATGCATGTTTGCAGCTGTCACCAAAACATGATATCTGTAAATAAATTTTCAAAAATTAATTTTCTACATTATAATCTCCTTCTCTTTTGTATGTTTTGGTCTAGAAAATGATTTAAGAATCTATGGACTATGCCTAGTTACAGGTAACGTTATTTCAGTTCATACTCATAAAAAAAAATAATATTTGAAACGTTTCAGATTCTAACGTTGTTTTCTTCAGACCTAAAAGCAGACTTCGTTACTGTTCGCTGTTAATATACTCACATGGGCAATAGTTATTCTTACCAGCTATTACAACGAATTAATAGAAAAGCTATAAAATATTAAAATGCCCCAATTTTAATACAAGCTTCTGTAGAGCCTCAAAACTTTCAAAACTTGTTAAGGCAGTGATTTTCAACTGTTAAAAATGCTAGTCGTATCCAGGGATTATGCTAGTTAGCTCATAAAACTTCACGAAATTGTCATCGAATAATATAATGGAGATTCATCGAGATGACAGGGCTCATATGAGACAAATATTGAAACTTTTTTTAAACTTTATAGAAGTATCATTGAACTATATTTTGGCAATACACAAAGGCATCAGTGTTTAAACTATGTAGAACCCCCTAGTGGCGTAAGAGCGTCACCCGCGAAAAGTGCAGAGTCGAAAGATACAAATTCAACGCCGTCATTTTTGATGGGCAGCTTATTCTAGTTTTTTGGCATTTTTCACATTTCAGTCAACCCACCTGATTGTCTTAAAAATCATTATTATGACTCAAATCCTTCTGCCTCTTTTAGGGTGGTCAGACAAACAAACAAATAAACCTACAAACAGACAAACATTCATACTACCGACCTGTCAACGAAACCAATATCACCGGTCTGGCTTCGCTCACAGGTGCATGATAATTAGCTAGGGAAAAACTTTCAGCCTCCATGCAACTCACAATATCACTTTCGGATAACATCATATGGGCATTCACTAAATTTACAGGGATTAAACTATAGGGAAAGTTTCAGCCTCTATAAAACTTCACCAAATTATCATTGGAGGACCGTATTTTGGCGATGCACTGAGCTAACAGGACGGGCTTTGGGGAAAGTTCCAGGTCCCAGCATTGTTTTGTACGGCACCTTAAGAGTTTCCAAGTATCGGTTTGTTAAGGCAAGTTGTTCAGACACAAGGAAGGAGAGTCCAAACTTTCGCAGACATCTGTAAGTTTGAAAGTAACTCCTTGCATCGCGATGAGCCAAAGGCATCCCATCCCAAATAAGACCAGCTGCAAACATGCAGGCCTACCTCGTTATTTTTCTAGAAGATACTATACAATTCCGAAGTTGAAGTGCTATAGTTAGGCACGTGAGAACAGAATAGTTTCATCCAGAAGCGGCTCAAGCAAGGGAAATTTTGTGCAACGAGAAACGGCGAGCTGTTACAAAAATGTGACTGTTGTGTAAGTGTGCCTGCAGAAAAGGAAGTTCTTTAAACTAAAAAATGGCGAGTTGCTACAAGAAAAACAAAATAACTTCATACAAATATACCTCGAGAGAGAAATTCAGTGTAGTGAAAAATGATGAGTTGCTGCAAAGAAGCCACTTCTTGCTAATGTACATCATATCCCCGCTAACAAACGACGTAGAATCAACTTTGTCAGCTGTGAATCAATGTGCTATGCAGGTTGATCTGTGGACTCCAGATAAAGTTGTTAGCACGTCGTATCACAATGAGTTAACAACGTGCTGGGCACGTCTTTAGCACCTTGTGCTGGGCAATCCCTTAGCATCTTGTGATACAACGTGCTTTACACGTCCCTAGCACGTTATGATGCTGTGTAGTGCTGGTGCCAACAACGTTATGTGAAGTCCACAGATCGACGCGCATAGCACATTGATCTGTGGACTCACGACCTGATTTCTACCTAGAATCACCGTCAAACTTTATTGCTGGGATAAGGGTAAAATTAAAAGCTGATCATCTCCTTCGAAAGTACCTGAATGCACGGCAGGTAGGCCTATAGTTCGAAATACCCAAAAGGACTTTGACAGTAATGAATCGATATTTCTGTACCAGTTAAGGGCACCCCTCACCCGGCCGCATTTGTTAATGTCGTTGTTTTACACTCTTTGAAATTTCTCTACTTGGTGCCTATGAAACCGGACCTATGTGCTGCGTACCTCTACATCTACCTCCAGTCAATGCTCCAATACTAGTTACACAAGCGGTGCGTAACTTAGGACTTATTGTGGAGAGAATGACAGCAAACAAATATGCATAGAAGGAAAGGTAGAAAAGGTTTTAATAAATCATAAATAGATACCAAATCTTGTTTCTAGAAAGGAGATCGCTCATATTGTACATTGTTTAGAATCAGCCTCAGATAACTGAACACCAATCCTCGCATAGATAAAATATAAAATACAGTAGAACGCCTCGTGGAGTAAGAGAGTCTGCTGGGGTGGAGGCAAATTCAACGCCATCACTTTTTATGGCCAGCTAGGCCTAGTTTTTTAGCATGGGTCACATCTAGGTCAACCCAACCAAACTCCCTGCAAAAAAGATGAACATAGCTCAACTCCTTCGACCACATATTGGTGGTAGTAGTAGTAGTAGCAGTAGTAGATATTTTTACTAGCGTTGCAGTGGCACACTGCTTAAATCGTGCCGGACCGCATATTGGGTGGACAGACAAATATATACATACATATGTTTATATATACAAATATAATATTATATACTAAAATCTTCAACGAAACTATTATCACCTCTCTCTTGTCGTTCACGGGTCATAAATACACTACCTACATCTTTGCTACTGTCCTGTATGCACCAGAAACATATAAGGAGATGCTCTAGCGAAGCGGCCTTTGGAACTTTTCTAAGTATCGAATGGGGTTTCTTCCACCGTACCGCATTAGCAGCTTCCACTAATCACACAGCTGCTAATATGCAGGTGCCATCAGAAAATCAAGAAGAGACTGCATAATTATAGTTGTCTGCTTGTACCAATTCTCTGATTATGAGAGGTATGAGCACAGCTCCAACCACCGCACCTTGTGATGTGGGACGATGAGTACCGGCTGCGTTGTTAGACGGAAAGTCTTCAAGCCATCAAAGACATTTCTCACGGGTATCCATAGTGAAAAATTTCAACAGGAAAATAGAGTTGTCAGCTTCATCAAACGATTTTACCCAATGTAATTTTTTTGTATAATATTTAAGCTATTTTCTCGGCAAAGAGAATTATCATGTGGAAAACCATGTTGCTATGATCTGAGCACGTCACTGTCTCCAAACGATGTACTTGCACGGTAGGCACAGAACAGTCATCCAAACATTTAACTCTAAGGCTGGTTAGAGACTGGTCGATAGTTTGTAGGATCCGCACCGATTCCACTTTTGCGAATGAATGCAATGAATGCATGCTTGTAAGTGACGCATATTATCCCTCCAGCCATTGCCTGCACCACCTAATATAAATGGAATTGCAGATACTTTCTTCACACTCTTTAGAGCCGGCACTTCACAGACAACCTGATGCGACGATGCGAGACTCGGGCGTCGTTTCTGCTGCCGTATCTTAGCTACCGATTTCAAATAAGTTCTGAAACGGCCCCTGAGCTGCTCATCCCAGCAACAAGTTGGGCGTGCAAATGTATGTGTAGCCTCGGAATAAGGATTGTTGCAAGAACATCATCCTTTTCCGGTGCGCTAGGCTGTCTCAAAGTTCGTCAATGGCCAATTTTGTGCTAAACTTTGTAAACTCTCAAGTCATTTGCCTGTTACTGGTTGCTTCTAATAATAGAATTTTGGAGTTACTAACGTCTTTGCTAGCTCTTATTTATTTTCACAACTCAGAATTTTGCTCAGTTCTGGATGATTATATAATTATAAATAGAGGCACTTCAGAACGCCAGTGGCTATATTTTCATGTTTAACTTAGCATTCATCCAATGCATCAGCGAACCAGTAGTATCTGTTGTCTTTTGTTTTGGGATACATGTAAAAAAATTCACTTTTTTGGTTTCTCTTCATGATGTAGTGGTCCAGCACGTGATTCGATTTCTTCCTGTGGCTAAGTTGCAGCAATACTGATACTAATTTCTGACGTTTGATCAATATTGCAATGTTGCCCCTTCCATATAAAAAATAATTAGCAAAATTTCCTCGTTGTTTGTGGGAAATACTTCTTACACACACAGTCCAAACGACGTTTTTATTTCAATATTGCATTTACGGTTTCACTCTGAGCAGAATCATTTAAAAATACTCTCCCGTTTGGGGTTTGATGGTCAGCTTCAGAACGTTCATGTTTAACCTATTGATAATAACATTACCACTTTTACTGTACAGAGTATAATACTCTGCGAGTGAACTTTCCAGTTTACCTATAGATTACTGTTCTTTTAGCCAGTTCTCCAAGCAGTTACAGTTTTTTCTTGCACCGATTGCCAAACTATGCAACGTATTCGCTGCACATGGAACACTTAATGATCCAACTTCGACGTACTAGAAACTTCTCCAGTTGACTCTTGAGTCCTTATGCCTCGACCGTGTTTTGCCTCCTGCATGTTTGCTTTCTGTTAAATGCCGCCGGTTTTATGGATTTGTTTGGGTATTTCAGTCCATATGCCCTGAGCGTGCAATGCCCCTTGTATGTTTGCGTTCTTTTAGATGCCGCCAGTTTTACAGGTTCGCTTTTTGGGTCTTCCAGTCCTAATGTCTCGAGTGTGTTATGCCCAGCTCTACATATTTGGTTTGCTGTTAGATGTCTCCGGTTTTAGAGATTTGCTCATGGCTTGAGCCTGTCTTTATGCCTTCAATGTGATACGCCCTCTGCATGTGGGACTTTTCGTTAGATGCTGACGGCGTTATACATTTGCTTGAGTGTCATTAGCTTTCTGGTAACTGCTCATAGATGTCGGTGCCAGCGAGCTATCAACTAAGGAGGCATTTCTCTAATTGTTTACTGCAATAAAATGAGCATGGCTAATGCCGAGGCCACACTATACAAGCGCATTCACAGCTTGATCATCGGACGTGTGTCTCGCACGTCAATTATGGTGCTGCATCTATGCTACGGACTCTCTCTACGTATCGGGCCGAATTGCGAGTGGCCCATCCACTCATCAAGTTGTAAATGCACACATAGCGTGCCCATCCCTTCATTAAATACATTCGATTTACTGATTTCGATCGTGATCATCTACTCCGATCAGCTTTAGCTGGCCTGGTGCGTCAGTCCTGATCATTCGTTTGTCTACTTTGGTTCAAGTTTTAGGTGTTGATCGCTAACTGGTCGCTTCAGGCTTTCAAAGACGAAAGAAGCATAATTGAGTTTTAGGCCTTCTCAAGCGTCGTGAGTTTATAACTAACGCGTGGGACTCGATCCAAGCGACGAAGTGAACACTTAGAAGAAACTAAAGTTTTTGATTGACTAAGGCGAGCCGGACAAGGTTTGCTCGATAAAAAAATAAATAAAAAATAAAATAAAAAAATTCGAGTGTGTAAACATTCCCCAGTGTATTCGTTCTAACATTAAACAGATTGACCAAAATCAGATGTATTGTATGATTAAAATTATTTGATACGTAAAATAAAGTTGACACGCTGCGGCCTAGGGTTAAAATTTTAGCCCGCGAATGTCTAGTCCTACAAGCGGGTAGTTAATATTACTATGCACTGACGTTCACTCTCATAGTCTATATAATGATTCTATTTGAGGCTCCATCTGCCCGTTCATCCATGTGTCTGTACGTTAAGATTTTTAGTAGTAGCTAGGGGCAAATTTACCTTGCCAGAAGTTCTGCTTTTCTTTAGGAGAAAGCTCAATAATATTTGTCTTCTTTTCGTTTGCTCTTAAAGAATTTTCAGTTATTTCTGAAGAAAAGACATGAAGTTCCTTTTACACGTATCACACATATAGTACAGATTTTCATATCGTGAAATATGCACGTTGCTGAGATCGCATAATGATCCAACTATAGGAAATTCGTATCCAGAATACGGTGCAGCGAGCTGTTCTGAACTGCTTCATTCTAAAGAATTTTTGAAGTTAAAGTGTGATGTTTAAAGAAATTATTATTATTATTGTTATTAAATCACACCAGGCTGGCGACGTAGGAACGGAGAAACTCCATGAGGTTAACAAACCCCCACGCAACCAACCCAGCGGGTGGAGAAAACAAAAGAATGAAGAAGCAGAAAAAAAAACAAAAAGAA